>OU015497.1:64349076-64396576 GCA_907164885.2 Dolomedes plantarius
AATGAATGAATGAGTCAGTTACGGAACTGTTTTATATATATAGATATATATATATATATATATATATATAAATATATATATATATATATATATATATATATATATATATATATATATAAATATATATATATATATATATATATATATATATATATATATATATATATATATATATATATATATATATATATATATATATATATATATACATACACTGCTGGCCACCCAAATTGCAACACCAAGAAAGACAAGAGATATCACAACAAAATTTATTTTGTAGATAGCATGTTGACCAAGTATCAAATGATTAAATTTATAGACTTCTGTGAAGTGTGGTTCCTGCCAAAATCAGTAGCCAGCCGCCATTGTTGGAGATCACCGCTGCCACACGCCTCGGCATTGATTCCAAGAGACTTTGGATGAGTTCTTGGGGTACAGCAGACCAAGCAGCTTCCACACGTTGCCAAAGTTGATCTGCTGTGGCAGCTGGGGATGGAATCTGGGTCAATCGTAGAGCAACCATGGACCACATGTTTTCTATCGGCGAAAGATCCGGAGATCCAAGCGGCCAGGGAAGCAATTCAATCACGGTGTCTCCAGACTCGAATGCGACCATCGTGGTGTTGCAGACAGAAGCGTGACTCGTCAGTAAAGACAATTTCATTCCATTCTGCTGTCCACATCCTTCTGTCATCGCACCATTGGCGGCGGAGACGTCTTTGGTTCTGCGCCAAGGGTAGACAAAGCAATGGACGTCTTGCGGACAGACCACTCTGCTGTAAACGGCGTCGAATGGTCCGCGCAGACACTGGATGATGCGTTACAGACTGCATGTGCTGTGCTATGGTTCGTGATGTGACTGAGCGATCCGTCACTGCCATGCGCACAATTTGCCTGTCATCACGTGAAGTTGTGTGCTGAGGTGGATGCGATCGAACACGCCGGTCCGTCGTACCCTCCTGCATCCAACGATCACATATCCGCATTACAGTTGTTTGGTTTCGTCCAACACGACTACCGATTTCCCTGAATTATAATCCACAATCTCGGTAGGCCACTATCCTTCCTCTATCGAACTCGGATGCTTGATCAAAAGATGATCGCTGTTTTCGACGAGGCATAATTGATCGTTTTTTGAAAAAACCACAAAAAAAACACAATTGCCGAACTTGAAATCGTCGAAATCTCCATGCCTTAAATAGCGCTTTGAAGTTGCGCCACAGGCGCTCGTGATGTGCGTCTGCGCTGAAATTCTAATCATTTGCATATCTCACCTCCGCTGATGCATGTTGTAAATTTCATATTATTTGCATGTTTCCTTCAGGGTGTTGCATTTACAGTGGCCAGCAGTGTATATATATATATATATATATATATATATATATATATATATATATTATAACGACTTCCGTATAATAACGTTTGTCTTCGCACGGGGAATTTCCATGAAGACCACTCGGAGCGCTGCTTGTGCACTTAACTGATTTAAACTACCTCTGCTGAGACATCCGCAGATATATAGTCGCCTTAGCAATATTAAAAATCTTGAAGCTAACTACAGTTCGCAAAACGGTAAGCCAGCTACAAAGGGGAGTACTACAAAGGGGAGTTTATAGACTTCTGTGAAGTGTGGTTCCTGCCAAAATCAGTAGCCAGCCGCCATTGTTGGAGATCACCGCTGCCACACGCCTCGGCATTGATTCCAAGAGACTTTGGATGAGTTCTTGGGGTACAGCAGACCAAGCAGCTTCCACACGTTGCCAAAGTTGATCTGCTGTGGCAGCTGGGGATGGAATCTGGGTCAATCGTAGAGCAACCATGGACCACATGTTTTCTATCGGCGAAAGATCCGGAGATCCAAGCGGCCAGGGAAGCAATTCAATCACGGTGTCTCCAGACTCGAATGCGACCATCGTGGTGTTGCAGACAGAAGCGTGACTCGTCAGTAAAGACAATTTCATTCCATTCTGCTGTCCACATCCTTCTGTCATCGCACCATTGGCGGCGGAGACGTCTTTGGTTCTGCGCCAAGGGTAGACAAAGCAATGGACGTCTTGCGGACAGACCACTCTGCTGTAAACGGCGTCGAATGGTCCGCGCAGACACTGGATGATGCGTTACAGACTGCATGTGCTGTGCTATGGTTCGTGATGTGACTGAGCGATCCGTCACTGCCATGCGCACAATTTGCCTGTCATCACGTGAAGTTGTGTGCTGAGGTGGATGCGATCGAACACGCCGGTCCGTCGTACCCTCCTGCATCCAACGATCACATATCCGCATTACAGTTGTTTGGTTTCGTCCAACACGACTACCGATTTCCCTGAATGATAATCCACAATCTCGGTAGGCCACTATCCTTCCTCTATCGAACTCGGATGCTTGATCAAAAGATGATCGCTGTTTTCGACGAGGCATAATTGATCGTTTTTTGAAAAAACCACAAAAAAAACACAATTGCCGAACTTGAAATCGTCGAAATCTCCATGCCTTAAATAGCGCTTTGAAGTTGCGCCACAGGCGCTCGTGATGTGCGTCTGCGCTGAAATTCTAATCATTTGCATATCTCACCTCCGCTGATGCATGTTGTAAATTTCATATTATTTGCATGTTTCCTTCAGGGTGTTGCATTTACAGTGGCCAGCAGTGTATATATATATATATATATATATATATATATATATATATATATATATATATATATATTATAACGACTTCCGTATAATAACGTTTGTCTTCGCACGGGGAATTTCCATGAAGACCACTCGGAGCGCTGCTTGTGCACTTAACTGATTTAAACTACCTCTGCTGAGACATCCGCAGATATATAGTCGCCTTAGCAATATTAAAAATCTTGAAGCTAACTACAGTTCGCAAAACGGTAAGCCAGCTACAAAGGGGAGCCGCAGACCGCAGGCGCCTAGTCAGTCGGAAATGTAACTTTACAAAGAAAAAAGGCCTTTTATACACCTTTCTAGAACGTTCAGTGGAGGTACAGAAATTCCGCAAATGCCGGTGATGTTAGTTATTTAGAGATGTAGTGAGAGTTAAGTATAGCTGAACCCGAGATAAGAAGATCCTGCCGGATTGTTGCTGGTCCCAGAAAAACTGGAATAAGCGCAGCGACGATTCAAGTGTGACCTTCCTCCTCGATACTGTGTGAACTAACGAATTTAATTTTATTTTTACTTTTTGAATAGAATATATTCAATCGAGAAATGCATTTAAAGCATAAAAATAATAAAAAAGTCTGACTGTCATTTTATTAAGGTGAAGTTCTTATATATATATAAATATATATATATATATATATATATATATATATATATATATATATATATATATGTGTATATATATATATATATATATATATATATATATATATATATATATATATGTAACATACTGGACAACCCAAGGAAAGAGTGGGCGTCCAGCACATCACAGGCAATGAAGAGTAGTCGTGGCTCGAATAAACGACGCGGCAAGTTACGGCATTAAATTTTATTAGACGGCGAATACGTCTTCTCAAGGCAGTTACAAAATCAAAAAAGCGTTACATGTACCGTTCAGGCGGTTTATAAAAACTTTGTCATGTGATCATCATCGCGATTAGGGATTTGCTGTTGTCGATAAGTCACATGTGGTTTTATATAATCTGCGCAGAGCTTATCTAAAATATTGGGGACGCCGCGCCTATTTGAAATAGGAAGCCATTTAATATTTTCTCTCGAGGTTATTAGAGTTTAGAATCAAAAGCGAAATTTAGCTCGTACGCCCAAGGGAATTTAGAATAATGTTAGATTTTAAAATGGTATGGGGTTTTTAATGTTATATATATATATATGTGTGTATATATATATATATATATATATATATATATATATATATATATATATATATATATATAACTTATAATACGTTATATTTTTATGGGGTCTTCAAAAACACTATGTTTGTTGCTTAGTTATGATTGCTACTTTTATTTCTTGTGACATGAAGGCTCTACAGTTTGGAACCAGGAGTATGAAGCTGATTCCTACAGTCATGTTTAGGCAGAATAAAAACTTAAAGATTTAACAGAGAATTTTAGCCTAAATCGGTTTGTGATAATACAGGAACTATTCCCCTTTATTTGCAGTCACGTGAACTTATAAAGGTTTGACATTTAAAAGCTATAGAATCAGCATTACTTGCCTGTCTGCGGCAAGGGCATTCTCAGGTTTAATTTAATTCAGACTGAGATCAAGGAACTTTACACTTGGGTGTTCCAGAGCGAGTCTGTAATCATCGTTATTCATTGATGTTTCTAACCTGGGGGATTTAAAATTCTGTGTGTCGAAGGCTTTAAATTTCACCAACTAAAAGAAAATAAAACTGTTGATCTGTAGTCTTATCATCATTAATAGAAAGAGCTCAGTTAATAATTTATAGCAATCATTACCAGACTGTATTACATTTATTTTAGTCCAACATATATTGTTTATTAAGTAAATGTAAAGAAATCGTATCCGTTTCGCATTGTCTTTAATTCTCGTATTACTTACTGTATGTAACCAAAAAATCCCTTCATTATTATTTTATTTACTCATAAAAATTAAATGAAAGCGCAGCATCTATGTACACACACACACACACACACACACACACACACACATATATATATATATATATATATATATATATATATAAACTCATTCCCTAACCTAATTTGTCAGATAAGATACTATTTTCACTAACCTCTTTAACAGTTTTCGTAATTTTTATATATACCCTCAGGCGAGCTCCGAGCTAAGAATAAACCTTGAGAAAATAGCCAGCTTGCATTTTTAATAGTACAGGACATTTACTGCTAAGGGAAGGTCAATATTAGATGTTTGCTGATCCACTGACAATCCTGACCACAGGAAGGGTACAATTCGATAATTTTGTGTATGAAGTGACATATAATTGCCGTTTTACATTTACGCTGTTTAAGGAGATACCGAATGAACGGACACCTCCGTCATGACTCTGTTAGTAATATCGTAATAAATGTGTTTTTACATGTGGAAAAGTGTCATTATTATTGAAGTTTTACTACTTTATCTCTACAACTATTTTTTTTACGATGCGTAAGAAGTAATAATATTTTAATGTAAGATATATATACACTGCTCAAAAAAATTAGGGGAGCAAGCAAAGAAGTTAAGAAAACCGTGCGAGACAGCCACGTATTGACATAAAATGGATAATACACGCGTATCAATGCTCAATACAGAAAAGAAGACGTAAAAAATTTGTAATTAAGCTTTAATTGTTTGAAAATATGGAAAAAAACACGAAAAGATGATTTAGGGGAACAATTTGGTTACATGTAAACGATAAAAAAAGTATTGTTTAGAAATGATGCAAGATTTTTAATATGGCGTGTGGTCTCCTCGAACAGCTAAGACTGCTGCACGCCTGTTTTTCATGGATGCGATGATGTTATCGATAACACTTTGGGGAATACTGTTCCACTCCTCCAGAAGTGCAATCTCCGAGTCACGGAGAGTAAAAGGAGGCCTTGGTCTCGCAGCAATGCGTCGTCCGAGCATGTACTAAACATGCTTGATTGGATTCAGGTGAGGAGAACACGCTGGCCATTCCATACGCTGTATTGTTTCAGCTTCAAGCATGTTCTCCACAAGACGAGCTGTATGCGGTCTGGCATTATCAAGCCCAAAAACAAAGGAATCTCCAATGGCTGTAGCGTAAGGTATGACATGAGGTCTCAGTATCTCGTCTGCATACCTTCGGGCCGTCAAAGTACCATTACGAAGGATATGCAGGTCAGTACGTCCACCTATGCTGATTCCACCCCATACCATAAAACCAGCTCGTCTGTATTGTGACCTTTCACGAACGAATGTGGGGTAATTTGAGTGCCCCTTTCCCTCCATACCAAAACACGGCGGGTGTCACACTCCAGACTGAATCGGGACTCGTCTGTAAACAGCACTTGGCTGCAATCATGTTGCTCCCAATCTCGATGTTCAGCAGCCCATCTTCTTCGGGCCGCACCGTGGCGTGAGGTCAACGGAATGTAGACCATTGGCCTACGTGCATAGAGACCTCCCTGATGAAGCCTATTTACGTACTGTTTGGCTGGACATCCTTCGTCCTGTTGCCAAGAGCAACTGTCTTTGCAGCTGAGTAGCATTGTCTGTTCTGTTTCGACGAGCTGTTAACAGTTTATACCGGTCATCAGTCTCTGTAGTGGCGCGTGGCCGACCTTGCCCTGGTCGATGTGCAACATTCCCTGTTTCTTGAAATCTATTCCACAGCCTTTCAACGACACTTCTGGCGACTCCAACAGCGTCCGCGACACTACGTTATGTTTGCCCGGATTCAAGTCTGCCTATAATACGTCATGCTATGGATTCCGGTAAATCACGTTGTTGAGACATTTTCAAGTCACCTTTTCTCAAAAAGAATAACTGAGCAATCGAATTTCACAGTTAAGGCAGTGAAACAGACGTTTCTACAACATCCTGATTTCCGCCCTTATGTTCCTTTTCTGGTTTTTGAAGTCATGAACTTTGATTTTCATATGAAGTTTTCTTCTTCTGTGTCCTGCTAGGCTTTAAATTATGGATGATTTATTTTATATTACTTATCGGTGAAAGTATCTCCCCTAAATGTTTTGAGCAGTGTATATATATATATATATATATATATATATATATATATATATATATATATATATATATATATATATATATATATATATATATATAGATAGATAGATAGATAGATAGATAGATAGAGATATTCATAACTCTCATCCATATTAAGTAAAGGTCAATCTCTACTATATAACCTGACCACTTCTCACCTTCGGATTCCTCTAGCATGTATTACATGTTTTTTCTACAATAATTTATTATTATTATACTAATAGATTTTTTGAAATCTTTGAAAACAAAAGTTATTACACATATTTCTTGACATCGTAGAAAAAAATAATGTAATGCCTAAATCCATTATTTCTCCGACTAAGTACTCTTTTTACTGAATTGATATTAAGCGTTAATTCAAACTGATTTTTTTTTCAACGTTCGTCTGGAGTCATTCTGGAGTTTACCAACCCGTACAAGCCTACAGTAAGTGATCTTTCGTGGTTTTCTCTACATGTTGCAATACAGTTTTCCCTATTTAGTTTCATGGAATTCACATATAATTCTTGATTAACCAAACACCTGATAGAGCTCAACAGTTTATAAAACGTACATAAAAATTGACGAAATATTTGACCACAAAATCTTTGCGTCTAATGGGAAGAGGGTGTAACTTTCGCACAGAAAAGATATGTCCCTCTTAGGTTAATACTTTTCTCGCAAATAATGTTTTATTTGAAGTGTTTCACCGTTCGTAATAATGCATTTACTTCTCTTAAAAATTCATGTTGCCGATCCTGAGAGAAATCTCAAATGTACAATAGAGTAATCAATAATTGTACAATATAAATAACATCGTACAATTTAAAAACAAAATTTTTTACCACTTTGAGGCATTTAAGTCACAAGGGCTCTGATATTTCGGTATAAATTAACAACACAATCTGCGAACAATCAGTTTAAATTATCATCCTGTATAAGATCTGAACACACACACCAATAAAAAAAATACTAGACTGCGAAAAATTATCGTTATTAACATAAAATACCAAATCTCACTTATGTTAGAGCAGAGATTTAACAGCATTTAGTTGGATCCCCGCTTCTGTTATCAAGACGATACCACAATCACGTTGTTAACAGCAGTTAAATGGTATCCATTAAAGTAATCTTCCTAATTCATATTCATAATCCACTGTGGCACGTACTGACATTAATACCTCATGGAACACTTTGAATTTAAAGTTGAATTACTGACTGCAATACGCTACTGGTTAACGCTACGAGATGGTGTCATAATCGTGCAAATGCCCACTTACTCGTACATACCAGCTGAAGTGACACCTCATTAAAACACAACCTCCTCTATTACGATTACGATTACGATTAAAACTCTTTACTCGTTCTTACCCCCTTTAGGAATGTGAGCACAAGAAAATTTATGAAATAAAACCCAGTTTTGGAAGCTTTAAATGCTTGTAACCCAATTTCAACTCCTTTATATGTTTAGTTTAAAAGGACAATGCAGTACGGATTGTCAATTGCAAATAAAGGTTTAGGAAAAATATTTTCTTTTTCTACATGCACAAAAAAATTTTATGCACATGTGTTGGAAGGAAAACCAAGAAATTTTCTATCTAATGAAGGAAAACGTCATTTTTGATGCACATCAATATCTATGATAATTCATAAGGCGAAAATAAAACTTACATTAATACGATTTACTAAGTTTTAAAAATATTTAGATACATATACATACTTAAATGATACATGTCTAGTATGTAAAAAAGATTAATCTTTTACATTTAATTTCTTCATCTACTCTCATTTTTTACTAAATACTTTCTAAATTTTTTTTTCTTCACAGTCTATATCATATATTATATAAGTATGTGAAGGTATTAACAAATGATACTTTAAAAAATATTCTTGACACGCATTTGGGGGGAAAAATTGACACATCTCAACTTATTTCGAAAGCTCCTTACTTCATGTTAAGCTTGAAGAGCTTTACATGCGATTACTTCAAAGTACATCTACGAGCGCTATCACCTGATATGCTCTGAGGGTGAAACTTAGACTAAATAAAACTTTTACAACAAGTTAAAGACATAAACTGGTTTCTGGTCTGAAGAGTAATTTTGTAGAAAAATATCTAAAAATGCTAGTACCAATACACTAGTACGATAAATTAAAGATGGAGAATAAAGTGTATGTTTTATAATTTGTATTTTTATAATTCTGAATCGTCAAAACTATTTCTCAATGGATTCAGTGATTTAAAATTCAAATCGAGTATTATCACAGATCTGTACTGTGTTTACTCATATTTTTATCAGAAATCTTATTTTACTGTATACGTAGTATTTCTGTAGAAAATAACTATTTTAAATCTTTAAATTGCAAAGAATAAATTGCATTTGTGCTTTTACAATACATTTTTTACAAGAATTTTATAATGCATTAAAGAAATTAACTGATTTCTGCAATGGCAAGTAATTTCAAAGAAACAGAATTAAAGAGCTAGAATTAATACGCAAGTACGATAAGTTAAAGATTTAAAGAAGGAATTTTTTAAATTGAAAATTGTATAAACTATTTCTTAATTTGCTTTAGTGATTTAAAATGAATATTGGAATCGAGTATCATCATAGATATATACTGTGTATGTTTAAATTTTCATCTGTTCATCAGGAATCTTATTTTACATTGTAATTATTTCTTAAGAAACTAGTAATTTTAAATATAAACTTATAAAGAATAAGTTGCATTTCTTTATTACAATACGATCTTTTGCAAGACTTTTGGAATATGACAAGGTGAAAAACTGGTTTCTGGCCCGGGGAGTAATTTCGTGCAAACGGAAATAGTAAGCCGGAATCAACAATCAAGTATGATTAATTAAAGATTTAAGGAAGGATGTTTTAATTGGACTTTTTAAAATTCAAATTTGTCAAAATTATTTCTTAATATGTTTAAGCGTTTTTGAATAAATATTTCAGTCGAGTGTTATCATTATAGATATAGTGGGTTTGCTCAATTTTTTTAAACAACTAAACAAATACTTTTACAATACGTTATTCATTACGTTATATACTTTTATAATACGTGATATCATAATTGAACAAAAACTTTTACAATACTTTAAGGAGATAAATTGGTTTCTGGCATGATGAGTTATTTTTTTAAGAACCAGAATTATAAAGTGACAGCCAACTTACAAGTATAATGAATTGAAGATTTTAAAAAATCTATTTTTAAAATATGATTTTTAAAATTAGAATTTTCCAAAATTATATTTTAACCGGTGTTCAGCGATTTTAAATGAATATTTTAATTGAGAATTATAATGTAAATATACTGTGTTTGTTCAAATTTTAAACAACTAAATAAAGACTTTTACAATACGTTATATACAGTACGTTATACAATACGCTACATAGAATGTTATACAATACGTTATACAATACATTTTATACAGTACATTATGCAATACGCTATAAACAATATGTTATACAATACGTTATATACAGTACGTTATACAAAGCGTTATATACAATACGTTACACAATGCTTTATATACAGTACGTTACACAATGCTTTATACAGTACCAATGCTTTATACAGTATGCTTTATACTTACATACCGTGCGTTATACAGTACGTTATATATTTTTACAATACGTTAAGGAGATTAACTGATTACCGGCCTCATGAATAATTTTATAGAATCAGAATTAAAAATACGTGCAATTAATACGGAAGAGCATAATTAAGTAAAGATTTAAAAGAGGATATATTTTTGTCAATTTGCATTTTTAAAATTCACAGTCGGCAAAAATACTCCTTAATCTATTCTAGTGGTTTTAAATTAATATTCCGATCGAGTATTATCATACCAATATATTGTGTATTCTCAAGCTTTTATCAGTTCGTCAGAAATGTTTTGTTACATTCTACCTATTCCTCTGGAAAATATTTTTAAAAATCTAAAATAGAAAAGAAAGAACTGAATTTCTTTCCCTCTTGTCAAAGATTACTTTTATATTTTAATCATTCATCTGCCAAGTTAAAAAAATAAAAAAAAAAATCCTATTCACCACCTGAAAACAATAAACACAATATCAATTTATTACCTTTCTCTATGGTATATTTTTTTCCTCCCACTGAAAAAATCATTGCTAAGAATCTTGAAACACCTAGATTCTTAAACTCAATAAAAACTGTTGTTCATTTTGATACTTTGGAAAAATCATTGATCATCAAATAAATCCAGAAATATGTTATTTCTAGAAATAAAAATTCTGTTTGTCCGGAATTGTTTAATGGATTTCATTTATTCAGTACATAAAGGTAATCCGATTTGGAAAGGTATATTTGACTTTTTTTATTCTGCTTCGAATTATATTTTATTGGGGTATTTTAAGTACTCTTACAATAGAGCCAAGGAGTTTTTTAACCGAGCATTAATGATTTTTTACGACGTTTATTGTGGAATTAGCTAAAATGTTATGGATTTTGGGCTAAAGAAACAAAATGTGGAAGTAAAGGTACAAACATATACGCAACAATTGAAAGCAATTGTTGCGTGCTCCAATTGAAAACAATTGTAAAAATTTGAAAGCAATTGTTGTGTTCTACAATTGAAAAAAATTGTAGCAGTCTAAAAGCAATTATTGTATGAATCTCAAAATTTCTAATATCAGTTGACATATACTTGAAAATTGAAATTTATCAATAAGCTACTTCCTTCATTCCTTGTAAAGGATCTACTAATTTTTATACGTGTTTTTGTTAATTCAGGTTCCTTTTCATGGGGAATTTAACTCGTATTTAATATTAGGGAGGATATTACTTAATTAGCACTATTTTGTATCAGTTGCTAACATATCTTTAATATTAGTGATTCTCCAAGAAATCGGAGACATAAACCCTTACTTCAATTGGCATGAAAGCAGGTAAAGAAAGCTTGTACTAGTCACTAAATTACTTAAACAGATCTTCCTACTATGGGAATGATTAGTTTTGCCTATCAGAAGGCATACCATAAGGTGAAGTATTGAATTCAGTTAATGAGTATATTAGAAGTACAATGGTATCTTTCCAAGAAATTTTCACAATTTAAATTATTATTATCAAATTAGTTTTTATTCAAAGTGCTCAATAGGAAGTCAGCACTCTCTCTCTCAGATGTTTTCAATGGGTGAGAGATCTGGAGAACGTGCTGGCCAGCGCAACAGTCGAACATCCTCTGTGTCGAGGTAGGTCAGGACACGACGGGCAACATGCGGTCTTGCGTTATCTTGTTGAAAGATGACGTCTCCGAGACCTCAGCACAGACAGGGCACATCCACCGGCATTAAGATCTGAGAAATGTAACGCTGGCTATTTAGATTACCGACGACGCAAACAAGCGGTGTTCGTGTCGTGTACCCCATGGCTGCCCATACCATCACACCAGATGCAGGGCCCGTATGACGGCGTCGAATGCAAGCAGGCCGCGTGCGTTCTCCTCGATGCTTCCAGACACGGATACGTCCATCTTGATGCTGCACGTAGAACCGGAACTCGTCTGAAAAGACCACGTGGTGCCACTCCTGTATCCAGTTTTGCCGATGGGCGCATCACTGTCGACTCGCGTCTCTATGCTGCAGTGTCAAAGGAAGCCTCAATAATGGTCGCCGTGCAGACAGGCCGTGCTGCTCCAGACGTCTTCGCACTGTCGGTGTGGACAATTGTCGTGCTGAAAACAAGCCCATTTCCTGGCTAAAGGTTCGTGAAGGGGCTGCACATTGCCTCAAGGCCGACCTCACGACATGTTTGTCCTCTCGGGCGTTATTGGCGGGAGGCCGTTGCGATCATGCATGGCGTTCAGTATGACCCTCCTGAAATCATAGATTCCATATTCGAATGACAGTCTTTGGATTCCGACCAAATCGAGTAGCAATGTCGGGGAACGATGAACCGCAGTCTCGATAGGCCACGATCCTGCCACTATCAAAGTCTGACACGTGCTGGTAGCCGTTTCTCCTTATTATACGAGGCATAACACGATCTTCTAATAAACAACCAACATTCAAATGTGATTTCCGAATGAGAAACCCCGCTGCGTAACTTTTCCTTTCATACAGATTTTGAGATGCCGTTCCTCCCTCCTGCGTCGTTCGATTCTGCTTAGAGGTTAATCATTTGCATATCCTCGCATCTTCTTTTCATGCGAACTTGACACTTCTATCATCCCTCCATCATGGTGTTGCAATTTTAATGGCCAGCAGTATATATATATATATATATATATATATATATATATATATATATATATATATATATATATATATATATAAGAGTTATATTTTTCTCCTCACGTGGAATGTCTTCTTTGTTATCAAGACTCCAGATGAATTGGTATTTATAAGCATATTTTCTTTTTATGTCAACTTTTTCTTACAAATCGCATGTTTATAGAGATCATATATAAAAAAGGCACTAATTCAAAAACTATGCATGGATTATATTATATCTAAGTATGGATTTAAAAGTGTCTTCCTAAGTAGGGTAAAAATTTATTTCTGCTTTAATTATTAGTATTTAAATTTACTTGAGAAATTAATGTAATATTAATGTCATGTAATTATTAACAGAATAAGAATAAGTACTGCATATTTTAGAATTCTGGTGCCATTCCTTTCATCTTCTTTTCCTATTTTTAGCATTATTAATTAATTACATTATTAAGGTTATAAGAAAAAAAACTCTTAATAAGTTCGTTGATGTTTAAAATTTTAATGGAATTTGTATTTTTACAATGCGGTCATTTTGAAATATTCTAGTTTTTAGACGAACGAATATAAAAATATTTCGTGGAATATATTTTTTTTCTGTAGGTTTTAACTTTATTTTATTTTTTGATTTATCATTTTAGAAAATCGTTGATTTAATAGCTGAATTTTTTTAAAAGAAGGTTCGTTGAATTTAAATTTTTCATAATTTGAAGGATTTTTTTTATAATTTTCCATATGAGGAAGAGCCTAACATACTTCGTGACTTTTTTATGAACATTCCCCTTAAAAACATATGTAAAAATACCTTGTCTAATTAAAGATAAATTTTTTAAATGTTGAATTAAATTATGAATAAAATTACTGTATTTTGACTGTAATTTCCATTCATTATTTTATTTTACTGTTTGTGTATCTTCATTTTTTATGTCATGAAAACCTTATTTTCGCTTCGAGTTTCAGCATATAAAAATTAGTCTGATAAACAATTTATGTGATAAAATTTATTAAGTAACGTAATGAATACACTTAAATCAACTGGTTCCAGATACAATTTCTTTCTCAGTAATTTAAACCAAACACTTCCAGAAAATTGGTAACAAAAAGTACTAATTATTTTTCATATAGCATTCTATTTAATTTTTCAAGTTTAATAAACAGAACGCATGCTATGTTGCTGTCTTAACTCAAATCTGATGTGAATCTAAAAGACGGTGAGAACTTTTATGATGTGATGTGATGGTTATAAAATCATTATATATACTTATTTTATAATATGCCTTTTGAATAAACAAATATAATATAAATGACAGTATACACGCAATAAATGCCTACGTATGTTGAGAAGAACGCTGTATTTAGTTTTTCTCGTTTTATAAACATACCTAATACATATTATGTATGAACTTTGATTCAAACTTCTTGTGAGTCTATGAGACGATGAGAACTTTAATGATGTGATGTCATAGATATAAAAGTATTACAGAAAAATATGCCATTTTAATAAACAAATATGGCTTATATAACAGTGTTGACTCTATTGATGTTTACGTATGTTGAGAAGAACTCTATATTTAGTTTTTAAAGTTTTATAAACAGCACATACGTAAGGATTTTACTTTAATTCAAATTTGATGTGAATCTGTAAGACGGTGAAAGATTTTTTGACATGAGGTCATGGATTGAAAAGCCTTATGCATATGCATAGAATAATATGCCATTTGAATAAATAAACATAATAAATATGATTGTATTGACTCAATAAATGTTTACTTATGTAGAGAAAAACGCTCTATTTACTTATTCAGAGAAGACGCTCTATTTATTTTTCCCTCTTCTATAAACAGACCGTTTGTCAAGTTTCTGCTTTGATTCAAATTCATGTGACACTATGAGACGATAATAACAAGTCTATGAGACGAAAAGATAAGATTTTCATATAGCTATTCTATTTAGTTTTTCAAGTTTAAGAATTAGAACGCATGCTATGTTGCTGTCTTAATTCAAATCTGATGTGAGTCTAAAAGACGATGAGAACTTTTATGATGTGATGTGATGGATATGAAAACATTATATATAATTATGTTAAAATATGTCTTTTGAATAAACAAATATAATATATAAGACAGTATTGACTCAATAAATGTCTACGTATGTTGAGAAGAACGATCTCTTTGGTTTTTCTCATTTTATAAACATATTACATTTCACGTTTGTACTGTTATTCAAACTTCTTGTGAGTCTATGAGACGATGACAACTTTAATGATGTGATGTCATGGATGTAAAAATAGTATAGAATAGCATGCCATTAGAATAAACAAATATCGCATATATTACAGTATTGACTCTATAAATTCTTACGTATGTTGAGAAGAACACTATATTAATTTTTTAAAATTTTATAAACAGCACAAACGTAATGATTCTACTTTAATTCAAATTTGATGTGAGTCTGAAAGACGATGTAAAGTTTTATGACATGAGGTCATGGATTGAAAAGCCTTATTTATGTATACTATTGAATAATATGCCATTTTAATAAATAAATATAATATATGTGATAGTATTGACTCAATAAATGCCTACATATGTAGAGAAGAACGCTCTATTTACCTATGTAGACAGGAACATTCTATTTATTTTTCTATCTTACAGAACGATAGTATTGACTCAATAAATGCCTACATATGTAGAGAAGAACGCTCTATTTACCTATGTAGAGAGGAACATTCTATTTATTTTTCTATCTTACAGAACGTATATTCTCGTTTTTGCTTTTATTCAAAATTCACGAGAGTCTATGAGACGATGAGAACTTTTATGATATGATGTCATGGATAGAAAATAATTGCATATACTTAATGAATAATATGCCCTTTCAACAATTAAATAGAATGTGATGACAGTATTGATTCAGTAAATGCCTTTTCTATGTTTAGAGGAACGCTGTATTTAGTTTTTGAAGTTTATAAACAGAATACATGTTATACTTCTGTTTTAATTCAAATTTGATGTGAGTCTAAAAGACGATAAGAACTTTCATGATATGATGTCATGGATAGAAAAGCATTATAAATACTTATTGAATAATGTTTCTTTGTTGTTGTGTCTGCGGATGCACTATCCGCAGAAGAAGGGGTGTCATTGCCTCAAGAGAGGTTGGAGTTCTATACGTCACACCCCAGTCCGGTGTACATATGAATACATGGAAATAGAAACATAAATCACACAATCACAGAAATTTTTTTATTGACATACGACGACACCGGCGAAGGACGATGGATTACAGCTCCCCTTTCTAGACGGGTCTCCTTTTGCAGGCGGAAGGCTGACGAGTTCCGCAGAATACAACCAAGTCTTATGCCTGCCGCGCTCCTGTAGTTAAGGCCTGCCGCGCTCCTGGCGTGGCAGGCCTTAACCACTTAGCCACTGGGCGACATTGAAAAATCTGCCACTTGAATAAAAAATATAATACACAGTAGTGACTCAATAAATGCATATGTATATTGAGAGGAACATTCTATTTAAATTTTTTTTTCAAATTTTATAAAAAATATTCTACTTTGATTCAAACTTGATGTGAGTTTGAAATACGATGAAAGCTTTTATGATACGATATCATGGATAGAAAAGCATCATATATAACTTATTAAATAATATGCTATTTGAATGAAAAAAATATAGTATGTATCACACTATTGATTTAAAAAATGTCTGCGTTTGTTGAAAGGAACGCACTATTAAGTTTTTAAAGGTTTATAAATATAGCATGCATTTTACATTTCTAGTTTGATGCAAACTTTATGTGAGTCTAAAAGATAATGAAAACTTTTATGATATGATGTCATGGATAGAAAAACATTATATATACTTATTGAATAATATACAATTTGTATACACAAATATAGTATGTATGATAGTATTGACTCAACAAATGTGTACATATGTAGAGAGAAACTCTCTATTTTTTCCACTTTTATAAACAGAACACATGTCACGTTTCTACTTTGATTCAAACTTCATGTCAGCCTATAGGACGATGAGAACTTTTATGATATGATGTCATGGATAGAAAAGCATTATGAATACTTATTGAATGATATACCACTTGAATAAAAACTATAATACATATGACAGTATTGACTCAGTAAATGCATATGTATATTGAGAGGAACGCTCTATTTAATAAGCGTTTTTTTAAAATTTTATAAAAAAATATTCTATTTTGATTCAAACTTGATGTGAGTTTGAAATACGATGAAAGCTTTTATGATATGATGTCATGGATAGAAAAACATTATATATAATTTATTGAATAATATACTATTGTATAAAAAAAATATAGTATGTATGACACTATTGACTCAAAAAATTTTTACGTTTGTTGAGAGGACACAATTTACATCACCCATTCCGTCCAGTGACACCTCCCTTCCACGATGAGGCAAAATAATAGCAGGACTTAGAGGGATTTATAAACATAACCTATGTCACGTTTCTGCTTTGATTCAAAATTCATGTGAGTTTATGAGATAATGAGAACTTTTACGATATGATGTCACAGATAGAAAAGCCTTATATATATATATATATATATATATATATATATATATATATATATATATACTTATAGAAAACTGTACCATTTGAATAAACAAATATAATATATATGACAGTATTAACTCAGTAAATGTCTGCGTATGTTTAGAAGAACACTCTATTTAGTTTTTCGATGTTTATAAACAGCACAAATGTTACGATTCTATTTTGATTCAAATTTGATGTAAGTTTGAAAGACGATGAAAGCTTTTATGACACGATGTCATTAATTGATAAGCATTACATACACTTATTACATACTATGCCATCTGAATACACAAATATAATATGTATGTTAGTACTGACTCAATATATGCTTACGTATGTTGAGAGGAACGCTAAAAATTGACACAACGATGTAAGCATAACAAATCAAGTATGAATGGATATGGGTAATCTCATTGCCTTCGAAACAAAGTATGCGAGCGAATCCGTAATGAGGATTTCCTTCGAATAAAGTAGAAAGTTGAATACCTATATTGGTTATAAGTAACTGAATTAGTTGTTTGAAGTTTCTTAATCAAGCCACTTGTTTAAATATTCTCTTTTTCTAATTAACTTCAAACCTTAAATGCAATTAATATGTTTGAAAATGTTCTGATTTGGTATTTAATGATAAAATATAAAATCTTTGCATACCCTCTGAACTTACTAATTGCAATTTAAGGTTATGTGAAAGCAAATTTGTTATTAACAGTTTAACTAATTTATTATTTTATATTAGCAAGGATCAACAAACCAAAAGCTTAAAATTTCAGTCCTTAATATTCCCAGTCTATTGATTAATTACAAATAAAATTGATGGGGGAGACTTTCCCAGACACTCCCGTCTCATGCAGAGATAAATTAATATGATAAATTAATAAATATAATGTGATAAATGTCTAATTCATGATTAATGTTTGAATTATCACACCAAAAGAATAATCAAACTTTAATTCGTCAATAACTCATTATTACAGATTTCATCAGTGTCCTAGCGCGAATATCCAATGTAAGGTCGAAAAGTAATTGAAGAAATTCATTGAATTTTGCTGATAGTTTAAAACTGAAATTAGAAAGTGGGAAAGTCACTGAAATGATATGCAAAATTTAAATACATATTGAAATATCTGTAAACGATAAATATGTTGAAAAAAATGTTTATCATTTAACCAGTCGATAAATATCGTATTTGTCGAACCATAAGACTCACATTTTTAGGTAAAAAGATCGACCTAAAATTGGGGTGAGTCTTATGATCTGAAGGTATCATTAAAATAAAAAAAAATCAGGTAGTCTTTTCTAACGATACTACCGCGGGTTATTAACGTAGGATTACTTATCGTTGCTTACCTCTTTTGTATGTATATATGTATCTATATATATATATATATATATGTACGTATGTATATATATATATATATATATATAATATATATATATATATATATATATATATATATATATATATATATATGAAATAAATTTCAAACCTTTTCATTATTATTAAAACGCCAATCTAAATTCTTTCACCCTTTTGCAATAAAGCATCACCCCTCAAATCCAACCAAAGTAATCTATTAATTTTTCCCCTAGACCACGCGCGGAAAGAATTATATAACGAAGTCTATTCAAGAACTATGACGAAAGCGATCACCCCATATGGCGTTTAAGTCAGGTGATGAGCTTTGACCAATCGGAAGGTCAATTTAAATAGTACGCGGGCGAGAATTTTCACTCTTCTGTAGTTTGTTGTTTGTCTGCTCTCAACGAGTAAACATGTAAGTTCGTTGCTGTCAAAAGGTGCGGGCGGGGGCCCCGTTCCCCGTCTACCGCGCAATGTGTCCGTCCAACTCTAATGGATGTTCCCCGGAAACTACGTTAAATAAAGATTCATCGAATTGAAAGCGCCTCTTCCTTGATCCGGTCTACTTATTTTGTCCTCTCCATTTGCCTTCCTACCTTGTGCCATGACTACCGAACTGTGTGGAAAATCAAGAGTTCCTAAGCTGATGTTTCATCGCCACTGATTCATTTTATTATTACATATATATATGAAACAAATTTTAATCCTTTTAAATATTCCTAACACGCTTTTTTCCAAATTCGTATATCTTATTGCAACAGAATACCGTCCCCTTAACCTTGAATTGCGACCTATATCGAACCAAAATAAATCTATTTTTCCCCTAATGCCACGTGCGGACTGAGAGTCTTATATAAGCATTATATAACGGACATAGCGCGATCATCTTCCGATATGACGCCTTATAGTCATGTGTCAGTTTTTAACCAATTGAAGTTCGGCCCGCCTGAAACTCCGCGCCTTTCCCAATAATTCCCCGCTCTCTTTGTGTTCTGCCACGGTACTGTCAAGATGTAATTTTGGGCGCGCTGCGTCCCCTTTGTCTTGGGTTGTTCCAACAAGTTCTGGACTTAATATGGTCTGATTGTATTGTGAAAGCTTCAAACACGCCCAAATGTCTTCATCATAGTTGTATGCAGTGTTTTCCGACACCGTGAAGTTTCCAAATAAAATCATATTGAAAATGTGGCTGACTCCTCGCCGTTCTGGATGTGAATAAAAAGTGCATGCCTACACTCGACGACCACTTCTATTGCCCAGTGTTCCGTCACGACTAACACCCGAAAATTACGCCACCGTAATCATTACATATATATATATATATATATATATATATATATATATATATATATATATATATATATATATATATATTTATATATATAAATACGCATCTTGGTACTTTTCTGTTTAACTTGTCCAAGCGATAGACTGGGTTTGGTGCGCTGCCAAAATTATAACATGCAAGGACGGATGGGCGGATGGTTTTAGAGTCTGAAATTATTTCCCTTTCCGGAGGACCGTTATGGAAGCACGCGATCCAACTTTAAAACGCATATTTACTATATATATTGTAAATATTTATTATATATGTTTTTTATTATCTATGCTTTTTATCTTTATTAAGTAAGAAATTGAAATATCTTTATATGCCTAACTAAATACAAAATATTCATTTCTAAAAATCCTCCTATAAATTTGAGGTGCGTTTTATGGTCCTAAAAATACGGTATACTTATATAGTTAATGGCTCAAATTTCTGATTGTGTGCAGCATTTTTATATACTCTACGGAATTTATAAAGTAAGTTATACTGACCTTAAATAAGTAGTATTGATAATATTATTCTGCAGTTTATTCACGACCGACAGATAAAATTATTTTTTATTTCTAATTCCTATTTATTTTAAATGAAAGTAGTACATATGGAAGCAATGACTGTCTTAATTTCAAAATAGTAAAAAATAGGTTCCAGATTTTAAAAATGCACCATGGTGTCAGTAATTTAATTATTTATTGTTCTTCCCGTACTGAATGAATGCCTCAAGACATTGCTATAATTTTTTTTTATATTCCTCTGTAAAATGTCGCCAAGGCATTAATATAATACTTGTTTGACCAGAAATTTTCTCGAAATCATGAAAGGCAAGAATTCAAATCCGTGAAAGCGGTAACCATAGAAACTTAGTGTTAATAATTTTCAGATTCATAATTTCCCTTCCTTCCCTAAAGTTGTTGAAAATTCATCAAGAATGCATAGCTATGGCATTGCTTAAAATCACGTTCCAGTTTGCAATTGTCATCTTTTACCACTGTTGCTGTCACTTTTATAATTTTTTTTTTCAGTCCATTCATTTTGACTTGAAAATTAATTTCCGTACTGAATAAAGTTTCTTGACAATTGTTAACATAATTATCCGTGAAGAAAATAAATTCATGAAAGATGTCATATGATTAAGGACCTTACACGAATATTAATAAAGAATTTGTTAAATGAAGGGACACTATACTCGACTCCGAAAAAAATGTTTAATTTACTTTTTTTATGAGTTGAATATTATTTGTCGGGAAAAAAATTTGCATTAATATTCAAATAACGTTATTAGAGTTTGTTAACTAACACACACACATGCATATATATATATATATATATATATATATATATATATATATATATATATATATATATATATATAATCAAATTTCGTTACAACAACCAGCCATTAAAGTGACCGTTCCAATAAAACGACCGGTTCAAGAAAGTCAACAAATTGAATCCATTTTAATGATATATTATTTTTAAAATTTACGGTACAACTACCATTCGTTATAACGACCTTTTTCTTTGGAACTCAGGGCGTTGTTGTAACGAGCGTTGACTTTATATATATATATATATATATATATATATATATATATATATATATAATGAAACGTACTTTAACGTTCGGGGTGACGTGGTGTATTCACACACTAGTTGTCGTGGCCGCTGTAATAAACACACCCAAAGAAAGAACAGGGACACACTGAGGGCTGGAGTACTTTATTCCATGGAATTTTACATCAAGACTTAAGAGAAGGTACACAGCAATACTTAGTTGAACGAAATGGCACAAGCTGACGACATGATGTTTAACAATAACGGCAACGGAAAGCCCGGAGCTGCTGGGGCTTGAGTATCGAATACGGTTACATCACCATATAGTTAGAAGCAATACGCGGACAAGGGACAGAAGAACGACAGAGCGCGTGCCTGAAGGCAAACCAGCAAGGAAAAAGAAGGAAGAAAGGCCGAAAATCGCTGCTCTACCTTTTATACCATGGGGGCGCTAGGAGTCAAAAATATTTTAATTGGTTAAAATCGAACATATGGTAAAACCACCTGGGACTTAAGAGTCAGAGTCTCTTTGTTATGAGTCTTAGGAAACACGCGCGTTGTATGACGAAAAAGCACAAGATTCTGTTTCGTGTCTAAAAATAACTTTAATATTCCGCGCGTGCATTGCAGAGAATAGAATAGTTGATTATTTCGCTTTTGAATTAAGGGCTGTGCTTTATTGAGGTTGAAGGGAATTTAGAATACGCGTTAGCCTTTCAAAGGCAATTACTAATGGTGGGGCGTTATTATTACAATTATATATATATATATATATATATATATATATATATGTGTGTGTGTGTATGTATATATATATATATATGTGTGTGTGTGTATGTATATATATATATATATATATATATATATATATATAATACCCTAGCAACGAATTTGATACGGCAATATATACCTATATTGTGAATTTGATACGGCAGTCCCGGAGGCAAGAGTAAAAAATGAATAACTGTTATTTCAGGGTTATAATACAGTTTAAAGACTCCAATTGCAGTTTAATGTATCGAGAAAATTTCATGATAAATATTGTAGAATTGAGAAAAGTGCTATATAGTATTTATTTGAATCAGATTTCTCATAACGATTACTTGAACAAACTGTATTTCATTTCCAATGTCAGCGGAAATAATCGATAAACAGTTAGGCAGTAAAATGGATATTTATGATCGGGAAGCACCGAACTTATCTCAGGATATTCGTTTGAAGCTAATTTTCCGAAAGGAAATCAATCACATAAGAGAGCAACGCTCAACACACTTCTCGCTTTTTTTCTTTCTTTTCACCAAATATGAGATCCGTTCATAAAAAAAGAAACATTTAGGGAGTGCATTACAAGTACCTTTCTTATCTGACATACTTAGAAAAAGTTATTCAGGATTTTTTTTCAGTCAAATCATGCAGTAGATTTGTTCATTTCTCGCGCACTAGCTTAGCATTTGAAACAAGAATGTGCTTTTTTTTAAATATGCCGAACCTCTATTATTTATATAAGACTCAATTTTAATTTTTTTAAAAATTCAATTATTAAAATTCTTTTACTAATGAACCTGATTATACGATAAAAGTTGAATTGATTTAGCTGACATTCAGTCATTTTTTATTTATTTATTTTTCTTAAGCAATATGTAACTGTTTGCGAATCACTGTTTAACCTCTCAAAATACAAGTAAATGTTTGTGAACTTCATTGAATTTACTAGTAATCTGACTTCGGATTAAAACAAGCAATCCACATTTAATGGACCGAACACATTATTTACAGATTAACAATACATGTTTAGGCAGCTTAAAGGAGATACGCCCCCCCCCCCCCTTCCGTAGCTCTCAAACTTATAATAAATAGAACATGAAAAAACTAACTGTTGCCAAAGCTAAAGTATAAATTACACTGCTGCCAGTTTTACAAAATACTGCAGTAAAATTAAAAATAGGGAAATTCAGTTACATGGAGTTAAACACTCAGAATAAACATATGTTGCACGTCAGTGTCAGGGAAGATGCGAGAAATCGCATAACAGCAATGTAACTTTGTCTTACAACATTGAAAATGTCAAGATTATAATGCTATTAACTTTTAGTCATAGCCTCCCCCCTCCGTTTTTTGGCAATTAATTTAAATCATACATGTAAAATATATTTAACTTGCATCTAAAATATATTTAACTTGCATAAAGCACTATGATGATTTATCTTACGTGACGTTATGTGGTAAATGGAGTCAATAAAGAGGTTTTTAACAGACAAAAGAATGTCTGTTATAGTAATTAACTTCAATGAAAGGGACGAAACTTGAAAATATATCCTTTCAAATATATTGAAGAGCCGTCGACATAGTGTAGTAGATAGCGGTGCAAGCTCTCTCAAAGTGGGCACAAATTCGAATCCCGGCTAAGGCCTCGTTAACACTGCTTTCAGAGAGTAGTGTTTCTTTCTTCCGAAAATGCCGAAATTGTTTGGCATGGTCTGTGATTGGTTTCACGCATCACATGGTCATTGCGTTCGGCTCTGTGATTTTTTACCATGTTTTATTAACTCGATTTCTTGTTTGTGTGTTTGTGTGCTTGTGTGTTTGTCCAGTACAAATCTTGCAATCGATTTTTAACTAACTTCCCGACTAGCTAGACATTTGAAACTTTTAGAATAGCTCAGAACACGATGACAATGCATTCTTTTGATACTTTTAGCCGAAAAAATCTGCAAGATGGCACTTCGATCGAATTCAATGCTTGCACTTTTGCGTAACGGCGTTTGACGATTTTGAAAACAGAATACAGGCGAATTTAGTTTGTTTACAAAAATATTGTGCGAAAAATTAAAAAAAATTATAAAAATTAATGTTTATAAAGTATGTGGATAGTGGAAACGACTAAAAAATGATTAAAATTAAATAAAAAAGTGAAAAAGAATAATTAAATGAAGGTTTGTGCAATCAAGAGAGAATTGTCAAGTTTATATGATTCAACAGAAAATTTTTAAATGTGGTATATAAAAAGTCCTTTTATCTTGCAATTATTAATTTTGTTGTTGTTTTTGTCGTTGACGCCTCGGATTCGAGGTAAACATTGCCGAAGGCTGGAACGTTTTTACGCTAACTCATTTAGAATGCAGTACTGGCTTACTTATATGGTGCTTCACTAATAAAGTAGCCAATGAATTCGTGGTGTTGATGAGCGAATACTAGCAGGACAAAGCCGATACCAAGCACAGAAAAGAAAATAAATAATCAAGGTTTGGGATTATCATTATATTTTATTTATTTATTTATTTTTTACAAATGCCCGGAAGATTGGCTATGACGCCATTTGTTCTCAGTAAAGAGCGAGACTGTTGGACATTCATTCATCACTATGTTAATTACAAGATCTTTTACTAAGTGGCAGTATGGGAGAGGAAGCAGTGTGGAAAATAAAAACAACGCTGAATGGTGTTGTGAAAAACATCAACTGTAGTGGTTTTTTTTAAATAAATTTCATCCCACAGAACACATTAAAAGTGCAGCTCTAATGAATTAGTACCCTCCAATGAATCAGTAACCCTCTAATGAATCCGTAAGGAAGTCGTGAGTGTTTTAATTTTTTTATTTTTTCACATCAGCTTAAATGCTTCATGATAATATAATGAATGTTTGTGATGCATATGCGATTGAAAATTTTGAGTGGGTACTTAGTTTCAGGCTTATAATATAAATATTGTTCTTAAAAATTATTAAAAGGAAGCAAAAATAAAGACCTCTAGCGTACAGGTATTCATGGATCTAGGTTTCGCCCGGTGTGATCGACTCCTTAACATGATGTGGTATATTTCTGCACCACCCCTTTGGTTACCTTTATGCATTTTGCCATCGTCTTTCTCTATGAATTTTATACCACAATTCGTGATAGACGATGGTGGATTGACGGTAATGGATAGATGGGTGTACATTGTTATTCACCAGAAATAAATTAAGAGAAATTCCACATTAGGAATTCCTTTCCCTAAGTCGTCCTCATCGGGTATGTCTCGATGAAAGTTCCATAAGAATAGCGAAACCTAGGTACAAGGATACCTTAAGCTGGAAATTTACAGTCAAACCCCTTTATAACGAACTTTAAGGGACCAAAGGTTTTGTTCGTTTTATCCAGTGGTTCGCTATATCCTGACTTCGCTATATAACTGACACAATACTAATTAAATTGCATTCGAACCCCGTTATATCAAACCAGTATATAACGAACTCATGGATATAACGAAAGAAAATTTTGGTCCCGTCGTTTTCCTATCATACGCTATTTAATTAGTATTGTGTCAGTTTAATGTAATCGATTTCAGTCGATTCAATTCATTAATTATCATTTTTAATAGATTTTATCATTTTTAATACATCATTATTAAATGTGCATTGCAACTAAGTAGTTATATATTTTGTGAACTCTAGCATTTTTCTTAACGGTTCGGATATAGTGCATCACCGGATAAAACGAGCAAACCTTTGGTCCCTTGAAGTTCGTAGTAACGGGGTTCAACTGTACGTATAAAAGGAAAACGACGGGACCAAATGTTTGTTCATTATATCCATGAGTTCGTTATATACCAGGTTCTCTATAACGGGGTTCGACTGTATACTATTGCTTTAAGCTCCTCCTCTTTGGCAAGCCTTGTGTATTTTACAATCGTTTAAATCATTGAAATATTTAATTAAAAATGGTGAATATAAATTAAAGATCATGTGTATTAAAAAGTGCAAATTCTTGATTTAAAGAGGAGTATTCTAAAATATTAAAAGTATCTAATGTTTTATATACATACATTAGACATTAAAATTAAAAAAATATTAGACTATTCACTAAAATGTGTTACTGAAAACCGAATTTAAATATTTAAGTACCATTTAAAGTACATGTATTTGGTGCTCTCGTAACTATCCTTTTTGCCCCCGGTACTTATATTTCTTGCATGATGCATTTCCTGTCAATCTATGAATTTAAATATACGCGTTTGCATAAGAAAAAGAAAATAAAACCTGGTATTTAAAAAACTTACTGTTTCCTTTCCCAACTTCTCTCCAGATTATACGTTAAATACTGGGAATATATTTAATTCAATAATTTGCCAAGTTTATTCTCATTTTAAGATTAGCAGCAATAAAATAACTGTCCCATAACACTAAACTTCAATAGTAATAAAAATAAAAATAATAATCTCTATTTTAATATGAAAATTATAGATAAATATGAAAGATAAGCAATACTCTCATAAAAAATATTTTTTTAGCTCTTATCAACAGATATTAAACGAAATGTTTTTTAAGCTAATTTTTGCTAATGAAAAAATTACTATATATACTCCTTTTTTCATTAGCAATTAATTATAATTACTTGCTAAAAGCTGAAATTTCTTATTGGAACTACACTGAAAAATGCTAGCATCTAAAATATGTGAAACAGTGTTTTTGTTTTGTTTGTTTATGCTGTTAAATTGTCAAAACGTGCATAAAAAATATTTTAAGATTTTTTAATACTACTATTAGGAAATCTTATTATTTTCAATAATTGTCTCGCTAAATTATTGATGTATTTCAAAAGACGACCAAATTATGAAATTGGGTAGTCTTTTCGACGCAGTCTTTAAAGGGGCAAAGTTCCATAAAAAGTGAGAGTATGTTTTCTCGAGTTGGTGACAATGCGATAGTGAAATTGAAACAGCAGATGACTTTCTGAACTAAAGAAGATGTGGTAAAAGTTTTCAACGTTGTAGGCCATTCTGTTTTCGTCATTGAGCAGTTATTTAAAGAAATGTTTGCGTTTGCATACAGCAATGAAAATGAAGGTGAATGACTCAGAGTTAAGAAAGGAAATGCGTTGTGCATTCGCTGCTTGTGTTCAGCCATTTCTTTTTTAGAAAATGGAGTATTGAAACCATGCCACAGCTTTTAAGTCTATGAGATATCTGGTTGTTTCCGATGTTGAAAAAGAAGCTCCGTGGAATAACACAGGCCTGCGAATTTGAAGTTTTTGAAAAATACAAGAGAAGTTTTCGCTGAGTTTTATGTTGTTTGGGTGTGCTGAATTCGAAATGACCTCCATTTTTTCCATCAAGCCAGGATTTTTTTGTAAAATTGATATCGATATTTTTGCTAAAATCCTATTTAAGAAGGAATTTTCTCAACAATTTTGCATGTACTATCTGGCAACAGTGGTTTTTATCCATTTTATTCTATGTAAATAACCGATTCTTGGTGAGGCAAATTGATTTTTCAGAAATCGATTATTTTTTGTAGGTTTAAATGGATGAAAACCATTGTTGCCAGATCACACGAGCTGCCTCTGTCGAGAGAAAAACAAAAGTTTCCCTCGATTTGTAAACTTTTACACCAATTATGGTGCAGTTTTCTAGAAGAAAATCACCACATACTATTTTAATTTGTGTTTTATTAAGGTAACTTTCATAAAATAGACGACTGACCAAAGGAGCAAATATTATGTAGGTATACATACAAGTTTGAACAAATTTTTAAATTAAGCAAAAACAAACAAAACAAAAAAAGTTTTCTATTTAAGTACGTACTCTTTTTCCTTTGTACTCTTTTTGACGTTCTTCTTTTATGTTCAATCTCAGGACTATCTCATGTTAGCATCCAACAGAAGTCGGTGAGACATTATCTTGTCCCATCTTCCTTGATATTTGCGATCCATATCTTTCAGGTCTTGGTGGAACCTTTCACCCTGTTCTTCGCTGACTGATACTAAATTTTCGGGGGAAAGGTCCTCATGTCAGTGAAGGAAAGTTTTTGGCACTCATGGAGCAACCAACGCTTGAAATTTGTCCAGCACATTCATAACAATTTCTTTATAGTCAGGATCCTTGTAATTACCCAGAAATTTACGCACGACATCTTTGAGGCAATCCAAGATTTTTTTTTCCTTTGTTGTCATTCTAGTCTCAAATTATTTATCCTTCATAAGCTTACGGATGCCTGGACCAACAAAGATTTCCTCTTTCAACTTGGCTTCGGATAAACCTGGAAACTTTTTGCACAGGTATTTGAAACAATCTGCATCTTTTGGAATAGCTTTGGCAAACTGCTTCATTACACCTAATTTTATATGCAGAGGGGGTAACAATACTTTTTTTGGGATCAACTAAGAAGTTCAGAATCACATTCTTGCTTGCCTGGTTCAAGATTTTGTCTTTTCGGCCATTCTTTTTTGACCCAATGTTGAGACTTCTCACGGCTGTCCACTGACAAATGAAACATGGGAACTTGTATATCAGCCTTGCTGACAAGAAACATGGAGATAACTTTCAAATCACCGCAAATGGGTCCAACCGTAGTCGGCATATTTTATTTTGTTGAGGACAAGAGCCAGGTTTCATAGCGTTCTTTTAAATGCACCAAGTGTCCAAGTGGTACAGATGAATACTGGCTTCCGTGATGAAGAATAACAGCTTTAAGGCTCCTTTTAGATGAATCTATAAACAGCCTCCATTGATCCTTTATTGTAGGTGATATTAAATTTTCTCATGAATCCGGGAACATCAATACAATAGACCAGGTTCTCCTCTTCCTCAAAGTACTTAACAAATTCCTTTTTCTCGATTTCTGTACCAATAAAAAGAGGTTTCTTTGGCCAATAAGTTTTTTCTTTCAATCTGGAGCCCAACAATACAGCTCCCTCTTTTGAAAGGCCCAGATCTCTAGTAAGATCATCAAGTTCAACCTGAGAGAAAGGTAAAGGGCCTCCTGAGTTCCCCTATGGAGGCCCTCGCCCTCCAGAGGGCTTACATTCGGTAGCGGAACATTGAACTTCTGGATGTTCCGAGTCTGAAGACTCTGAAGAGATGACTGCAATTCAGTTGGAGGGAAATGCACTGGCACATGAGATCCATGAGGAAAGGGACGAAGGTCGATAGAATGTTATCAGGTAAGAGATTAGCTTTTGCTTTTTGCGGTTATACCCACGGGACATGGCAAGGAAACAAAGTAACAATCCTCAGAGGGTTTTTTTTGGCTCCCCCCTGCCATAAGCATTCCAAATCGTAAAGCAGTTATTCTTTCCTTGAGCCATAAGCGTAGATCATTGATGACACTGCTCACAAACTTTATGAAGAGCCATGATATGTCTTTGATCTCTTGAGTATCATGCAAAACTACGCAAGATAAAGTTGTCTTACATAGTCTGTAATGCTAGGGGAGGTGCTCAGAGGGGTATCTGTAGGTTTTATCACAGTAGAAGATGGTCAGACCGGGAGGGAAGAAATTCAATGCCGAAAAAAATTATGGTAAATGTTTCATAAAAATCCAAGTAAAATGAATTTTTTCAAAAAACGTGATGTGATAGAAATTTTTCATTATTTTGTTTTTTGAAATCAGCACCAAAAAATACATAAAGTTCAGCTATCAATTCCTTTGTATTTTTTTCATCGCAGGCCTGTGTAATCAATACAGAGGCTGACGATATTTTAGCTGTAAAGGGATAACAAAACAGGCTCCATAAAATTCCTTCGCCACATGCTTTTATAAAGTAGACAGAACGATTGAAGGTTGTACATGATCTGAGGAAGATATTTTGGAAAATAATAAACATACTGCTGTACATGTTTTTCTTTATTTTTGGTGATTTTACTCTAAGGTTGTATGGAACGTCCTTTATACATTAGTAAAATTTTATAATTATGGTAATGCCTGTATTTTTAAAGAAAGACGTTGCCTAGTACTGGATTTTGATCTCAGTCACATTGCATACAAGAAAAAAAAAACGAAACCTACTACCACCACTTGATGACTTGATGCCACTAGACCCATCTTTTCATAACAAGGTTACTGGACTATAGGTGGAAGATATTGTAACGGACTGTGAATCTTTTCCCCTCTCAGTGATTGTAGCGCCCCTAGCGTAAGGAGGAAGATCACCTTTGCACTCGCCCAAAATACACGGATTTACAACCAAGCTTAATGTGCTGTTAAACAGTTAATTTGTAATTAATTCAAAGAATTTTTAGGGTGAATTGTCCAAAGCTTCATCTATTAGGAAAACAAAGGCAGAATTGTTGGGAGATTATTAGAAATTATTTTGTGTTACATAAAATATAAAAAATGTTTTATGAATAATGAATCTTAGGTCAATGCATTGCGCGCAGATTTAAAAAAAAAACTATAAGAGATATATATTAAATTATTTAATATATTCTATCCATAGATTATACTTAATCTACACATGAAATAATTACCATATTTCATATAAAAGTATTTTTTTCAGGCAAATGTATTGTAATGTACAAGAAATATCATAAAATTTGTTTACATAAAATCGTTGTAAAATTTTGTAATATGTAATTACCTAAATTTAGGTAGAAATTGTTGTAAACATACTAGATATACATATATACAAAATTTTAGCAATTTGTGACAATTAGTCTTGAAGAAATATTGCGCAAAAGTTTGAATAATAACAGTTTTAGAAAAAGCCATTTAAAGTTTCAAGTTTCAATAAATTACTTTACTATTAGCTTTCTACATTTGGTCATTAAAAGCGATTCTAATTGTAGTATGAGTAATGAATCTTAGGTTATGAATAATGAATCTTAGGTCAATGCATTGCGCCGCAGATTTAAAAAAAAAAACTATAAGAGATATATATTAAATTATTTATATATATTCTATCCATAGATTATACTTTAATCTACACATGAAATAATTACCATATTTCATATAAAAGTATTTTTTCAGGCAAATGTATTGTAATGTACAAGAAATATCATAAATTTTTTTACTAAAATCGTTTGTAAAATTTGTGAATATGTAATTACCTAAATTTAGTAGAAATTGTGTAAACATACTAGATATACATATATACAAAATTTTAGCAATTTGTGCAATTAGTTTTTGAAGAAATATGCGCAAAAGTCTTGAAAATAACAGTTTTTAGAAAAAGCCATTTAAAGTTTCAAGTTTCAATAAATTACTTTACTATTAGCTTTATACATTTGGTCATAAAAGCGATTCTAATTGTAGTATCGGACTTCCTTTTTTAAAAAGATTCCTTACATCCCATTCTTAAAATTAAATAATAATACAAAATTTAAGTTTTTTGAAGGTTTTAAGGTGATCTTCCCCCTAAAGCATCCGAGTGTGGGTGTCTGCTACGAACCACTGACGGAGTTGTCGTGCTATGCCCGCTGTTAATTTGGAATCCCTCTCTGTAAATATATTCTTTATTTTTAATGTAGTTCGTGTCAATAAATATTTAGATTAAAGCTCCTTTATATTCATTTTTTTGAGCGTTTATAAACGTAAATTACCGCTAACTACAATATCTAATAATATCTAAATGTCAATATCATGAAATTGAACGAAATAATTTAAATGAAAGAAGGTCAAAAGGCATCTGTAGGAAGGCTTGTAAAAATTATGTATTTATAGCCTTACTCGAGTCAGACGTGTCGAATGCTTACTGTGAATACTTTAGTAGAGTACATATTTTAAAACATTTATCATCAATTTTCTGTAGTTTTATAAACATCTCGGGGTGCATGGTATTTAGAAAATTTTTGAGATTGAAGAAGTATATCATTATTAGTATGTATTAAGAAATTCTATACTTGTATATTGTAAACTACCTCTAAATACATTTAATTCAACAGATCAGTTTAAAGACGTGTACCACAATTTTAACACAATCTCTTCCACAATCTCCACTGCCCGTGAGCAGTGCTTTGCAAATCATGTCAGAGCCAAATATTTTCATAAACTTATACGACACTATCAGAATCATTTTTAAATATGAATTTTTCTGAATTACTCATAGAAGATTTATTTGGTTTGGGTTTAGAGCGCTACGGTTAACTTTTTGCCTACACGAGGGCTAATTAGACCACGACCTACAGTTTAAAGCCGATTCCGAACGGATACAAACATCCATGCTAACAGTGGGACTCAAACCCGGAGGACCTGAACCGAATGCCAGTGACCTAGCCATTCGATCATCACCTAGCTACTATAGTAGAAGTGCATCAGTTTCAATATTTTCACTGGGAAAACAAAGACAGCGGAAAACTAACGATAATGATTCTAAAAATATACACTTTTACACACAGAACACTTGTGATTAGGTATTGTAGTATCACAGTATTCATTATATTTGACAGTTATATGCTGCGGATACCTTTCAAATGCTTTCGATTGTGATACACCTCATACACCTCTTGATATACAGATCTGTTAAGTGAAATAGTTAAGGAATCTTGATACAGATCTGTTAAGTGTATGAACGTAGCTTAAAAAATGCAAATGTAGCATTTCTGATTTACATACTAACAATCATATACTTCTTAATTAATTCTCATAAAATTCCAAAATACCAGGCACTTTGTAATGTCATAATACTACAGAAAAATAACGTTAAATGTGTTCGTAATATATACAAAGTATTCACAGCATAAATAATAACCATGTTTCAAGTGGTCCAACAATTTTATCTTGAACGAGAAGCAAACAACTCTTTCACAATGGATGCCAATTCACCTTTAATACGAATAAAGGAAAGTAATTTTTGCTTTTATCTCACACTGAACAAGGCTTTGTGATTTTATCTCGCAGAGAGGAAGGTCGAGCATCAGATGTAACAATTATTTGTGCTTCACCTTTCATTATGGTATGTGCACTATTTATTGATGGTTAATTATAAGCTGATAATAATTCTGATGCTTAAGATAGTAACAGAAAAATTATACAAATGCGATAAACTGTAAACAACTGCCTCTTATCATTTTGCTTCATGATTTGATACGATACTTGATGTGTGTCATAGTAACACGACACAAGAGTGGAGCTTCTGTACAGATCACCAATACACGAAACATAATATATTCGTACATTTAATATGTTATTATTTGTAAATTGTTGGAAAATTTGGACTATAATATCATTGATATCAGTCGAACCTTTATTTCCGAAACTAATTTCTTGTTTGTCGTACAATGGCCCTAAAATTTTATTTTTGAAGATCTGTTTAGCTACAGTTCGGGATTTATTTTTTTTTTTCAGTGAAAACGTAGAAAAGTCAAATCTTGTTCTGTCAGCATACCATTTTGTAACCAGCTTTAAAAAACTGAACACAGACTCACGTGTGTGAAATGTGAGTGAAATTAAGAAACCGGGTACATATTAAATACATAGTACATACATTAGTACATATTTTTTATTAGGCTTTTAGTGTCACGGCCGAGACTCCCGCTAACTTCTCAGAAATTGTAAATAGATAACGTAATCATTAAGCTGTTCTTGTATGGTAAACCCATTGTTCTGATTAATTTAATTCACAATCTCTTCTCTTCTGGAACAGTTGCACAGGGTATAGAAAGAACATGTTGAATCATTATATATTTTTTCAGTTTTACACAATGCTCGAATTTATTATTTACTAACCTAGGGATTTCTAATCATTATTTCTTCAGAATGGTTTCTCTCCTAAACCTAGATCTAGGACTGTACAATCTTCCAAAAAGAAGATGGATGGAACTAGCAGTTGGCCTGGCATTACTTGGAAGTCTTATTGCAATTCTCATAACTAATGTTGATTTTTAGGTTCATCGGTTGGCCAGTTCCTGTTTCACTAGTATTTAGCCTTAAAATTGAAGAAAAAGATTAATATTAGCCATCCGTACGTGGAAAACCTCTTTGCAGTTTCTCCTACTTTATTCATGAAATTGAAATGTTACAAATCTTCTATATTTATTAGCTTCAATTTACCTTTCATCTTCAGTCTTATTTGTTTGAAATGCATTTATTTTCTGCATTTACCATCCTGCTTCATTTCATATCGTAAGATTGCTGATCAAATTCTGCCCTCAAATATTTTCCATGCCATATCACCAAATAAAATTTTTATGTCTTTTTGAGTAACACAGACATACAGAATGTCGTAAAATACCACGAGAGAAATTGATTTTGGTCGCATTTACCTATTCCCTACAGCATAACATTGATTAAAATTTATGACATCGAAATTTACAATTGAATTCATGAAAGGTAAAATATCTGAAAATTATGCTTTCAAAATAGCTAGTCACGTTAATAAAGCATCTATATGATTTAAAAAAAATTTATGCTAAAACCCGTTGAAGGGCATTACAATTTTTATTAATCGGATTTTACAAACATTACAGAGAAAAACATTATTTTAGCATTAATAAACATAACAATCAATAAATTCATATTTTTTTTTCTAATTTTAAGGTAAATTTACTATCCAAATACTTTTCCACGAATGCATGTTGAAACAAAAATAAATAAACAAATAATTCCAGTACAAGATAACAACCCTGTCATAAAAAAATTTATTCCAAATCCCCGTTAATCTGCAATAAAATTTTATGGGGCTCACTCTGAAACAAAATGAGAACTTATTGAAAAAGGAATTCAGTTCATTTTTTAGATTGGATTTAGGTAGCTTAAAACGCAACTGAACGCACCGGGTTAAAAGAAAATGAACAACGAAATTTTCTCTTTCCTCGCGCAGCAAGATAAGCTTGAGTTAGATAGAAAATACCTGATTTCAGGAAGTAAGTGATTTTGAATATATGCTATGTCACGCGACGAAAATTTTCACTTTCGGTAAGACATTGTTAAATGCTTGAGCATTTATTACAAATTAAAACCTTAAGGCAGGTATACATACTGCGAACGATGGTGAAATTCAGTTTGAAATTCGGTTACCCGTCCACATTAACAAATCGAATGCTTGTGCAGGCGTTCGTTTATTTTTGTGTAGTGAATTGTTGGGGTGAATACTTCAATCCATTCCAAAGGTTGTAAAGTATGCTTTATAACCTTTGAAACAATGTTCCAAGGCTGATTTTTAATTATTATTTACCTGTGATGTTCAAATACAAGAAATGGAAGTTATTCAGTCACTTGATATGTGTTATGAGTAGATGTAGCCTTGGAAGTGTTTCGATTGCAAACTCACTAGGTAGCAGGACTGTGCTTAGTAATCCACAGTTCGAATTTTTGGCGCATTAGATTGGAAGTGACACGAGTGACGTGGGGGACACGGATTCCAAGCAGAGATTTAACATTAAGTTATGATACACTAGTGAAAACCCCTAGTAATCTCTGCTATACCCCATCCCCCCATATTCACCTGACCTGTCGCCTTGTGAAAGTGAAGTGTCCTGAAGATAATGCAGCAATCCAAATAGCTGTGACAGATGTGCTGACAAGCATCCTTGATGAAGCGACATCTGCATGCCTCCAAGATCTCCAGAAACGTTGGCAGCTGTACATAGATAGCCCAGGGGACTACTTTGTCGAGACGTAGGGCCATTAGTTGATAAGTTGAATAAATTATTTTTTTACAAACTCAGTCATGGAACTTTTCTGAGAATGATTATGTAATGCGCAATTCAGTTTAAGATAAATGAAATTTCGAAGCAAAAAGATAAAGAGGTGCCAAGCTAAACTGTAGGCTCTGTACACGTACAGAGAACGATATCTGACGAGGTTTTGACACTAGAAAGACGGCTGTCGTCATTTTAACGGTTTCGGACATACTATTGAGCGCTATGTCTGTATTTATGTCCTCAAGCTTCTGAAATTTTATGGCTTTTTCTAATTTTACGCGACATATGCACACACATTTACAAAATTATATTTGATAGTAAAGAGGGGTAGAAAATGTGTTGTATACCTGCTAAGGCTGAAAGCCGTCAATTTGACGTCATATAGAAACAGGCAGAAATTTTTAAATAATACCGGAAAAATGTTAGTTACTTTTCGTGTCTTCCCCCCTTTTGCAAAAAAGAGAAAATATTGCCTGTTCGGAAATATTGGTGTGGAAAATAAGGACTACACAAACCATACATATATTTTTACAATAAACCATACCAGGTTGTCAGCTCGGCATACCTGCATAAAAATATATCTAAATATATACTAATTTCTTATATATTGGTATGAAATAGTTTCAAAATTTAAAGTATTTTACCATTTTAAAAATATTAAATATTTTAAGTTCTTGTTTTTGTTTTTAATCGTCAAAATGACGGCTTTCAGTTTTTAGTAAAAAAAAATAATAATCCCGCCTTTCTAGTGTTAACGACCCATCTTTGTTGTAACCGTCGCAAGAGACAATCAAATGCAGTCGACGATGCTCATTGCCAACGATATAGAACAGTAGATGACCTCTTTTTAAATTTCAACTTTTTAAATTTATGTTCTCTAAAGATTTTAATGCTGTATGCTGGTACATGGTAGCGAATGAATTTATATCAAGTGCCACTGATAGAAATTTTTGAAAACATGTCGAACCATTTCGTTTGTTGCCCTTTGTTCGGCATTGTTCGCAATACGTATACACACCTTTACATACACGAGTGAATGACCACTCGTGTATGTAAAGCTTCTCTTCTCAAAACACAAAACAAAATTAATACGAATAAAACACAAGCACACAATAATAGGAGACTCGAACTGTGGCACATATCCCAAGCATACCCAGAAGCCATGATTTAAGATATCTCCCTTGCTCGCAAACATTACATTCCCGACACGAATGCTTCAGGGGAAATTATTCAAAAAAGGAATTGTATTTTCATTAATTAGATGAGAATCAATAAATTCAACCCAACCGGAAAAAACTATATTTTTCATTGTTTTGTGTATTGAAATTAAGGTAATAAATTGGCTTGGAAAACACCCTAATAAGAAAGGCCACCTATGCAGATATGGGCAGCTCCCACGTACCCAGCAGATGTGAGCATGAGGAAAATTAGCAACTTTTAAATAGCAACTAATTTAATTATTCAAAACAATTCGATGATTAACATTTGAACTATATAAGCATACATTAGAGAGTTATTTAATTATTTTCTTGGGTGTATGTGTGTGTCATATGGGTGTCCACAAATTAAGGTTTTCCTGTTCATACATATTAAATAAAAAAAGGATAGAAATATTATTTCTAGAGAATTTACTACTACAGAGAAAAAAAGAACTTTAAGCATTAATTCATGCTAATGAGGGAAAAATAAAGACAGTAAAATACAATTTTCCGTCATTTATATTGGTTAAGTTCCTAATAGTTGTTCAAAATTTTAAAACAAAAATTCTCGCCTCTCAATTAACTCAGTAATTAACAGCTTATATTATCTTCAGACGTTTTACACAGGACTCCTGATGTCACATATAAAAAGACTAAAAACTCACTACTAACGTCTAAATTAGGGTCTATCGATTTCAAGCTCCATTTATTAGTCTGATAGTGATGTTGAATAAAAATTTTATAGTTTTTCAAAACATAAACGATTACCTTTTTATGTTCGTTCCAGTGTTAAAAAAAGAACCTGTCTTATTTATAAAACATAAGATTATATGATTAAAAATCAGAATAGCATTGTTAAACAATTTCATTTGGCCATTAAATTGAAACACATAGTAAATATTTACGAAATTTTTTACATGTCATATTATTGACACATTTATTGATAATCTCAAGTCACTTGAAATATCCTAAATTATATTTATTGAACAAGATATAAATTAATTAATATATATATTATATATATATATATATATATATATATATATATATATATATATATATATATATATATATATATACTATATATATATATATATGCTAGCTTGAAATCCGCACTTCGCTACGGAGTACATTCAATTAAATACAACGGTCAATGTATGGAATTAATGCCAAAAAAATAAATATATATATGTATGTATAATAAATACGACGATCAATGTATACAATTGATGTAAAAAAACACAAAAAAACTATATTTTATAAACAAATCGTAAGAGATATTTTTAAAGACAAAATAATGAAGAAGAAAATATTCAAATTAATCTAATAGGACATACTAAGAATATAGTACAGTTACTATAATACAGTTTGAGGAACATATCTTTTACTGTATTTTAATATTTTTTGGATAATGTCCAATCGTCTGCCTCCTTAGCAAGGGAAAAATACTTTTTTTGTCTATTTCATTGTGATGGACGTGACGATAATTTATTTAAAGTACAGAAAAAGAATCACGTGCTAAGCATTTAATAAATTAAATTCTAAAAATTAATCTTTAAAATTCACCAAAAATCAGAAAATGGAGGTAAAAATTCGAAACAGATCTCATTTTAAAGGAATGTTTATGCTCTTTCTTGTGATATAAATTTTATAACCCTCAAATTATTATTTTAAATGTAAATTTTAAAAGAGTTACTGAAACAGCTTAAAAATTTAATTTTAAATAATCTAAGAATTTTTCAAAATCTTTCTCAGTGCACCCCTACCTCCATAAGAAGAATCGCCATGCAAATTTCAGCCCTTTAGGTACAGCGGTTTGGTTTGTGCGTTGTATGTCAGACTGTCAGGTAATCAGTGAGTCAGTCAGTTACGGAACTGTTATATATATATATATATATATATATATATATATATATATATATATATATATATATATATATATATATATATTAAAACTTCAGTAGACTACTTGCAACCACCAAAACTACTTAATTCAAGATAACTTATCAAAAATAAATTCAAATGTATACAAAAGGAGTTACGGCTGTTGAAATATCTAAGTAGATCTTCATTTGTGCTTTTATGAATAAATTATTCCTTGAGTATAATTCTGATTATATACTACTCTATGTAGATGATATAAATTATCCTCAGACACTCAAATTCCCTAACTGCTATCATAAACTTCGTAAACTTCTATCTAATTGCTTAGAGCTCTGATAATGCCAAGGTAATGCGAATAATATTAATTTCCCAGGTTTGAATTTATGCATGAATAGCGTCAAAACTGTCAATACAGGAATTAATGATGTGAGGTATGAGCATAAATTAACTGCAAATAGCTTCCGATTTTATACATCATGTACACGGAACAAAGCGTTCCAGACTATAATTTATTCGGAATTGGTTTAGATTTTTTCATGTACGAAAAATTCATAGAGAGAAATGTAATAATCATTGGCATGAAGAAGCTAAATATACTTATTATGCTTGAAGTATAACTGAGTATATAGTAGATTATTTTTGTTTTGCATAGTATGTATTATCCAATCTGTTATTTTTCTAGGCAGTTAAAATTAGAAATTAATCATACTATATTCTCACTATTCTGTGCTATTTTTCGCTTTCTTTTCATTTATGTTTTCCCATATGTAGGTATACCTATAATTAATTAATTTTTAGCGTTTATTTACCCTCAGAGTTTTCATTTTCAGAAATTATATATTTATTTGCTTCTGTTTTCATTTAGTTGGCATAAAAACCGGCTCATATATAACGCAACCTGATTTTGTTAAAATATTTATTAACTTTTTTTCTATTAGTTGTATCCGTCAGAATGTTTATTAATATCATAAGTTTTACTATTCTCTATATTGACTGATATTTTTATAAAACTGTTTGATTTTAGTAATTAAATTTTAATAGTTATATTGTTCTATTTATGCCGCCCACATGGTATAGTGCAGAGGTGGGGAACCTTTTTACCATTAGAGGCCACATGTAAATTAGGTAGTAATAAAGGAGGCCGCATAAGTTGAAGACCTATAAATGTGACTTTTATGAAATTATTATAGTTAGATATAGTTTTAACAATTTGGTGCATTATATAGAAAATAACAAAAAAAATTAAGTCCTTATTTATTTATTATTTGAACATGAAAAGTTACAATATAAAATATTTTTGTATTCACACAAGGATAACAACTTTTTATAACATTAATCATTATTTTTTTTCAGAAAAATAATGCGTTTTAACGTACGTGGAGTCAGTCACAACAATAATAGTAAGAAAATAGTTTTTGTGTAGGGATCATATAACATGTCTGAGAGTATTGCTAAAAAACTCTGAGCATTAAATTACATATAAAGTGTAGTTAAAGTATCATACAATCAAGGTAAATGAAGCTCATTTGGATAAATATACAATTGTAGCGACTTTAGACAACAATTTCAAAATGTCAACTTTATTTTGGCCAACACTGTACATACATTCATGCCGTTCTTTATTTAATTCTATTGATTTGGAAATTGTTGTAATCTATGTAATTAAATATTAATTAATACAAGTGCTAGCTTTTATGAAGGCCGCAAGAGAAGATCACGTAGTCCGCATGCGGCCTCAAGGCCGCGCGTTCCCCACCTGTGGTATAGTGCTTAGCATCGTGAGCTACCACTTAGTGGGCTTGGGTTCAAATCCCGAATAAGGCATGGAAGTTCACATGTTGTCCCCTCATAAGGAACAATTCTGGCTCACCTAAATGGTACTCTCACAATAAAGTAGTCAGCAAAACTTCGCGGTGATTAACAAGAGGCGAATGTCTTTAGACAAGTGCCTCCCCATTAGAAAAATAAATTCTTATATTTATTTTTCAGTTTTCAGTGGGAATCTTTTAACGTTAAATTTTTATTTCTAACCACAGAGTGCTTTCAGTTCTAAATAAAATCCCTGGAATTTTTTTTACAGTGTATTCCTACGCAGTAGAATAGTGCACTATCTTTTTACAATTGGATATCTTACTACGTAGAATTATTTAGAGCATCAACCTCTTCGAGGAACATTTTCTTATATATATATATATATATATATATATGTGTGTGTGTGTGTGTGTGTGTGTGTGTGTGTGTGCGCTCGCATGTGCGTGTATGTATCTATATAAATATAAAACCAAGTTTTTATAGATGTCGACTTTAATGCTATAAAATGTCCAGACATATGTATAGACAAATATCCAGACATATTAACTTAAGATTAGATAAAGTTTATTTGAAAGAAAGATCAAATTACATAATCGGAGGACTATATTGTTCTATGATTGCATTAATAAAAGTTACAGATTTTTCGGATCATAACACGTCTGAACGAAAGATTAATTGAACTAAGTAAGTTGTTAGTGAAGCCGGATATTATCAAGATAAGAGGGATGTTTTTAGGCATGAGGGTATGTCACAGTGTACAGTATTCAGATGGTTTAAAACATTTAATAATGGACGTGTGAGTACGGGTCACGCCAAGACCTGCTCAATCACACTTGGCCATCACCGTGGAATCGATTGTCGTGGACAAAATTTGCTGTGGAGCTTTCACTGGGAGGACCTTTATGATGCCCCCAATAGTCTCGACGTGTTGCCCTGAAACTTGGACCCACTATAAAAGTCTCCCAAGAGCTACCGGTTTGCTAACTACACTGCTCAAAACAATTAGGGGAGCGCATGGTTTTAACGAAATTACGCAAATACTTACGCCGATAACTTACATAAAATAAATCATCCATAATTTAAAGCCTAGCAGGAAACAGAAGAAGAAAACTTCATACGCAAATCAAAGTTCATGACGTCAAAAACCAGAAAAGAACATAAGGGCGGAAATCGGGATGTTGCAGAAACGTCTGTTTCACTGCCTTAACTGTGAAATTCGATTTCTCAGTTATTCTTTTGGAGAAAAGGTGACTTGAAAATGTCTCAAAAACGTGATTTACCGGAATCCATGGTATGGCGTATTATAGGCAGACTTGAATCCGGGCAAACACAACGTAGTGTTGCGGACGCTGTTGGAGTCGCCCGAAGTGTCGTTGCAAGGCTGTGGAATCGATTCCAAGAAACAGGGAATGTTAGACGTCGACCAGGGCAAGGTCGGCCACGCGCCACTACAGCAATTGATGACCGATATATACTGTTAACAGCTCATCGAAACAGAACATAGAATGCTACTTAGCTGCAAAGACAGTTGCTCTTGGCAACAGGACGAAGGGTGTCCTGCCAAAAAGTACGTAATAGGCTTCATCAGGGAGGTCTCTAAGCACGTAGGCCAATGGTCTGCATTCCGTTGACCTCACGCCACCGTGCGGCCCGAAGAAGATGGGCTGGTGAACTTCGAGATCGAGAGCAACATGATTGGAGCCAAGTGCTGTTTACAGACGAGTACCGATTCAGCCTGGAGTGTGACACCCGACGTGTTTTGGTATGGAGGGAAAGGGGCACTCGAAATAACCCCACATTCGTTCGTGAAAGGTCGCAATACAGGCGAGCTGGTTTTATGGTATGGGGTGGAATCAGCATAGGTGGACGTACGGACCTGCATATCATTCGGAATGGTACTTTGACGGCCCGAAGGTATGCAGACGAGATACTGAGACCTCATGTCATACCTTACGCTGCAGCCATTGGAGATTCCTTTGTTTTCCAGCATGATAATGCTAGACCGCATACAGCTCGTCTTGTGGAGAACTTTCTTGAAGCTGAAACAATACAGCGAATGGAATGGCCAGCGTGCTCTCCTGACCTGAATCCAAACGAGCATGTTTGGGACATGCTCGGATGATGCATTGCTTTGAGACCAATGCCTCCTTTTACTCTCCGAGACTTGGAGATTGCACTTCTTGAGGAGTGGAACAGTAATCTCCAAAGTCTTATCGATAACATCATCGCATCCATGGAAAACAGGTGTGCAGCAGTCTTAGCTGTTCGAGGAGACCACACGCCGTATTAAAAATCTTGCATCATTTCTAAACAATACTTTTTTTATCGTTTGCATGTAACCAAATTGTTGCCCTAAATCATCTTTTCAAGTTTTTTCCATATTTTCAAAGAATTAAAGCTTAATTACAAATTTTTTTAGTCTTTTTTTCTGTATTGCGCATTGATACACGTGTGCTATCCATTTTATGCCAATACATGACTGTATCGCACGGTTTTCTTAACTTCTTTGCTTGCTCCCCTAATTTTTTTGAGCAGTGTATTTAGATATCCGAGACGTCGTTTAAGATTGCTTCCGCAGACAACCACGGACGTTCTTCACTCAGAGTATCAAAAGTCTAGTAAGAGCTGGGACACTTGAACCGACAAGGCCACGATGCGTAACGGATATGCAGCTCATTTATCACTATTACATCCTGTTTGTTCACATATTCCAACCAAAAAAAACCTTAGGGAAAAAAACAATCAAAAGTCTCAATTTCATTTGGGCGAACCTTATATATCACACGTTTCACGAAAATTATTTCAATGTCTTCAATTAGGTAATTCTGATTGTGTGTCATAAAAAAGGGATCAAAATAAATTACTCGTGCATACCAAAAGAAAATGCTACTGTCAAATTTATATAATTCAAAACTTGAGATAATGGATGCGTTGAACGGTAATAAATGCAAGGAATTAAACAGAGCTATGTACACGAATACGTGTTCCCATTATTTATGTCTGAGTTCATATACACAATTTATCTACGTATAATGTTATAAAATATAATGTAATAATTTAATGTATATTATTTTATGAATTGATATTCGGCTTAGTAATTAATTGTGCGTCATTGTAGAATATTCTCGCTATTATTTAGGTAAATAGTCGAAATATGTACAAGCTATATGATTTTAATTATAGAAATAGAAATATTTATTTAGCACAAAAGCCCAGATCATGTAAAACACATTTTAACCACACTATTAACACATTGCACTGTGTATTATTTATTTTACTACTTATTTAATGCAACTAAAGGATAGTTTTTAATTGTATATCCCATTATAATTAATTAAAATTAGTAGAATCATATAGAAAAAAGTTGATTGCGAAACAAATTTATATATATATATATATATATATATATATATATATATATATATATAAGGCAAAGATGATCTATCTTGTTTCAAATATGACTTCTACTAAAAGCAAAAGTATGAGTCTCGCATAAAAAGTAATCCACTTACATTAAACTCATTAAACAAAGGAGTTTCCAAAAGTGTCAAATTTAAATAGGTTTATAATAACGCGAAAGTGGGGTGAGGAGCAAAATACTTTTTTTTATGGGATTCATTTAAAAACCGAGATTCTCTTGAGGTATTTCGAAAAACATACATTAGAAGAATAGTAACCGTAATTTAATGGCATTTGAGATTGAAAAAAAAAAATTGAGTTACATCCGTTCTCGGATGTAAAGCCATTAATCGATGGGTTTTTTACGCTTGTTATCATTCAGGATTATCTTCCAGGTCTAATTTTAAGCAATTTCGCTTTATTTTAAATCTAACGAATGAAATATATTATCGTTCCCAGAGGAAGGAATTTTTATGAGCGTGTTCAAAGGAAAATTTATAGAAATTAAACTTTTATTTTACTTTAATGCCTTTTATTTTATTTTTTTATTTTCTTGGAACTGTTTTAGAACTGCATGTTACGGGATTAAAAATGCGAGAATTTCTTTTTTTCATCTGCAATTAAATATCATTTTAATTTATTTCATACATAAAAGTATAAAATTACGCAAATACTTCTACTCAGTTCTTTAAAATATGGGGGGAAAAGAAGAGATCTAAATATTAAGAAAAAAGTATTTTACGATTCCTCTAGTTTATAACTTTTTTTCATTGTGAACTTTCATTCAGTTTTATATCTAATGCCAATAGTATTGTTTAATTTGTTTTTGTAATTTTAGTGCTGCGCAATGAATGTGATAGTGCCAAATTTCTTGAATTCTTTTCATCCGATGTAAATGAAATATTTTACAAAAAGACTACATACGTCTTCATAATTCAATAGCACAACTGCGGCCATTTCAATAGTTTATATATATATATATATATATATATATATATATATATATATATATATATATATATATATATATATATATATATATATATATATATATATATATATACTGCCAATAAAAAACACCAGCAGAGGTTTTCATTAAACATCTGGGCAAGTATCGTTGGTGAATTGCTGGTGGGACGGTATCTCTTGCCATAACGTCTGACCGCCGCAGCATACCGTGTCTTCCTGGTCTCTTGCAAGTTTTTCCACTCAACACACGGAGGGACATGTGGATTCTGCAAGATGGAGCTCCACCACACTTTAGCACTGCCTCCTGCCACTTCCTGAATGCCATATATCGTGGAAGATGGATAGGATGTAGAGGACCTGCGGCTGGGCTTCCACGCTCACCGGACCATATTCCATAAGGCTTCTTCTTTTCGGGATACATGAAATCATTGGTGTACGAGACATCTGTGGCCTCCATGGAAGGTCTCGCCGTGAGAATCATTGTTGCAGCTGACAAGATTAACCAGGAAATGTACGAGAGGTTGCGGCAGTGTTTCTTTCCTCTGTATCAATTGTGCAACGACACCATTTTGAACATATATTTTGAGTCTTCCGCTGATTTGAATGGACTTGTGCAACTTATGATTGGTTAATTCTCATTTTTTTTCCCTATGACGAAAGTTCCACTTCGACACTGATCTTCACGCTTTTCTGACAGACTGAGTGGAATGCGGCCCTAAATTGCATCATAAATATTGTTCGTCTTGATGAGTACTATCATCCCTCTTATTTTCTCGACACAGTTTACGAACACCCTGTATATATATATATATATCATCATCATCATCATCATTATCATAATTGGCACGATAGCCCCCCAAGTGAGGATCTGGCCTATTTTAGATGTTTTCCTCAAACTTCACTCTTACCCGCCTTGGATCTCCAGTTCTTAACCTTCATGGTACTAGAGTCCAAATACAGGCAGTCCCTCCATCTCTTTTTTGGTATCCCTCTCTGTGTTACACAGAAGGAGACTACAGTAAAAACTTTCAATGGTGCTCTCTCTGAATCCATTCTCAAAAGATGACCTGCCCTTCTGATTCTCTTCCATTTCTAAAATTTCACTACGTCTTCATTTTTAAACAGTTTGTATAGTTGTCCTTCGCCAAATACTATTATCAAGGACACCACCAAAGATAGACCTCAAAACTCTCCTTTCAAAAATTACAGAGCCTTCTATTTCCTTGATGTCAATGGCCATGTCTCAGAGGCATATATTAGCACTGGTCTTATGAGAGTTTTGTGTAGCAAGATATTTTATTTTCTATTGATAAGATATGAGATTTCAGCTGGTTCCTTAGCCCATAGAAATAGGGATTAGCTGCGAATCTCTCTCTCTCTCTTTATATATATATAAATATATATATATATATATATATATATATATATATATATATATATATATATATATATATATATATATATATATATATATATATATATATATATATAATGCATGTATATGAATATATTTATATGCACATATAGACCCACAGATACATGCATAAACATACATGAAAGATTTCTATGCATATTCAACATTTTATTTTCAGAATTTAGGATCCGAATTTCACAGGAAAAAAAGTATTATATTTTCAATGCATCGCAAATGCTCTCTTATTGAAATTGCCTCGAACTTTTCAATCTCTGGAATACCAACAATATTCTAAAAATCTTAAAGGCAAACAAATTTTGAATACGCATTTTTTTTTCTTCTTCTCTCCTCTGTGGTGAAATATTTATTTACTTCATTCCCTTTCAGCGATGAAAAGTAGATAAAAATTCGAAATGTAGTCACGATGTCGCGAAAGCTATAAAGATATCCGGTAATCGATTGACAGGAAGGCGGTAAAATAGATATTTATGGTCACAAAATGTCAGACTTATCACGTTATATGTTTTTTTACAGCTCAATATTTTATTGCTAGAATAAGCGAATTTAAAACCGCGAGATAAGCTTGTTTTGCGAAACAAATTGCTTAAAACGCATTAAAATGGGCAATAAATGGTCATACAACAGTCTACGAAATTAGGAGTGTTTAAGAATTGTCACATTAACTTGCGGTGCAAAATTTCTGAAATTTATTCCGGGGGAATATTTTTCTTGTTACTGCTTGGA
>OU015497.1:64399076-64489076 GCA_907164885.2 Dolomedes plantarius
TGGCAGCACGCCGAACCCACTCTGTATCGCTTGGACAAACAGTAAACAGTTAAACAGAAAAGTACCAAAATGCGTCAAAATTTTGACATACATATATTTATATATATACATACGTACACATGTATAGATACATATATACATGACACATACATACATACAAATGAGGCAAGCCACGATACGCAATCCTACGTTAATAACACGGTAGTTTCGTTAGAAGGGACTACCTGAAATTTTTTATCCACTAAATATATAACTTACTAACCCAGATATGATATCCAAAATCTTCTGTTTTTTTATATACAGTTTCTGACAATTACAAAGATCGTTTCGTCCCACATTATTTCTTTACTCTATCATGTATAGCTCGTAGAATGTATTTAAACATAAAACAAGGAAAAAAAGACAAATATCTGTTACAGTCAAACTCGTCATCGACCTTATTGTGAATACGAGAAAATAATTCAGAAATGACAATTGTATGGAATGCATGCAGAATATAATATTATTTATAAATATAATGTTATATAATATTATATCTACAGTAAAAATATTAGATGGGATTAATATTTTTAACTCCAGAATTAAGTTATATTAATAATACTGCAATCACTATCTATTGAGGATTTCCAAGAGGGGACATTTTTGTGAATATAACTATAATTGCGAATCTCAAGCCGAAATATTAGTTATTTTGGCAATCATATAATGCCATGTTAACACGAAATCTGCTAAAAAAATAATGATCATAGTAATATAATTTATTTAATAAAATAAATATTTTATTTCAAACCGTTTTAAAAAGCAGAAAACTTCTAGTACATCCCAAGTTTGATGCTCCTAGTAAACTATGGGAATGCATCAAAATCTTTTAAAGTCTTGCCGTTGAAGAGTTGTTTCTAGAAAATTCATTTTAATGAGTAAGTTTCTTTTTACTATTACCAGCGCTTGATTGAAACGTTCTTCCAGAAAAAAGTGTCTAAAGGAAAATAATTTTAAAATAACACTCATTGTATGTAATGCATTTTAAAAACTACTTTCTCAGTGATATTCATTTTGACTATTTCCATTTTGAGCGAATATGGAAACGGTATGGTATACATTGATCATACACTTAACACCGTTCTTTCCTTACAAATTTTAATACACACTACGTAGAAAAAAGCTCTGAGAAAGTAAATTAAAGCTAAAAAAATATCCAAGATCAGCGAAAACTTGCAAGTGAGTGCTTTAAATTGAAATGTGTAAATGATTAGAAATTTAGTACAAGGGAGTCATCTGAACTACCTAACAATTTAATATAATAGGCAAAACTTCGGTCAAATTTGAGTTTTCTTCTTTAAAAACTATGCTAAAAAGAGGTATTTAGATTTAGTTCCAACGTAGATACCTTGATGACTTGGAAGGTACAGTCTGGTACAGCTAGAAAATTCCAGTTAAAGTCAATTTGAGAATCTTGATGATATTTCAGAGACATTTTTAAACTCCAGTATGCCCAGAAAATTACACCTACCCAATTTAGTGATTCTAAAAGGCAGATGCAACTTCTAAAATGAGAGAATGTGACTAACTTACATTAAGTAATATCATAAAAAGGTTAGATGAGGGATATACACACATTATTGCATATCGAGACGTTCCTTAAAGTTATTTAATCTGAAGATGCAGAGTACAACAACTCTCACCCGGCTATCAGAAGAAACGTCTTGAATGTAATTTATCTATCGAAAGTATCACGCAAGTATTCGTCCAATCATGTATCTCTAAATGAAAATCTGGGCAGTTAATTGTACGTTGCTGAGATCTTACAACCTATGTCAATGACTTAACATTCGTGATTACCAGATGCCTATTATCAGCAGAGTATTAGAACAACTTATATGAAGGCTTTATTTTTATAATGGGCCAACTCCATTTTTGCTCATTTTAAGATACAGAGCCTTAAATTCTAATGAGTGTTGAGAAATGACTGCTGAAGTCTGATTTGTAATGCCGTCTGTTGGCAGCAGAAATAAGCTGGAGGTGTACCAGTTTTAAAATGAGATAGAAATGACTTGTATGAACATAAAAGTGAGACTAACTCCATTTTTAAAAAAGTGGAGTTGACCCACTATTAAAATAAGGCCTTCATATGGAATATGCATCTGAGAATTGTCTAGGCACATTGGGTTGTCTACGATGTCTCGTAGTCCTTATGCAACTCACACGTGTAGGTTGTGTTATACCTCAGGGAGTGTCCATCATGTACTATATCTGATTGCCATTCTCACAGGTAAACCAGAAATCTCCGTCAGAGGTCCAACAGAAAAAAATACCCTAGCTTTGAAATATACCTGTTAATTTTTTGAGTTGCTTATTTTTAAAGTATATGCTCATGGCAAAAACAGTTTATTTTTTGTTTATATTTTGCCAGAGTTCATCTTTCGATGTAGATAGAAAAACACATTTTCTGAATTTAATGTTTCCATCGTGTAAAGAAATAAAAATATTGCAATATTATAGAGCTCCGGGCCTAAATCTGCTTGTCCAATACGATATGATGTTTCGAAGGATCAATACAAAAAGTCTTATTTTTTATGTATAGGAATTTCAAACATCTTTATCCAATATATGTCAGTTTTTGCATGCCCGAAAGATATATTTTAAAAATTTTATTTCAGAATCAGAGTTTACATTAGGGAATACACGTAAGAAAGCAACTTCAATGCATGCCACCTGTTTTTGTCTCCATCAAGTTAAATAATGCTTTCCCGAGAATGAACGTATGTCCACCCTGATAAAGCACCAAGTTGTGTCTCATTGTACCTTTAAAAGATCAAGAAATTCTTAGCACCTTGAGAATGTTAGTAGGAAAATTTGTTTTTATTATTTAAAAAATATATAAAAAAAAAATTAAAATTTTTTTAAAGGTACAAGTTTTTTTGTTTTTTTTCAGTTTTCAGAATTTCAATGAATATGACCTGTGACATTCTTCATATCAAATTCTATCCTAGAGCTTTTATATAACAAAAGCAAATGGTTATTATAGCTTACTCGAAACTGAATTTTCATTAATGCCGTTTAATATTCATACATTTTCCTGATTTGCGTGCAGTTCGGCTTGAAACACGTTTTAAATTAGTGGATTAAATTAAACTAAATGAGCTGTAATTCACAGATGAGAAGCAGTATAGTTAATCAAAAATGTCACAGCAGCAAAAGTTTACTCTCAAAAGGACACATGAATTCAATTACAATAATTAAAAAAAAATAAACGATATTATTTCATTCGTGGTTATTTCGTAATCAGACTCGTGGAAGCATTGAATGAATATGCATTTCAGTCGAAATAATTTTTATATAAAATGTACTGAATAGCGCTGATTCTGAAAATGTACGCAGACTTCAAGTCAAAAATGTAAGTTCTGATATAATGTTCCATTGTCTATACTTAACGGATTTGATAGAAAATTTCCACCTCTGTCTATTAAACAGTCATTGTAAACCTTAGTGGGAAAACTTGTTAAAGATAATTTTAAAAACTATACAAAAGCGCACAAGATATCAAATGCTTCTCAGAAATGGTATTCCTTATATGAGATTCCATCATTTGGGCAAAAATAGTTGCTCGAAGTCAAGAGGTAAGGTTGATTATTTCAGGGGTGCTTGGCGATTGGATCGAACGTAGATGTACTGCGTGGAGGAACAAAACAAGCATTTATAGTAAAAATAACAACATTAACGAAAAAATCTAGCACTTTTAATAGATATGAAGTCAACACCCTGCATCATTGATAAAAAGGTAAATCTTATGAGCTAGCCGCTAAAGAAGGCTGGGAAGATTGTAACTAATGCTATTTCTAAATAGAGCTTCGTCACATCGTCGGAATAGTATAGAGGCAAGAGGCAGAGTCCTAAGTTCAGAGGTGCGATGTTCGATTCTCGCTATAGGCTTACCGTCGTAAAAAGGTTTTGTTTAAAATATTCAAGAGATTTTTCATTCTTATGTGAAGGGTCCAGAGTTAAAGTGAACCATGTTCATAAGAGTTAGTTCTGAGCAAATTATTCTCTAAGTTGACAACTATATTAAGTAACCATTGACTTTCCCAAGTTTGTTTGCTTTTTTCTGATTCAATAACGCAAAATTCAAACTACTAATTTATTTTACTATAGAATTGAAACATGCGATTTTTTTTTAATGTACCATGGCAGTTTTAGTACGAAATGGCCAAAAACTGGACTTGGTTCACTTTAAGTCTGAATCCTCCCCGTATGAAATACGGCCACAACCATAAAACTCTGATACATGACAGTTCTGTTAGGATATTTATAGTTAGTAAATGCGGGCAGAAGTTAGAATCTAATCAACAGTCCTACAGGAATTCCCTTTCGTTTGTAAATATGCGCAAGGCGTCTGTAGATTTATGTGAGGGATATAGAAGGAGAGAAAATGTGTATTTTTGAAGAAGGAATCTCAAATAAAGTAAGACAGAACCTGACAATGCTTCGTGAAATATTAGAGAGCTATTTCTGTCTAACAGTTTGGCTAGCCTCAGAAATATATGTTTTGTTGAAAGACAGCAGAACAAATGACTTGCAGGAAACTTGTGGGGAAACTCACCAGTAATAAATGCTTCTTCAAGTCTCCAGTAAGTAAAAAAGGATGGCTACATGTTTCAAAGTACTTAACTGACAACAGAACAAATTTAAACTACACAGTGAAGCCAGAGGTCAATATAACGTATGTGAATATCACAAATATTAGAAGTTTGTTTTGAAGACTTTTTATCGGATCATTCACTAGATTTGCAGGGGGGGGGGGGGTGAGCAACTGTTTAGGAATTATGTAAATAGATTCTCAGTACATAAATAGACAAACACCACATTCGACCAGTTGGCTGCACCATCACAAATGATCCTTTCATGGTGCACTCACTACGGAGAAGTTTTAACTCTAGAACAACATGGCTGCCATATCGAACCGTTACCATTCTCCTGCAAGTTTTCGCTGTTCCCAATGGAGATCAAGTTAAAAGAGGGCTTCTTTTTTCGTACAGGCAACTTGGATAGAAATCGTAGGCTGTGACAAACTCTCTTGTAAAAATACATTTTTTTTCTGGAATCTACAGACGGGGCCGAATGCTGTCAACTTAGGCAGTCGGGCATCGTCCAGTAAATTTCTCTAAAGGTCATTTTTTGATAGGAACTTGAATAAAGTTTCATAACTAAAGCACTAACCTGTCTATGATCGTTGACAAAACATAGAAAAGATTTAACTATGATTCGCTTTTGTTAAAGTGTTTACATTACTCAACACTTTGCCCCCAGTACAGTGATTCTATTTATTTTTCGGCGTTCCCCCTCACCCCCACTCCCCAGAAATGCGTATGCAACTGGCGTACCACTTGTACACACATACAAAAATAAAGCTATAATGTAACAATGTGAATAAAATGATTATCAACAGCATAGGTTTAAATTTTATTTGTTTTTATTAAAGGTATAATGTTACTCAGCATTTTGTCCTTGGATAGCAGTAAATGATACCATCTCAGAATAATGGGGTATTTAGTGTTATCTACCCTCGTAGTGACTACTGATACACCCGGCATTAGCGAATGGAGTGAAGTTTATCCTTTTGTGCTCAGGTAGATTTATGTCTAGTGTTGAATTCAATAAAAAAAACCAGTCATATATGTTCATAAATATGTGTATGTGAGTTTGTATGCACGTAGGTATACTCAAACTTACTTACATTTGTGTATACGTCAGGTGTATATGTTTTGGGCTCAGGTGTATATCCTTTTATGTCTAGTGTTGAATTCAATAAACAAAAACCAGTCATATATGTTCATAAATATGTATATGTGAGTTTGTGTATACGTAGGTATACACAAACTTACATACATTTGTGTACACGTAGGTATACTCAAACTTACTTACATGTGTGTATACGTCAGGTGTATGTGTTTTTGGCTCAGGTGTGTATCCTTTTATGTCTAGTGTTGAATTCAATAAACAACCAGTCATATATGTTCATAAATAACACTTATTATTATGATATAGTATGTTTTTATTTTGTCCTAGTGCAGAATGTTGAGTAATGTTATACCTTTAATAAAAATGAATTAAATTTAAAGCCATGGTGTTGGTAGTCATCCAATGGGTTCTTCAAAATTTCGGGAAGATAACCAAAATATTTATCAAATGCCTTCGAAAGTACGTATACACATACTTACATACATTTGTGTACACGTAGGTATACTCAAACTTACTTACATTTGTGTATACGTCAGGTGTATGTGTTTTTGGCTCAGGTGTGTATCCTTTTATGTCTAGTGTTGAATTCAATAAACAACCAGTCATATATGTTCATAAATATGTGTATGTGTTATTTATGAACATATATGACTGGTTGTTTATTGAATTCAACACTAGACATAAAAGGATACACACCTGAGCCAAAAACACATACACCTGACGTATACACAAATGTAAGTAAGTTTGAGTATACCTACGTGTACACAAATGTATGTAAGTATGTGTATACGTACTTTCGAAGGCATTTGATAAATATTTTGGTTATCTTCCCGAAATTTTGAAGAACCCATTGGATGACTACCAACACCATGGCTTTAAATTTAATTCATTTTTATTAAAGGTATAACATTACTCAACATTCTGCACTAGGACAAAATAAAAACATACTATATCATAATAATAAGGTATTTTGTTTAATCTACCCTCTTAGCGACTACTGATTAAAAAAAAGGCATGATTAGATTTAGTACAATTTATCATATTGTGTTGAGGTAGATTTATGTCTAGCGTTTAACTCAATGAACTACCAGTCATATGTGTTCATAAATATGTGAGCATGTGTATGTGTACTTCCGAAGGCCTCTGTTAAATATTTCGACTATCTTCCCGAAATTTTGAAAAAACATATTAGATAAAATTTCTTTTTCGATAGTTCTTTCGAAAACATTTTTTTTATTTATTCCAGCGCGGCAGGTACATCTTTCAAAATTATATCGATCTAAAGAAATAGAAGGAAAAAAAATGAGGAAAGATGTTTTTAAAAAAATATTTTTTGGCGAATCGCACGAATTGTTAATATCACTTTCACGTTCCATAAATGTCACCGTTAAAATATATCGATATAGAGTATATTGGATTAGTGTCTGATATGTTTTCCCTATTTGTTAGAAACATGAAAAATGCGATCTATTAGATACGCCATAGAAAAAAAAATATTGAATATATGTTAAACGTATAGCCGCTATGTTAGAAAGAACGGTAAACAAAACTGAATCAGCAATAAATCTAGGGATTAGAATTTTTTTTTAAAATTCTTTTACGAAACATAATAGATTTTTTCCTACATGTTTTTCACGATCTCTGCACAAAAGATGAAAGAAGGTCAGCAAATGTACGAATTTTATTCAATGTTTTATCGCATTTACATAATCTTAAAATTTCATGCTTTTTTTTTCAATCGCTGTAAATAAATTTATTTTATATTTCACATTAGATATCTTGTGTCGTCACAGCTATGTCATACGTAGCAGCATAACGTACACGTCATGCCAAAACTGGAAAAATATGCTAACAAAACGTTAATTTTTTTTTCTCAATTTATTTATTTTTTTACATTTTGTGATGCAAATGGGATTCTTTTTTGTATTATAGTACTTATTTTCAAAAATTATCTATAAAAAGTGGCAACACAGAGATATTCGACAGCAATCTTAAAACGGTATGCTTACAAAGTTTTGTCACACTGTGAAGTTGGATATTTAGGCCTAACGTAGATATTTCTACACTGTAACAGAATAACAGCGATATAGCAATAACATTATTCAATGCGGTGTATAACAATTCAACCGTCACAGTCAGGTTTTGATTATATACGAAATTTTTTGGTCTAAATACTCTCCGAGATTAAATTAATTGAAATAGGTCTTACTACACACTATGGACAGTCAACTGTTATAAAATTCTATTTGACAAATAGAGGAAAGCATGGAAATTAAATTTGAATACCAGTACAGTCGAACCCCGTTATAACGAACTTCAAGGGACCAAAGTTTTTGTTCGCTTTATCCGGTGGTTCGCTGTATCCGAACCGTTAAGAAAAATACTAGAGTTCATAAAATATATAACTAATTAGTTGCAATGTGTATTCAATAATAATGTATTACAAAATCATATAATCTATTAAAAAATATCATTAAGGAATTAAATCGACTAAAACCGATTACATTAAACTGACACAGTACTAATTAAATTACGTACAATAGGAACCAAAATTTTCGCTCGTTATATACCGGGTTCGCTATAACGGGGTTCGACTGTATACTAATTATATTATGAAAAACCTAATTATATGATAAAAGTTAACGTCTCAGATATGCTTATGCACAAGTCATGGACTATTTCTCCTCTTATTTGGGCTCTCTAGAGAAACGAATATAATTCTATTAGAAACCTTATAGGAAGGCGCGGTGGCCCGGTTGGCAAAAGCACCGAGCTAGTGATCTGAAAGTTGCTGGTTCGATGCCAGTCGCTGACAAATCCATCGCCGTGTAGACTAATGCCGGCTGGTGCACGTAACATTTGTCGTGGCTGCAATGCCCTCCAAGACCTCAAATTTATCTCTGGAGGTGCGGGGTCAAATGTTCCGGTTTCGTCACTTGAACCGGTTCTAAATTACGGGACCGGTTTGTAGGGGTAGTACCGGCCGCCTATATGGTGCCCCCTTAAATGAATGACCCGCAGTCTTGCGGTGTGAGTTAGGGCGATCGTCAGCATTCGATGTTAACCACTACTGGTCTGGTGTCTGCAAGGCGTTGCCTGCCCGGTAATTCACATTCGGGCGAATGTTAACGACAAGTACCTCGTTAAGCGAAAAGAAAAGAAACCTTATAGGATTCTCTGCACTAAAGTTTTTTGACTTTTGTAACAGCGAAACTAAGTTTTATCATTTATAATTCGCAAGCTATATATATATGTGTGTAATATCTTAAATATTATGCCCTCCATTCTCGCATTTAAACTCCCTTTCCTAAATCGAATCCCCAGTAATATTAATTTATCGCTTTAAAACCCTTAGCCACAGAAATTCCCATGAATCGCATGCCTTTGCATTTCTACACTTGTATATGTCCCAATTCAGGAGTGGGCTAGCTTCACGAATCCCTAAATCTGCTGACCCTACAAATAATAGTCACATGTCTACCTCGCCCTCTCACGTTTAATGTGGAAAGGTGATATTATTCCGAGCCGTTCTTCTGGAATGAACGGATGTATTTTCGCGCTAATAAACGATGTATTAAGAAGTTTGGCTGACTGCAATTAAATCTAATTTTTATTCCTTTCAGGCTGAGTCTAGCTCCAACCATGTAAATATGAGCTAGTTTTTCCTTTCAGGTTATAATTTAAGGACGTGATGTAATGGGTATATTACTTACTTACACACACACACACGCATATATATATATACAGTCGAACCTCCATATATCGAACTTCCCTATATCGAAATTTTCTATATATCGAACTCTTAGCAAATCTTCATGTTCATTACATAGAAAAACTGTTTCTATATATCGAAAAAATCTCTATATATCGAAATTTTTTTCACGACATATTGGGAGATTTTATTCCACTGTAGAATAAAATCTCCCAATTTTTGGCGTTTGAAACAATACTTTGTGGACCCCTCATGAAGTTTTAATCGACTGAATAAATGCGAGCATTTCTTTGATGAACATTCCGCAAAACTGGCTGTTCAGCAAGATATTTGTAGTTTTTTTAAAGAACGTAACTGTGATCACTTTAACCACTGTCTGGATTATTGTTATTTTTTAAGGTATATAGTTCTCAATAAATCTTTCACATTAATTAATTTTTTAGTTATTAACTTTTCTTTAATATAATTCGTATATAAATTGGAAATGGAGTTTCGTATACGAAAATTAGCTTTAATTTTAATGTTTTAGGAGAATTATGATAAAACTAAGATCAATTCTATATATCGAAATTTCTATATATCGAATTTTTTTCCGGCATTTTGCTACTGCGATATATGGAGGTTCGACTGTATATATATATATATATATATATATATATATATATATATATATAACCCCCCCCCCCCCCAAAAAAAAAAAAAAAAAAAAAAAAAAAAAAACAAGCATGCCAGCCCGGTGTGGTATTCAAATGCCTAGACATTATTTTCATCAACATCTTGAAAGAAAATTTTCAGAATAGAAAAGTACTATATGTATTTCCAAATTATTTATTTATAGGTAAAAATCTTATCCATCGGATCTCGGTATCATTATTTTTATTTCCCTTAATACCGCCTCTGTACACGAAAGTAAGTTATTATAGATCTCATTCCTCTCCATACATCTGCAGACCAAAATCAATACGAAAACTGTTGAGTATCCAATTTTGTTCTCGTTCAAAAGAAGATCTTGCCAATCAATTCAAACTTGTCACAGAACAAGAGAAAATGTTCAACTTCCCCCCTCCCCTCAAAAATCCATCGTTACTTTTGTGAGTTTCAACTGAACCATATAAAATACTTGTTCCAAAAATAGAATCGAAAAGATTTTCTTTTCCCCAAATCCAGAAACTGTCATGCCAGCGATTTATTTCGCAAAACGGAAAAATGTCAGCTCATAAATTTCACAGAAAACTAATATGCGATTTGATTTCAGCACTTTGACAAGGAAAAATAAAAATATGGACCCGAATCTGACTTTGATTACAGGGCCTTATGAACCCTCTCACGTACGCTTTGCGAAAATATCTTTAAGTTAATTGAGTAGGACTATATTTCCAGCCCTTTTCCTGCTTTCACTCCGGCGGCATCGCACATATAAATTCTTATTATTAAAGGACGTGGCGGGAAGGAAGCTGATGTATCGATGATTTATCACAATTAATCGAGAAGTTAGAACCGAAATAATAAATACGATGTCACGCGTTGCGCAGAACTTACTTGGGGAAATAAAGAACTGAAGCTAACTTTTAGATTTATTTTGTACCTTGCTACTCGTAACCTGGGCTGTTAGACTATCTTTTAAAGAGAACATGTCCTCTTTTTTTTCCTTCGTTACTTTTCTTCCAAAAATGTCACCGAGATTAAAATGGATTACATATTTCAAGCAATCAAATGCATTAGAATTTCAGTCTGAATTTTCACTTTCACACACACACACACACACACACATATATATATATATATATATATATATATATATATATATATATATATATATATATATATATATATATATATATATATATATATATATGTATATATATATATATATATATTTTTTGGAGAGGGGTTAACCTCTTGATACGACAGCTTGGGCTGTTTTCTATCGATTGAAACTTTTGTGCGAACTAAATATCGTATTTGGCACCTAATCATATTGCTTCTTTCACTAGAATAAAAAATATGACCGGGGAAGGAATCAAACCTCTTAACTTTGGAATTCCCTGGGGATATTCATACCACCGAACTACTGCGTGATGTCAACTTTATTTAGTCTTCAAGCAAAGAGAGATCTTAAGAACCCAAACCTCAGTCAAAAATTGTTAAATTTCCTCTGGGAGCCACAGTTACGTCTGCATCTTTCAAATCGCAGACATTCATAATTTCTCCCTCAGTGAAACGACATCTTAGATAAGGCAAAAATCATGCCCACCATCTTTGGTCACCACTAACTGATAATCTGTATGAAATTGCACTGTAATTAATCAACCTTGCAGACTATATAATCAAAGATATATTGTGAGTAATTTTCATGCTTTATATATATATATATATATATATATATATATATATGTGTGTGTGTGTGTGTGTGTGTGTGTGTGTAGGTTCTGTAAATAATGATTAATAAAACACACCTTTATTGACAGTGTACACAAAAAACATGTAGAGATCAATGCGTCTTACGTAAAATAAGAACCGTCGAGAGCGTCTTCGCGTCAAAACCTCCTCATGGTACACACCCACCGTCCCTCTCCTCGTACACCGTCATTCTACTTACCGTCGTGCTACTCGTTGCCACTCTGCGTCTCAAAACTTCTTACGATCCGGAGTAACTTCTCTGAGTGCGGGAACTCTTGCTGATGGGTGGGGCCAAGAACGGCAACCAGTATATATATATCTATATATATATATATATATATATATATATATATATATATATATATATATATATATATATATATATACACACACACATACATACATACAGTGAATCTTCTCTAAGGTGGTCTGTCAAGGTTCCGAAAGAATATTTCGGTTTTGAGAGTTGGTCGCCGAAAAAAGGTTTCTTCCATGACATTAGCTCTGTGTCGTCTTTAATCAGTTCTGAGCAAAATATGGCCGTTTAGAGAGGTTGCCGTCAAATAGGGGTGACCAGTTACAGAAATGTCACTGTGTATCATTTAAGTATGAGTAAGTATTACAGGTCGACATTTAAGCATATGTTTTTTTTTTAATGAACAAGACATACAAAACAACATTTTTGCTGTTTACTCTCGAACTAAAGATTTATTTGATACTCTCTAACTTTATTGGACTCTAAAACTTTATTCGACTTTTTAAGAATTCATTCCTAATATCTTGACTAAAATAATTAACCTTAAACATCGCCGAAAGTAGGAACGATCGGAATTAATTTATAAAACCCTTATAAAAAATGAAGACATTTTGTTACCGCATAAAATTTGAAAACAATGCTACTTAAGATTGGAGAAAAGAATGTTTAATTGTTTGGAAAATTAAGCACAAAATATTCATTAGATTTTTTTTTCAATTTTTTTTTTCAAGACTTTATGGCTGAAACGTGTGAGAAAATATTAACAACACTTTCGCTTAATTTTACCGAAGGAAAAAAGAGGATCCTTATAAATTTAATGCTCCATTTTCAAAGCGCGGAAGTTTAAAGAGTTCTGATTTCCCCCTATCAGTTAATTAAACGCATTCATTATGATTTCTGTTTTTGATAGTTCCAAGATTCTTGAATGCTTGTAATTAGTTTTTGATATATGTTTCATGAATATTTCAATAATTCTCGGAGGAGCATTTTCAGTTTTATTAAAGGAAATGATTTAAAGTTAGTAGATGGCTAATATCATATTAAAATTCTAATTTCAGAATGCTCGGATGTTTTCATCGTGTGCCGGGGATGAAAGAAATGTATTATATATACCCAGAGAAAATTTTCCATTTAAGTGTTACGTGTTTTTAACGCCCTTGTTATTTCTTTCACAATCATTACTTTGCTTTTCGTTTTACTAATAATTGTTTATTATCTTGGAAATGTTAAATTACTCCTCTCTATACCCTTTCATGCGCATTATTTTATTTATGCATATTGGTATTTAGACTGCTTTTAGCATAGAGTTATTTTAGCGTAACAAGTAGTTTTTTAATCTCAAATATAAAAAGAAAAAATAATTTATCTTTTATTTTATTTCATGATTGATTTTTATTTATTTATTGTTTAATTATATATATATATATATATATATATATATATATATATATATATATATATATATATATATATATATATATATATATATATATATATAGGTGTGTGTGTGTGTGTGTGTGTGTGTGTGGACGCCCAGTGGCGTAGTGGTTGAAAGCGTCAAGCTGCCACACCACAGGTCCAGGGTTCGACCCTGCGACTGGGCAAGGTCGATTGATGTCTTTCATCCCTTGAGTGGGTCGATAAATTGAGGACCAAGCATACTTGCGAACTAACTATGGTGGTCTCGCGTCAGGTTGACCTCCTGACCGAGACATATGTTGTATGGCACCCCAAGTCCACGGTCAAGAAAGCGGAGATTGGCACCGCAGGCCTTTTTCCACAATGCTGAAAAGCAATTTGGACTGTTTTTCCATAAGTTAGTTTATATATATATATATATATATATATATATATATATATATATGTGTGTGTGTGTGTGTGTGTGTGTGAGAGAGAGAGAGAGAGAGAGAGAGAGAGAGAGTGTAGGCATTTAGAGCTATACAATGTTCAACCACTTAACTGATTTGTCTGAACTTAGCTCAGGCAAACGGTATCGTAAAATTTTGTCATGCGCGAACACGTTTGGGCATGCTTTGAATTTCTGGGGCTGTCATGCGTTGCCCGAATTTCCATGATAAACATTTTTTTAGCTCCTTTTGGCAGCAAAACTCATGTCTCCCGAACTTCGATTTGTATTTAGATATCATTTTGGCTCGTTATTTTTATCTCAGTCTTGTTACTTTTGCTTGTATTCTTTTGTAAGTAGAATGATGTGATTGATCTTATATTTATTATATTTTTGCCATTATAAATATAACTAGCGAAATGATGAATACATATTGCGTTTAACGTTAATTTTTTCTCGATTTGCTCGTTATTTTATTCTTCTCTTTACATTTGCTTGTTTTTCTGTGAGTGGACTGCAAGGAGGACATTTCTAGCTGTTCAATAACAGTATTTTCTCACCTAAATTGAATTCTTGAATACCATAAATGGTAGTATTTTTTTCCTATATTTCTGTGACCGTGAAATAAAAAAAGAGAACATATTGGAATATTTTAGCCTCATAGTGTTGAAATCGTAATTTACGATCATTTGTAAAAAAAAAACAGCAAAACTACGTTAATGCATGTTGCATTTGCATATAAAAGGAATAAAGCAAATAAAAAACACAGGGAGTTTATTAACCATATTTTGTTTAAAAGAAAGAAATAATACTTAGCAAGTGGTTAAGTGATAAATTGCCCAGTTCAACCTGAAAATTCCTTAATCTTTAAGACAATAACGAGGTTATACTTTAAGTAATGTGTAAGAGGTCTGTTTCTAAACGCATTGTACAAATTTACAATTGAATTTTTACAAACTAAAGGAAGTCCATTAACTGTTACTGTTTGCAAGTGTGAATCACTTGTCTATGGAGACATCTGCACTTTAAAGGCGAGAATCGTAAGGTTGCTTTCAATAGGTGCATCTTACATGTGAACCGACACCACCCACTGGACCCACCTCAATTTTAACCGAGCACCTCCAGTGGCAACATATCGCGGGAGCCTAGCACCTTTTCTTACCATTTCTGACCACGTAGAAGGACTTTTCCGACCTGCAGATTTAATGGGCTCATAGATAGCAAAAAACGAAAGTATTTAATGGCGTTCGTCGGAATTCGAATTGAGCATCACTAGTCCCAAGCCCACCGAGCTCTCATTAAACTACCTCGGACCCGAAGTTCATTAACATAGTTGTTTAATCTACATTTGTGGGAAATTAAACGAGAAAACATTTTTCCCGAGGTTAAGAAAATGATTATCACTTTTGTCTTGCAACATCACCATTAGAATGGAAGTCATCTATTCATGAAAATCTCTCAAGACCATTTGAATCAAAATAAATAACAGCGAGCATTAGCTATAAACCATTTAACTCAAATTCAGTACCAGCTAACCAACTACGAATGTCCTAAATAACAGATTTAAATATCCAAATGAAATTGCTGAAGAGCTCTAGGCACTCTAAAAAAGAGATCTAAATTGCATTAAACTCGAATACAATTCGGGATATTACGGGAACGTTTTCCATCCTAAAAAGAGAGGCAACTGATTAAGATGCCTGAGTGTTTCAGGTAATTTGCTGTATCCATTTAAAAAAATGCAGGAGAATGGGAAACAAGTGAAAACAGCAAAGGCCTCAAAACGAGAATAAAAGCATAGAACGAGACTAGACGTACAGTGAACATGGGAAAAAAAGTAACAAAAAAGGAATTCAGTTTCTTTTTAACCATATTGATTTATTAAATTCAAAACATGGACTTTGCTCACAAAAAGGAGGAAAGGAGCAAAGACAATAAAACGAGAAGAAAAACAGAGAAAGACACTAAACGCACAGTTAATATGAAAATTAAATATAATGAAAGGGAGCTCAGCTCCTTTGTAACCATATGATTAACAGATTTAAAAAATAGGCTTTGCTTACTAAACACTTTATCAAGCATATAATGAAGATAACGTTAAAACAATGCAAATAATATTTTAACGACCGAGAGGCAAGCAATGGTTCTATCCAGCTCTCATATATTTGACATAACAATACCTACCTAAAGATCATAAAATTCCACCCAATTTTTATAAAATCAGAGTCAAATACATGGTTTTGTTATAAATATACTAATGACTTAAATATGAATGAATGTATGGGACATCCTGTTTCCATACACGTAAGACAGAATTTGTGAAGGAAAGGGTGATGTCATTTTTCGGCTAATGATTTTAGTAACAAATATGCTCATATAATTGTAAAACGGAGTTTTCTTGTTTTTGATTTAATATAGTAAAAAAAACAGTGTATACTAGTGCAATATTTATTAGGGTACGAATCTCATTTACAATATAGATAGTCTGCGGGCTTGAAATCTACGATAAGCCTTGGTATTTGTAGCATTTGCTCACAGCTTTAAGCTGTTGGTCTAGAACTCAGAAGTTCTAGGAACCAATAGCTATCGTGTCGTTAAAAATGAATATAGCGTTCCAAGCCTGCCGAATAATAGAACTTGGCGATCATATCATCGACCTACAGAGTTTTTATATTAGTAACCTAATTTGAACGTTCCAGTCTAACTGTTCCTAAAATATGAAGGTTGGTTGACTGAGAGCGCTACGGTCATTTTTAGCTTCACGAGGGCTAATTAGACCGGGACCTACTGCTTAAAGCCGATTTCGAACGGCTGCAAACATCCATACCAATATTGGGACTTGAGCCCACAGGCGAAGAAATGTGTAAGAAAAAGTCGACAACTGCGACGACAATATTTTATTCAGCAGTATGACTTCTCTAGAGGTAAGTTCATTAGATCAGAAAGGCTGTTTGGACTTTCAGATGCTTTACATAATTCGCAATATGAAACAAAATGACATAGTTTTCATAAGCTGTGATATTGTTTTATAGAGAAGTTCCGCAAAGACCTTCCAAGATGGCATGAATAAGACCCTAAATTTGATTACCAGTCAGCTCTTTTACCCTGAACAGACGATCCTTTGTATCTAGACTGAGGTTCGTGGGATTTCGCTTACATAAAATAACATTTTTTACGTATTTGTCTATTCGGCAGCCGCATAAACTGAAAAAAAAAACATGTGGAGTGCTTGGTGATAAGATCTTTAAAAAGTCTCCCTATTCTTTATCAATTGGTGTTAAGTAACATCACTTATAGATTTGTATATTCAACCGGTCTCCAACTATTGCAGCGAAGGTTTAGTTTCTGCATACAACAATACGCTTATACATCCGGAGGCCTCTCAAAATTAAGTTCTTCGCATGGTCACCAGGCCAATTATGGCCACGCAATTATTGACTAACCCGCAAAGATATCCAGAGGAAGAGTACTACGCTTTGGGAAAAACTGATAAGACAAAACTGATAAGCGCTGATAAGCAATCCTTTTTTGGAGAAATTACTATTGTCATACAGCTCGAAATTTAAACAGCTGAGGTGAATTTAATCAATCTGTAACGGATATAAATCAATATTTCTATTTATTAACAAAGCTGCTTTTTTTGTCCTTAGTAAGTCCCTCTGATATTTTAGACCTTCATATGAAATTGGATCTTGAAATGAAGGTAAAGAAAAATGGCATGTGTTCAGACGAAACTCATTCTGTTGACCATCGATTTTCACTGATCGAGTCCACATTTATGTTAATGTTTCTTCATCAGATTTACTCCAGGGGGAGCTAGAACTCATTGTTGAATGATTTTTTTACTTACCTATAGGAACTTATACACCTCATTCCGATGGGGAGCTTGAGGCTATTTTTGTGGCTTTTCAGGAACTTGACTTTTGTCTTACCGTAAGGCTGTTTAGGACTGCAGGGGTAACTTTGTGACACATAGTAATTTTTTCGTATTTTGGATCTTACACCACGCCTGTGATACCAGGAAGGAAAAGAACAGCACCAACAGTTTGTCCGGCATACAGAGACACCTAGTGGCCAGTGTCCGAAGTTTCTACACTCCATTTGTCTTCGCTGGCCAGTCAATTGTTCAAACTTTAATTGGAATGAATAAGTTTCTCAAACGGCTTAAAAATATTAGATCTTCTGGCAGCTGGGAAAGCTTTTTGCATACTGCTGGTAGTAGCATACCAATTTGAAGAAGAAATGGTGCTGCTATTTTATATATATATATATATATATATATATATATATATATATATATATATATATATATAAGTTTAATAAAATTCACCCAGTATCTTACTCTCAGATTGTCCAAGAATTTTTTATATATAAAATCGTACACACAAAAGTAGCAATTTTTTATTCTATTCGATTTACATCGCCACACATGGAAAAAATATTGTGTCTTCTGAAAAAAAAATCCAATACAATTAAAAAGCGAAGCAGTGAGACTTTAATACATTCCGTTTTTGCCACTTAGTTTTAATATATAACACAGAGACAATTTTTTGAAGAATTTTTCATAAATTTAAGTTTGTATAATTCATTGGTTTTAAAGCGTCAGAAACATTGAACATATCATGCAATATATTTTTCCAGTGATCTCTTTTTCACACCATCATCTATGTGTGTGAGAAAGAGAGTCGCACTGAGGGGGGGGGGGGAGAACAGTAAATACATATTTTAATTTTATGTATATACAATATATACATAAAATTAAAATTTTATTTAATACATGAAATAGTGAATAAATAATACAACATAAAATAAAAAAATAAACAAACATGAAACAGTTATTTGTACTATCTGTGCATAAACAGAACTTATGGCTCGTCTCCTAGTGTTTAAACTCAAACTTTAATGCTAAGTAAAAGATGCTATTTCTTATGATTTTCATAATAATGGGAAGGATGAGTTTTCTGTAAGATAAGTTACATGTTTAATTGTTTGTTTATAAAATTAGTTGTTATAGAAATAAAATAAGTTGGGAAAATAAAACTTTAAAGGCATAATAAATTTTTTGTTATAAGGAAATATATATTTTACATGGAGTTAGTCGCAATGATTTTTAGGCAAAGTTATGTATATATTTATGATGAATGGTTATTTATTTATTTATTCAAGGCAATATAACTGTGATTATTTTGAGTATATATACTTATAAAAGGTTTAATTAATAAAGAATTTGTGGATATCAGTTGTTCCTCTCTGGATGGCTTGCTTAATCTCTGTTTTTTGTAGAAAAAAACCCCGTTTTTGTAGCACTATTTTCTTGTTGGCAGGTTCTTGAGAGTCTTTAGGAAGTAAGTTTTGGGGTATATTAAGTAAATTTTCCACCATATTTAAAGAAATTCATAACTTGTTGAGCTACTAAATGGTTTATTGATGTTTCTGAGTTAATTTTTGAATGTATCATATTGATTTTATTTAAAATGCTTTTCTTTCTTTATTCTTTTCAGAATTATGTTTGTGATCAATTATTGTGCTTTTTGCTATTTGTGGGGAGGGTGTTGCATGAAGAGGACCAGAGTGTGATGTATGTTCATTATATTTTTTGTTAACATCATAAATATGTTTTTACATGTTATTTAAAATTAAAAAATTATGACATGAGCATTCATATGCAGAGGCATTCACAACAGATGATGTTACAAGTTTCGGTGCGAGTGTGTATTTTTGTGACTGTGTATGTTTTGTTTGGGATGTTTCAGATTTATTAATCCATCTGTCGATGGATATTTGGAGGTGATCTTAAATTATCCTTTGGCTCTCTTTGTGATGGTGATATGAACTAGTGTATTGTTTTGGTAATTTTTCCTTTATGAAATTTTATAAGTCTTTCAAAGTGTTTATCATTTATGTATGTTTTCGAGCTTTCACAGCATTTATCAACACGCTTAAAATTTTTCCCATCTTAATAAATGTTTTGATAATGGTTTGATTGCAATATGCAGTAAGTAGAGAATGCATGCCAGAAATTTATTCCTTTCGATAAATTATCTTTAGTATGCATGTAATTACTTTTTTGAAAATATACTTTATCTGTAATCTAGCAATTTTGTATAGCTCTAAAATGTATTTCAACTTATTCTTTACCATAGTTGTGTTCATGCAAAATCAGAATTATGTCTTTATATGACTTATCAAGTGAAATAGTTTTATTATGAATATCTTCCTTGTATGTATGTTTATGATACAATTGGAAATATTGAGTTATGTTGTATTGTGTTAAACTTTTTAAAATTGAATAAACTGATACATTTGTGTCTACATTCAAATTCATCCACACATATATTTTTGTGTGTTATGATATACAGAAGTGAATTAATTTGAATGAAAGGAATTAAATAACATGATTCATACTACATGTGTAATTTGGGGTTTTCTGTCAGATTTCAACAAGTATGAATAAACTTTCTGTTCAGAAATAAAAATTTATGGGCTTTTGCATACAGATCTATAGTAATAATTTGCAACAATTTCCATTTTTTTTCACTAATGACTAGAGACAGAAGTAAACTTAAAATACATATTCAAAAATATGTGAAAAAAATTAGTGAAGTCATTCTCAAGATCTTCTGTGCCTACAATATCAAGCAAAAATTGAGTGGTCTTGTTTAGTATAACAGACAAAGTGCGAGTTATAACCATTGTTTCAATGCAAGTTTTTGAAGACTTTCAGATATTATACAAATAAAACAAACTATGTGATTAAACAATTATGTTCATTTGTAAGCTCAACATGTTATAACATCTTTGTGAGGCATAATAGCTAGATTTTTCATTCCAGAAAGTTTAAAATTGAATAAACTGATAGATTTGTGTCTACATTCAAATTCACCCACACATATATTTTTGTGTGTTATGATATACAGAAGTGAATTAATTTGAATGAAAGGAATTAAATAACATGATTCATACTACATATGTAATTTGGGGTTTTCTCTCAGATTTCAACAAGTATGAATAAACTTTCTGTTCAGAAATAAAAATTATTTTAAAATAAATGTAAAAATTCGCACAACTTTTTTTACGTTTAAAATAAATGTACAAATTTTAAAATTCAGTAAAATAAATGTAAATTATTTTACTGAATAATTTACATTAGAGAATTTTAAAAAAAAATTAAACTCAATGTATTCTTAAAGCAATTATAAACAGTATATGAATGATCATAACATTTTAACTTAACTGTCAATTGTTATTTTAACCTTTCTTCTTATGTGGCATAAAAAAATTAATAAAATAACAGTTTTAAAAAGCTGTAAAATGCAATTTACAATTACCCCATCCATTTGTAATTTTAAGTTTTGAATCATTGTTTTTCTAATAGAAAAACACTTCCAAGGAACTGGTAGATAATTTTTCTGTCCATTTCCTTGATTTCAGGGTTGGCGAAAACTGCAAAATCTACATACGCATGTATGCTGAGAATGTTTTTTTCTTCACAGGGTTCTAAATTAATTTCAAGTTTGTTTAACCCTTGTGTAAGAAAGGCTGTGACATTCCAAAAACAAAACACCGATCAAAAAGTGAAATTTTATTCCCCTAAAATGAAAGATCACTGTTATTTGTACCCAAAATAAATCATTGGATTTAAATGTGAGATCTGAAGACTGATATATTCTCAGATTATACATCTTAAACAAATGTTTCACCTGAGACATTAATTGAAATCAAAAGATTTTTTATTCATCAGATTTTTTTGACAGTATGGGAATACAGTTGCTCATCTCAATGCATCAACTCATAGATATGCAAGTTCCTACATAAAAATATATAGCAAAATTAATCATTTTTAGCATTCTTAGAATTAAAAGTCTTTTCTTTGCTTTGATCTTGATCTTCATAATTAATTATGAACCTCTCTTAAATGGATTCGAAATACATGTAAGTTTAAAAATATACGGGTACAGTGTCTTTGCAAGTGAAGTGCCTAGCTCTTGAAGACTATTTCCTGTAAGCAAGTTATTAATATCAAGGTACGTGTGCTCATTAGTAAAAAATTTAAAGTAGGAAAAGTTAAAATTTAAAAAGGTAAAAAGTTAAGAATTAAAAAATTAAAGAAATAATTTCGGTAAGAAATTAATTGAGAATAAAATTAAAAATTAAAAAAGTTTAAAAATTTAGAAGTTAAAAAATTAAAATTTCGCGGTACAAAAGTTATTAAGATAGGAGAAATGGCCCATAGCAGAAAAAGAAAAGTTACACTTAAGAGGTACTTAAATAAGAACTGCAAATAACCATAAAAAAAAGCCCTTTTCGGGGGTCATACATTTTCGTATTGAGATGATTGTAGAGTTAAGGGGGAAAGCTAAATAGAGCAAGAAGGAAAGCTTGGAAAAAAAAACGGCACTACCTGGGACCGAACTCACAACATCGGTAATACCAAGCCAATACGTTACCACAGTGCAACGGTTGCACGTGAAAATCTTTGAAAGATACTATAGTTAAAGGGACGAAAACTACGTCATAGCCAGAAAAGTGAGCGGCTCCGCCCATCGACCAATCAAAGTCCGAGTGCGTATTGCCGAAGGGCAGATTCTAGCCGCCTGTGTTAATATGCGACCGGACCTCAGGAATGTGCACGTCTTTTGCTGAAGATATTCAGAATCCGTGTTCATCGTAGCCTAGAACGGAACAACATAACTATCTTTCAGTTTATTCCCAGTTTTCGGCGAGGACAGTCCGAGTTGTGCAAGATTTCCTTAGTTATTGCTTCCGCATATCCTGGCTTTGGATGACACGTGGACATAGTGCTTTATGCTATCAACCGAATGTTTTACGCTAGCGTGTGGTGGAAAGCCGAAATTAAACGTATTGTGTTTCTCTCTTGCTGCCATGCGTCATTTTTGTGCCCATTACCTTGGATTACTTAGCGCGAAGAAATTTCAACTCTGGTAAGTGGTATTTAAGTCATTTCGGTTCAACCGCCCAGTTCATCTTGAATCTGCTGTTTTAAATTATTTTCTTATGCTTCGTACCTCTGTGCATTTCATTAAAGTTTTGTTGTTGTTGTTTGATTGTTAGCTAAGGTATTGCTCTTTTAGAATTCGCTACTCAATTTAGCAAATGATTTTCTGTAGTTAAGCCTGGCCAGATTTATATATATATCTGTGTCTGTGTGTATTTTAAAGGATATTCAAATACGGCATGCTTATATATATGTGTGTGTGTGTGTGTATTTTAAAGGATATTCAAATACGGCATGCTTATATATATATGTGTCTGTGTGTGTTATATTTTCCTCCTGACGCGTTATTTTTATCTTTGTTATCAAGAGTCCACATGAATTGATATTGATAAGCATATTTTAAAGTCTTTACCCTTTTCGGAACTTACGTATTATAGCTGAAACTTGGCAGCTTTTTACCCTTGGCGCAATATCCGCCCACATATACACATTTCCAGCAATAGTATGATAAAAAATACAAATGCGTGGAAATCGCGGCAGATGAACAAGATTTCGATCATGAATAATTTTACCATTAATTAAAAAGTTCGTACTAATGACAAAACAGAAATGCACGAAAACTATTTAAAATGGCTATGTTAAAAGAAACGCAAACTTTCGAATCTAAAATTTTGCATGGTGGTAACTCCAGGGCCCGATTTAGAAAATTCTGGACTATAGGCACAACTTGAGATGGGGGCCCCCCCTAACACTGATATGGGCGTAAAATTTCCAAAGTTGACAAAAAAAAAATTCATGAATCATTGTGAAAGTACCAAGAATTGGCTATTTGAAGCGTAGAAGCCTAGAACATTATTAAATAACAAAAGGTAATACAACATATTAACTTCATCATGAAAACACCAATACAATGCAACCAGAGAAACTTATTAATCCCTTATATACACTATAACATACATATGATGAACTATGCATATAATTATACATATGATGAACCAGTCAATCAAATTTGAAAGGATGTATAAAAAATTGCTATTAAAAAAGGTAAAATAAAAAAAATTGAATTGGGAAATTTTTCTTTCTTTTCTTTTAAAATAAAATTTTTTTGGGGGGCCCCTAGGCCTGGGCCTACCGAGCCTAATGGAAAATCAGGGCCTGGGTAACTCCTAAGCCCTACTTGCTCACTAAGTATTTTTTAACAATACAAATTTTAAGGGTGTTAAAAGGGGCTTAACCCCCTCCCCCCCCCCTCTAAAAAAACACCCACTGTATCTCTGGCACAAATAGGTCTAGGAAGCTGAAATTTTGTATGGTGGTTCCTCTTAAGCCCTAGGTATACACCAATAAATCTTTTTAAAAGTTCATATTTTAAGGGGTTTGCCCCCCCCCCCCCTCCCCTGATAAAAACCCATTGTATCTCTGGAATCATATGTCCCAGGAAGCTGAAATTTTGTATAGTGGTTCTCCTTAAGCAGTAGGTGCACACCAATAAATATTTTTTTGAAGTTCAAATTTTAAGGGCCCCCCCCCCCCCAAAAAAAAAAATAGAATTTCCCACTGTATCTCTAGAACCATAAAGCCCAGGAAGCTGAAATTTCGTATAGTGGTTCTCCTTAAGCCCTAGGTGCATACCAATAATTTTTTAAAGTTCAAATTTTAAGGGATCCCCCCTCTCCCCCCAAAAAATTACCCACTGTATCTCTAGAACCATAAGGCCTAGGAAGCTGAAATTTTGTATGGTGGTTCCTCGTTAGCTCTAGGTGCACAACAATTATTTTTTTGAAGTTCGACTTTTAAGGGGTTTTGCCACCCACCCACCAAAAAAGCCTAATTTATCCCTAGAACCATAAGGCCTAGGAAGATGAAATTTTGCATGGTGGTTCCTCTAATGCCCTAAGTGCTCACAAATAAATTTTTTTGAACAATTCAAACTTTAATGGGGTTTTAAAGAGATTTTACTCCAAAAATAAACATCGATTGACTGTTAATTGTATCTCTGTAACCATAAATTCTAGGAATCTAAAATTTTTCCATAGAGGTTGCTCTTGGACATCAGGGGTTAACTAAGAAATCGTTTTTAAAAAATCAAACTTTTAGGGGACTAAAAGGGATTTGAACCCCCAAATTAAAACACAATGATCACTGTATGCCTGAAATCATACGGCCTACGAAGCTGAAATTTTGCATGGCGGTTCCTCTTAGGCTCTAGGTGCTGACCAAGAAGGCTTTTTAAAAAGTAACTTTAAAAAGTAGGCTTTTTAAAAAGAAGGAGGTTATAAAGTGCGCTGAAATCCCCAAACTAAAAATGAAATATCCAAAACCCGTATTTAAAGTCGGATCACTGTCGTCAAATTATGCGATGAACTCCTTCTGAAGAATGACCCCACCTTACTGCTAAAGTTAATTGACATTAAATGAACCAAATGACATAATTCATGGCACTCATGTAATCTGTTGCGAAGCACGGGTATTCAGTTAGTATGAAATATACGAAAGCGGTTATTAAACACTACCCGGGCTATGCTCGGGCTATCCGTCCACCACACAGATAGATTTGAATTGATTGATTGAGAGGGAGAAGTTTCATAAGAAGCACTATTAATTTGCAGTCTCCCCACAAAACCACAAAAAATAAAAATTTGTTATTCGTATTAACACCCACCACCACCTCGTATGTTAGGAGCATACCTGCATTACAAAAGATAAATTTTCATTTGAAAAGAAATCGGCTGGCTACTTTAACCTATATTCCTGCAATGCAAAAATTAAAATTTTCTGAAATTTGTGTTATTGGTGACATAATAATGCATTGTACTGGTAACCTGTGAAGAGAAGATCCCTGAGAAACCCGTCACTCGGGGAGAGTTCTTTTTCGATGAGGGGTGGAACGTTAAAGCGAAGGTCAGCGAGAGAGGAAGAGATCGTCACCAAACATCCCCCACTTTTCGCCAAATATCGGCATTTGTCCCAAGGAAGAGTCGAACAGGTGTTTTCTGCCGATTGACAATGGTTTACTCTAAAGAAAACGCAGTGTTTACAAGAAACAGATGGGGGAGAAATACACATCTGCAGTTACAATTGAAAGGAAATTTTAAACACTATTGGAACTATTATACCTTTTGGAATATTAACTGCCGTGATGTGCTGTATAATCTGAAATGTTTAAATGCTCATTTCTGAAGTCTATTTTCCAAGGTATAAATTTGCAACCAAGCAAAACATCTTTCCCGTCTTTTTTTTTTTCCCAATGCGGAGGCACATGTAATGAAACATTGGCTCTTTCCCGTCTTTATTAGCCATAATTTTGGCCAGTTTAAAAGTTAACAAAAACCAAGTTATGAGAAAATATTTCAAAGAGGGGGAAATTAAAGTTTGAAGATAATTTTCCTTATTCAAATTGCGGAAAATGGGAAAATTTTATAGTGTTGATAAAGTTAATTGTGAATTTTGATTAGGAGAGGTCATTAGGGTAGCACACTTTAAAGGGCAGGGCCGACCTTGCCAGTTGAACCTATTTGATCTGGAAAATTAAAAATATGTCTAAACTGGAATGGCTTTAACATATGAGCTGTTATTTTTGAAAGTGGCATAAGTCCATTTTTCACGTATCGAGATATTTAAAGGTTTGTATTTGAATGAATTTAAAAATATTGGCAAACGTTAATCAATTCGAGTGATGCTTTTAACACTATACACGTTTTAAATTTTACTATGAAATAATAATTATTAAAATTATTTAAAAAATAAACGATTTTTTTAGCTCCAAATGGACTTATACCACTTTCAAAAATAACATATTATAAAAAAATAAAAACAAGTGGAAATTAAGTCCATATTTTTATATACATTAGTTTCAGTGAAATGGATATTTTAATGTAAACTCTTACTTACCAACATCACTATCAGACCAAATTGACATATTATCGTATTTTTTATTGGTATGTGAACTCATTGTAACAACTGTATTAAATGTTATTTATCTAAAACTTTGATTTCCTGCTTTAATAAAAATATTTAAATAATACTCACGCTGCAATCTATTAGTATAACAAACACAAACCAAACAGTAGGAATTGCGAAAGAAAACCAAACAAAATCAGTGAAATTACTTCTGACCACTTAATCAGAACAATAATACCGTTATTTTGTTAACGATGTTGTTTTTAAGACACTAGCTAAGTATAATATATGCTAAAGCGTAGTGTACACTGAAGTCGTAATAATCAATAATAATTGCAATAAGCAAGTTGCTTTTATTATAATTATTAGGAATGAACTTATTCCACTTTTTAAAAAAATTTTGCGATAACATTTTTATAGCCAAAATTCTTTTGTTTACTTTATGAAAAAATTCGTACGAAAAAAAGGTGTGTATATCTTACTAAAATCACCGTTAACTAATTTTTTTAAAGTGGACATACACCACTTTCAAATATTTTATTATGGGGGTGCCATATAAGCGGACCAGCACTACCCCCTATAAATGGACTACGTAAACAGAGGCATTTTCAGTGGCGCAAGGCCGGGATTCGATCCGAGCACCCTCAGCACCGAAAGCCAGCGCGTTGTACCACAAGGACGCCACAGGCCAGTGTGTAACTATATTTTTATCAAAATATCTGTACATTATATTTTTATCGCAATTTCTGCAGTTGGGCCCAGCAATAACTAAGGCCGGGGCTTTTAAAGTGAAGTTCTATTCCGAAATTTGGAGGGGGAAATTGGGGTAAAATTATACTAGAGTTGTGTCTTTTTTGCAGTCATTTTTTGACTGATAAACTGACAAAGCAATTTCTATAAAACTTGGTGAATACGTTTATTTTGATGCAAGGAATAATGTATACTTCAAATTTAGTATTTTTAATTGCATTATTTAAAATTAACATGTTTTCAATAAAAAAATGAATTTTTCAAAGTTTTGTAATTTTAACTTTAATTTAAAAAATTTAAGTTTTTAATTGCTTAAAAATGGAGTATACGTTAAATATACATTAGTTTTACAACTTCATCAATATTTTTTGGGAATCTAGAACCAATAGTTTTGCTACAGTCTTGCGCGCAATGGATGCAAGCCAAAACACAATTTTAAAATTTTCATCAAAATTAAAAATGGAAAATTAATTAAAATACCAGTTGTAGAACATTGAAATAATTATTCTACATAGAACATATATTAAGCTTTCAGTGGTAAAAATTTCATGTATGTATGTTTTGTAGGGAATGAGAAATAAAACTAAATGTGACATGATGCTAAATTGCACCTTCAGTAAAATAGTAAGACTCCCGCGACCCCTTAAATGAAAACAAAATTACCGAGAAAGATCGCGTCTCCTTTGGCGAAAGAAAAAATAAGTTGCAAAACCAAAATACTTGAAATCTGTATCTATAATCATAAATTTTTGTATGATCCAGTATTTATAAAAATAAACATGACTCTAAATTTTATTGAGGTTTTCTGAAACTCCCTTACATTACTTCGAGAAATAGTAAGTAATACGATGCAGGGTAAAAAGTCCCAAAATACGTTGATTACATGAAAATGGAAATCAAAACATGCGATGGTTTTCTTAAACCCTAAATAATTAAAACCTTCGTAATTTTCTTAATGCCTAAAGAGCGATAAATACTTTCCGCGGGAAATGGTACTGGGGTGTTGATTATCCCCGACTCCTCATTTTGAGAATCGACCTCCCGGAGGCAGCAACCTTAAAACCGGTCCCAGGTCTCTTCTCTCCAGAGGTGGACTGTACATTGAAATTATATAAGAGCATGTATTAGGCAGAATTGCACATGTCTATGTTGCGAGATGCATCAACATTTTGAGCAGCAGCATGTTAAAAAAAGTACAAACAAGTATGTGGAAAGCGCATGGAATAGTAAAAAAAAATCGGCAGATGAAGAACAAGATTTAGATATAAATAATTTTAGATCTAATTAAAAATTTTATATTAAAGACAAAATAGAAATACACAAAAATATTCTAAATGGGGATGTTAAAAGGAAAACAATATGAAATATAAATATTAATAAAACGCCGCCATTAAATATGCGTGCACATTTTTGGAGGCCGCAATTCTGCAATGGCAGATAAAATGGTGGAAAATCTGTCCGCTCCCACTACGTGTTCACACCACATGAATTCGGAGAGGTAGGAATCTAGATGGTTGTGGACAATCCCCCTATGTTATTTGTTACATCCCTTGGCAGACCCCCAAAGTCTCTCTATCGTTTGAGTATGCTCACCGGTCAGCGAGTCGACGAAGTTGTATCTGTGGTTCACGGTAAAGTGTCTAAATCCAGCCTTCTCCAGTTCTTGCATTTTATAGGCTTTCCAGAAATCTGTCTATATAATGCTGTCCTCCTCGATATGGTCGCGAATAGCCGACATAAGCGTTGCAGCATTGCGATTGGGCACTTGTACCAAAAAAAAAAACCTCTCCCGATTCACGGCTACGCCACATAAAATAAAGAAAAATTTCAAAACAAAACTTAAAACGTGAAGCTCAGACAGCGAAAAGCAATGAATGGCGAAAAGCAATGAATGGCGAAAACAATACTATCAACGAGGGCGGGGCGCATAATTGGCGCTTTATTGCCGTTTTCTCGCCAAACCGAAAAGTTCAGCTATAATACGTAAGTACCACATCGGTAGTTTGAAGTGATCATAAATAAAAGAAGGCGCTAATTCAATAACTCTGTATGGGTTATAATAAACATAAATATGCATTAAAGCGTGTCTTGCTAAGTAGGGTAAAGATTTATTTGTTTTAATTATTAGCACTTAACAGGGGTCAAGGAGTTGGGGACAGGTCCACCATCTTGGATTTATTTGCGCCAATTTTGGCGATTTTATCGTGTTTAGTGGAGTGGAAAATTTTTCTCTCTAACGTGTTTTAGCGGTTTTCAAAACGTTGGATTTACAATTTTTTTTTGCCTTTTTAATAAAAACACCTTTTTAAATTATGGAACTTAGAGAAAATTTCAAAAAAATTATTCAAATATTGGACTTTCGGATTCAAATATTGGAATTTTTGTGCATTTTAAGTTAAAGGCTAATTTATATAGTTTTGACGGGTTTTTATTAATTTTTTTTAATATTAAAGATTCAGAGCATTTCTGAACATAACGTAAAAGTTCTGTATTCAACATTTTTATTTGTTGTATTATGATCATGTAAGCCTTTGGGCATATTTTATGTGATACTAATGCACACTGCTTTTTTTTATTTAGTAAGTTTTTTTAAATTAGGCATTTGATGTACTTTCTTATGAAGACGTGAAAAGATTGCATTTTTCATTTGTATTGTATATAACAATACTACTGAACTTCTAGAATTCAATAACCTCAGAAGCCAGAATAACAATATTTTTCTTGATTATAAATTGAAGGATGATCTCTAAGGATGGTATCTAAGTGAGATTACCAAAGACAGCAAAATGAAACACTGTAAATTTTGTAACACTTTTACGCAATAGAGATAAATATTTTGTTTCTTGGGATTCCACAAGATTTAATTGTAAGGAAACTTTTGTACATATTACACTAGATACCCCAACAAGCAGAAAGCAATATTTAATTCCCTTAATAGTAGCCATAATTAGTACCCTTATAAACATTTAGTAAATATACTTATACCCTTATAATCATTTAATCATTTGAATTCATTTAGTAGATAGTTTATACCTGAATTTTAATGCAGGTTGATGATAATGATTAAATCATTTTTAAAGAGCAAGATATTTTTTATCTTAAATTCTGCTAATCTTTATCTAGAAGATTGTTGTTTTTGTTAATTTCTAATAAAGCAAAGACAATATTAAATTTGGACAATTGGGTCGGTTGGTTGATTTGTAACTCTATGGCCAATTATACTCATGAGGGCTAATTAGACTGGGACCTATGGTTTAAAGTGGACTCCGACATATTACAACATCTAGGTTAACCTAAGATTCAAACCTATCACTTTTCTTACATTAAGCCAGAATGCTAACCGTGATACAGCTTAAAATGTTATGGTTATTAGACGAACAGGTTAAAAATGTTTCAGGGAATATTTTATCTTCTCTATATGTTTTACTTTATATTATTTTGTGATTTAGCATTAGTATTAGAAAATCGTAGTTTTTTTTTAATAACCAAATTTTTTTAAAAGACGGTTAATTTAATTTGAATATTTCATAGTTAAGAGGATTGATTTTAAAATTTTCCGTATCAGGTAGAAAGTAACATACTTTGTGAATTAATTTTTTTTTTTAAATCAACATTCACCTCATAATCATATGGAAAAATAACTTGTCTCATTACAGCTTAATTTTTAAAAATTGAGGGATGAAATTATAAACAAAATTTCTGGATTTTGACTAAATTTTCCATTTATTAATTTATTTTATTAATTGTATATCTTAATTTTTTTCGTGAAAAAATTATTTTCTTTTCGGTATATAACAAAAACTAGATTATTCAACAAAGCAAGATAATTATTAGCAGGAAGAATGCAGACAAAAATAAACCGAAATCACGCACTTAGGGCTCAGCGCACCATAGTGCAAGATTCTGTACCAGTAAAGGAACGAAACCATATAACGAGGCAACCGATTGGTCTATTCATCAGGAGGCCTAACCAAATCAGTTACCTCAAGTGGGAACTTTCTGAATAGGATGCAGCTCTAACCAAAAGACATCCCAAGGCCCCGAGATCCCCATTGAAACAGATATTCAAAGTAAATAAAAATAGACGGACATCCTGCACTTAGGGCTCTACGCACCATAAATGCAAGTACACATACAATCCTAAAAGAACACAAATGAAAAGACAGAAATGCAAAAGGAGCACTCACACTATTCCAATGAGTAACGGTTGTAGCCAAATAGCAGCCATTTTATAACCCTAAGAGTTACAACTAGTTAAGCCACTGTAGCAAGACTACAGCTCCACACCCCATTAAAGTTTCTAAGCCACAAAAATTTAAAGAAAGTGTGAAACCAGAAAACCCTATCTTAAATGTCCTTAAAATATACTCTAATCTAAATGCCATTTTTTTATTACTTTTAGATTGCCGAAATTACTAGGGAAATTGTTCTTACGTAGGTTTTTCTCGAAATTATTACACGCCACCAAAATGTCGTCACTGTCATTGCAAATGTTTTTTATTATGTTTAGTTGTGAGTGAAAGATATGATACATTTTATAGTTTAAATTACTATGGAAATTGGTAAACGTAATAACCTCAACGTTAAAATCTAATCTTTTATCATATATCCCGATTTTTAATTCGCTATTTTGAATTTTAATTTTAATATCCAGATAAGCTGCATAATGATTATGTTCATTCGTTCTGTTTAAAGTTAATTCCTTTGGGTAGATTTGATTTAGAAATTCCAAATCATTACATTGGAAAATTATAAGGTCATCAATATACCTAAATCCGAAAACATTATTTAAGTTAAGAAATTTACTTTCGTAAGAATGTAAAAAAATGTTTGCAAAGGTGCTAGAAAAGCTATTACCCATTGGTTTACCCTTTATCTGTTTAAAAAAACCCATCAAAGGTAACATTAAAGTAAAATGAATATTTTGTTATATATATTATATTTATTTATTATATATATTATGCATATTTTATATATATTTATTCTTTTTTTATGTCTTTATTATATACAGGGTGTCCATAATTAGTCCCACTTTCAAAAGCCTGCAAAAAAAGAACCACTGATCAGAATGACTTCAAATTTGAACTAAATATACTGGAAGAAGAGGGAAACGATTTGGCATAATAAAAAAAAAAGTTCCAAAATATTACAGCGCCATCTATTGATGCATTTTGGAACTTTTTTTATTATGCCAAATCGTTTCCCCCTTCTTCCAGTATATTCAGTTCAAATTTCAAGTCATTCTGACCAGTGGTTCTATTTTTGCAGCCTTTCGCAAGTGGGACTTTAATTATGGACACCCTGTATGTATAAATATATTTAATCTTTATTAAGTAAGAAATTGAGAATAGTCGTGTTTCTTTATATACTTTACAAAATACAAAATATTCTTTTTCTAAAAATCCTCCCATAAATTTGAGGAGCGTCTTATGGTCCGAAAAATACGGTATACATACATAGTTAATGGATCAAATTTCTAACTGTGCTTAGCAATTTTACATACTCCACAGAATTTATAATGTAAATTATACGGACCTTAAATTAGAGGTATTGATAATATTGTTCTGCAATTAATTCATCACCGACAGATGAATGAATGATGATGATGATTTTTAATATGAGGTAGAACATATGGGGAAATGACGGTTTTAATTTTAAAATAATAAAATTGTGAAAAAAAGTTGTTTCAGATTTTAAAAATGCACCATGTTGTCACTTATTTATTTTATTTTTTATTCCCTTATTTAATGCCTCCAGACATTATAATTTTTTTTTAATATTCCTCTGTCAAATGTCGGTAAAGCATTGCTATAGTATTTGTTTGACTGAAAATTTTATCGAAATCAACGTGCCTTGGCACCCCCCAAAGAAAAGAGGAAAAAAAAAAAACAAAGTATTTCAAAGTATTTTCCTAGTTAAAATTAATTTTTATATTTATGTTGTGTCGTGTCTTCAATTTCCATACTACTTCATTGAATACTGAATGCGCCACTGAGCTAATCAGTTTTCTCTTTTGTGAACCTTTTCAGTGCATTTTGTGTAGACCTGCTTTACGTAAGCATCCTACTGATAGATGGCAGCACTTATAAACTGACTTTCCCTGTGCTTGAGGGCTGAAATATTTCAAAGTTATTTTTCCATGATTATTCATTTTTAAATAAAATGTTCCCTTTTTTAGAATAGAATATAAGAAATACACACATACATTATTTTAAACTGATTTTTTTCTGCATATTCTTGCAAAAGTTATAAGCAATATATGAATTTATGATAGAAAAATATAAGCTTTGGACACTAAACCAAATTAAAAATATATTTATTACGTGGTACTTATTTATAAATTTATATTATTTTATTTGAAGTCATTCAATAAAATATAAAGGTTATGCCCGTTCTTTAATATATGATCTATGTACACATTAAACTTTTATTGATTTTTACCACACATAGATGGCAGCACTACACACATCGAAACAGGAGACGACTTTTTATTTCGTGAATACTTACTGAGCTAAACAATGTTTTAATGTTTACGTTGCTTAACAACTAAAAATAAAATAGTCCAGAATCAATGTATAATTGAGATTAAGGTATTAAAAATATGACCACCTTTATTCAAACTAATGCAAAATGCCTAACATTCATAAAGTTTAAGCATAGGCAGTGACGTCAACAGAGGGGCTTATGAACCAAGACACACGATTTGAGTCATTTATATTTTAACACAGTAGTCACGGAAAACTAGACCAGGGATTACCTTTACCTCTAACCGAGGAAAATGTCTCCGGAGAAGAGATACTGATAGCATTTGTACTAACCAAAATAAAATTGAAGTAGATTAAAGATACCAAATAACTATATCCATGACATCTTTGCCACAGATTTTTTTCACATACTTTCTTTGAAATCGATAAGCTGGATCTTTACTTAACCTTGGGACTCTTCTACTAAAGACGACATGAGAGCATTATAGAGTGCGTTTAATTTTCCCCTTACGAGAAAACATTGGAATTCGATAAATTTTTGTTTGATGAAATATATTTTGTTGGGTGTCAAAAATGATTTCTACGACTTTTTTAAATTATTATTAAGAGTCTGGGGGGTGGGGGTGGGTCAATATACGATCATAATATTTTTGAATGTGTTCTTTGTTGAAATGTCAAATCATTCCTAGATTAGAAACATTTACACTTAAATGCCTTTGTCGGAACGATTGAAGTAAAACAAATAGTAGATGAAAATGTAAAATTTGAATTTACTGCATCAAGGAGGATTATTGGGATGTAATATACATTAAACAAGGATTTTCGTGAGTATATTAGAAACTCATTGAGTTCCGATATCGATTAAATGATCGACTCAGTATTTGATGAACATTTATTAAAATAAAGTTATAAACAGAGGCACGCGATACTTAAAACTCATGGCGACCGAAGTGTATGAAGAGGGGCGCGAGATAGGGGCCCTACACCCGGAATTGCAGAAGCGGTGTTTGGAGGATGTAGAAGCATGGAATCCAAGTCCGTCTGTTCGCCAAGTTTTAGTCCAGACCTTCATTGTTCTCTGTTACAGTGAAAATGGATGCAGTCGAACGGACTCTATTCTGTGGCGAGGAATCTTCATGGTTTGGAAGAGATAGACGTTGGAACAGCGGAGATTATTAATCAGCTGTTTGCGTATTTAATGTTAGTGAAATACGCCCACCTTAACTGCAGCGCATCCTTCTCCATCAACGACTCCGACATCATAAAAGAATTGGAAAAGGACATGAATGACGCTTATCCGACTTCATTAAGATGGAGTGTAGTGGGCTATATTCCTTAAATCAACAATTGGAGATCCAATTGGTTTGCTTGCACCAACTGCCATAGGGATATGACAATAGCGTCAAGGCCAAAAGTAGAAGAGGGTAGAAAGTTTATGGCCGTAACAAAATGGACCACACACAGGAGATTCCAGCCCCGGGACAGGTTGTAAAAGGGTCCAGACCCGTGGGAACGATGAAACAGGGGTCACGAGGATAGCTACGCCTCTAACTAGGAATGGTCATCAAATAATTTATAATTAAAACCCCAAGCGAATGATCGCGTGTGGATGTTGTAAAGAGGGAATGGAGACACCGATGAGATTCCAGAGTGGGCGGAACGAAAAATTAAGTAAGGGAAGAAATATTGAGTAAAAGAAGAAAGGTGTCTGCTTTTACATATAGATAAAAAAAACTAATTGACCGTTGATAGAGATGGAATGAGGCTGGAGTTACTACATGAGCCGAATATAAGCGAGGTTAATAGGAGAGTTCGGCGTAACGAAGGATGACTGTTGAAACGAAATAGCAAATTTAGAAAAGTATTGAACATGATACTGAGATTGGAGATGAGAGGTGATAGTGCCATTTAAAGTAGAAGAGATCGATGAAGAGAGCGAAGCGTGAACCCGAGACGATGCCCCAGCAATCAACTTAAGTCCTGCGATCCCACGCTTGAGATGTCAAAGACCACGATACTACTGCCAGATGAATGATTTGCGACAGTGCCCGACGAAAATATCAAACGGAGGTAATGTCTGTTATTTCCCAATTTGTCGTAAGCCATGCTGCCTTGTCCTAAGTAATTAATGATAACTCTGCTATTGATAGATATTGAAGTAATGCTAAAAATTGATTAAGTATATATATAGGACGATAGTACGCGCCATGTAGTAGAATGATTACAATTATTAATTGTTAAGTATATGCAGTGGAAGAGTAATTAGTAATTAATTGAATGTGCAAAATATATTTAAAGTGTGATGATTATCTTGATTATGAGTATATATATATATGTGTGTGTGTTTAATGTTCAATAAATCAATTTGTTAATTAAACTCAGAGTGATGGTGTGATTGTCACAACGAATTAATCAATGTACTACTACGTTACGAGAAGGGGATATTTTGATTGTACGTAACAAAGAGATATTTTATATAAACATAACCTTAATTAATATAATTAAGAAATTTTCTCACAACAAACACAATTTAAAGTCAATTTCCCCGTCACACAAAAACCCTGAAAATACTGTAAATATATTTTTATTCGCTTCTAAGTTCTTTTATTCTCTCGGGGAGGTTGATTTTCGAATTGAGGGGTCGGGGATAATCAACACCCCAATACCATTTCCCGCAGAAAGTGTTTATCGATCTTTAGCAGGGTGTCTACAAACATGAAAAGTAACGAAAAGTCACGAGATGGGAAAACGGTCACGAAAAGTAACGAAATTGAAAGAAAAGGTCACGAATTTTTTCAATCAAATTTTTTATTTATCGATATAATGTAGAATAGAAAATATGCTCCTAACTGGTACAAAAACACGAAGATCCAATTTTTGCCTGCTTTGTGACGCCGCATCGGAAGAGAGATAAGGCCTCGTGCACACGATACGGTTTCGGTTTTATAATCGTTTCGGTACCGAAAGCTGTGTTCACACTATTCGGTTTTTCTTTCACCGCATACGGTTTTCCCGTCCGCACAGAACACCTTTGCAATCATTGCAGTGTAGTTCACTTTGCAGGATGGACGTAAATACCTTTCTTGTAATGTACTGGTATCGTCGTCGTCGAAGCAACATTAAAAAAATTTATAGAACGTATTGGGTACATCCTATTTTGAGGGACAGATATTGTCTGGGATCTTTTCAAACGCTTATGACTAAATTAAGAAGAGATTTAATCGAAATTTTCCACCTACTTCCGAATGACGATACATACATTTATTGAGTTAAAACTTTGAGTTTTTTGTAATGGTTAACCATATAATTTGCAAACAAAATCACGTCATAAAACTTCTCATAAAGTTTTTAAAAAATTTTTAAATTTAAAATAAAAAAAAGTGGGGTAATTTAAAATCGTTATAACTCGAAATATTATCTGTCGAATTTCAAATTTTTTTCATTTAATTAAACAGAAATATATTTTTTAATTTCGTTCAACGTTTTTTAAAATATTAATTTAAAGAAAATAAAAATATTTAGAGAATTAAAAAAAAAAATTATGTAACTTTTTTTTAAAAAAAACATATTTTTAAGAGTAAGTATATTTTCAAATTTGTTGAATCAAAATTAAAGTAAAATAAAAGTCATGTTCCAAGTTTGAACCATTTATCTTTAACGGTTCTTGACTTATAACAATTTAAAGATGAGAAATGGTGAAAAAACCCATCATGGAAAACGTATTTACAGGTTTAAACCAAGATTGGCTGCTATTAGAATGGTGCAAATAATAATAATATCTCCTGTTCTAATTAAGATATAACCATGATTTAAACGTCATTTAAAGCGTCATTTAAAGTAAAACATTTTTATGTTTTGTCCCAAATGGTCGGTCTTTCTTCAACCAAAGAAATTAAAATTTCTGTGTCGATTTTCTCCATTGTGTAAAAAAAAACACTGCAAAAACTGTAAAAAAACAACTAAAAAAATCACTTCAAAGAATCACTTCAGTAGCTAGATCGGCACTGGTGTACGTTTCCTTCAAAATAACCGAATCGTGTGTACTTCCCCTCTCAAATCTATACACCAATGGCAACCGAAACGGCCTGGCGCAACACCTTCTCTCCGCTGAGAGAAGGTGTTGCCTGACTTCGGTTCCGTCTATCCGGTTTCCCTAGACAAAATCGAACGACATCTGCTACCGATTCGGTTGTTCCCTCGCTTCCGGTTTTCGACCGCAACGTGTGAACGTACAAAATAAAATACATTGCTTACTCTAAACGGAATGGCAACCGAGACGATCATAAAACCGAAACCGTATCGTGTGTACGTAGCCTACCAGAGTTTCCGCGGGGAAATGCATTGTATTCTTCCCCAATGCGGGAACGAACGCTGGAACCCCCCCCCCCCCCGAAATTCTGGAGTTTACTGTATTGCACTTTAACATTGAAATAAAAGTACATTTTTAAATGTAAAATTTTTTAAAACTGCATACTTATTCAAAATTTAATTTTTAAATAAAAATTCAAATTAAAAAAAAATTTTTTTTACTGTCCTATTTCAATATTTTTGCTCCAAATTGTTTTATACATTTACTGAAACGTATTACACAAGATTGTGCATGGACTTTTAGATTATATAATATAAAATTTTATAATTTTTTAATATTATTAAATATTGATATTAAATATTATGTAATTTTAGTAAATTTTATATTATTTTTAGTTAAAAAATAGTGAAATATCGGGGAGGCTCAGTCCAGTTTTAACATTAGTATGTACTTCAATGGTCATGAAATTTTATTTTTAAGGTCATGAAAAGTCATGAAATTGACTTTCTTAAAAGTAGTAGACACCCTGTTTAGGCATTAAGAAAATAATGAAGGTTTTAACTATTTAGGCTTTAAAAAACCATCGTATGATTCGATTCCTATTTTCATAACGTATTTCAATTAACGTATTTTGAAACCATTAACCCTGCATCGTACTACTTACTATTTCACGAAGTAATATGAGGGAGTATCAGAAATCCTCAATAAAATTTAGAATCATGTTTACTTTTATAAATACGGGATCATACAAAAATGTATTATTATAGATGCAGATTTCTGGGTATTTTGGTTTTTGCAATTGTTAGTTTTTTCTTTCGCTATAGGAGACGCGATATGTTTCGGTAATTTTGTACGTACTTATCAACACATGGCGGATACCCTAAATGGAAATCTTAAGAATTTAGGAGAGGGGGGGGGGGGGATACCGATTGGACTTTCTGTCTGGCCTCTGCCGAGCCAACACCTCCTAAAGAACGTTTAGGAGTTCGTTTAGGAGGTGTTGGCCGAGCACATGTGAAAAAACTCTTCCCATAAGTAACTCGGACGATGGAATTCGAACTGAGGATATGATTTCTATTTGCTACCTGCAATTCTTAATAGTTGTTAGAATAATCATTTTCAGAATTATAACTTTCCTAATTTAAAAGTTATGAAACCGGAATATACATATTAAACTATTATTAACTATAAACGGGAATGTGCCGTGAATGTAAAATGCAATTAGTAGCTAGATTTTGGCCAGAGCATTATAAAAAAATAGGTTTGGAAAAACATATTGGAGAAAAATATAGTTTGCAGTTACAATTGTAATTTTTTTAACCATAAGCAGCTTCAGTGTCGCAAAGACTGTAAAATGAAAATAATTATAATCTTTGTCTGGGTTATATATACGTATATAATATATCCCATATATATATATATATATATGTGTGTGTGTGTAAGGGTGTATAAACATAACTTTTTCGTTGCTGTGCGATGGAGGTTTATTCTATACCGATCAATTTTACGTGATTTTTAATAAGCGATGCCCCATAATAAGGGGGAATACTTTTATTTTATTTATATTGTCACAAGTATCCCTTATGAAGAGTGCGAATCATTAGTAAGCTATTAAGCTAACCCTTCGAAAATTATGGAGAAAAATATGAAAACGCAAACCTGCGAATCCCAGCCTTTTTATTATCGACCTCTAAGCGTCTGTCTCGCAGATCAAGACGTAAAATATTAACAACATGCGCATAAGAACTTCAGCTTCTTTTCATAAAAGAATGTTAATTTTGTTACAAAATTTATCTGAATCTGATAGAACATTTATTACTTTATAAAAAAAAAAAAAATTCTACAAAATTTTTCAACAACTTGGATTTAAACGATACTCTTTTAAATGAAAATATTTCTACATAAAGGAAACTATTTTTATGTTGAGAACAATAGTCATTAGGTAAAAATTAAATAAACAAAAAATAGATTTTGAATAACAGAATTTTTTTTTTTTTAAATCTCGTCTAAAAATGTAGACATTGTATTCCAAAAATTAAATTACTTATAAAAAAAATAATGGATCAAAATTTAAGTACATGCAGAAATTTTCATCCCGAATACTTTATTTCAGCCTTTCATGACATTTACGATCCAATACTAAAAGTTGGTTTCTCAGCTCAGTAAACTCACATAACATAAGTTATTTAACACACTTGTTTAAATAACACAGTTGCGATAACTAAGTAGTATTTTAACTCACATCCGCGTTCAAAAACACGGGTAGTGGTTTTTTAACTCACCTCTCACAATAACCTACGCAAAGTGGATTTCAGAACTCACTTATTCCGGTGACTGACCGATTTTTTTCCCTCTGTGCAGCGTTTGATTAAAATCTCCATCGTGAGACGCGGGGCCCACAGCATCCTACTCAGCTGAGAGTAGGATGCTGAGGGTTTTAACAATTTTAAACATCAATTAAAACGTCTATATAGATCTAAATAATAAAAATTTAAAATAAGCGAAAAGTGTTGAAAAATCCTGTGACCTCAAAACGTTACGTGATTGGTTCTGATGTCACTCCGCACCATCCTTCAATGTTTACATTTTTCTAGCGTGAGATTTTACGTTACCTAATCTTAAACTAACATTCTAAAATCCTTTAATTTTTCTAATTTTGTGCTGTGAAGTTTGTGGCTATCGTTTATCCCTTTATTGGTATGTGCCTACTCTCAAATCGCTGTTTTTGCGAAAAAAATCGAATTTTTTAAAAAATTATTTTAAATTAAAGTTCAATCATTTAGGATTTCAAAAATGCTTTACTTTTGGTTCAGCGATAATTAGAAGGGAAGTTCTAGCCCAAATTATAAACCGGAAATGACCTTTCTGAAACCGGAAGTGACCTTCTAAAGGGCCACGGAAATACAAAAAATACATTTTTGCAGCTATTTCTTTACTTTTAAACAATTTTAATGCTCATTTTTCGTTTTTAATGTAGAATTAAGTTTCATCTATTTACTTTTTATACTTTTAAGACCATTAAAAGACCATTAAAGGACTTGGTGGAAAGGGTAAACTAACTGATAACTGTATAGACAAGCTACAAAACTATTATGGGATTGCAATTCGCAGCAATGTTGCAAATCTTCAAAATATGCAATCAGCAGTATTAGCTGATTTTTTTCCATTGTTGCTCAAGCAATGAAAAGTCGATGCATGGACAGTGTCCTGAGGGTCCCAAAAGTTGGTGTAAATACTAGCAAGCATGGCATCATGGAAAGCAGTTTTCTGAAAAATCCCCAGGATTTCCAGATACAATTGTCAAAATTATAAAACCAGCTTACTGAGAACTGGTTAGTGTGATCAGAAGTTACTGAAAAAGTGTTTGCAAGGCATGACTCAAAACAATAATGAATCATTTAACAATGTTTTGTGAAATATTTTCCCTAAAGAAAATTTTCTTTAACTGCAAATATTGTTATTAGGGGCTTCTATTGCAGTGCTACTGTTTAATTCATGTTTTATGTGTCTCGTACCTGTTTTCAATTATTTAAAAATGAAAACTGAACCAGAAATGTTGAAAAAGTACATGGAAATCGACATTGAGCGAATAAAGAAATCGAGGCGACAAATTCTGCCAACTACAAAAACATGTAGAAAAATACTAAAAGCTAAAAGAAAATCAAAATTAATTAAAAATGAAGCCACGGAAGGATTGACCTATAAATATGGTGAAATTTGAGGTTGTAAAGTTTATACATATTTTTTTGTGCTACATTAAAATCTTTATTTGCGTTTTCTGGAAAACGGCATTTTTTACGTTTACGATAAATTTCATTTCTTAAAAGATTTTTAAGATATTGAAATAAAATTTTGTCACAAGGTTCTGCTCATCTAGTGGTATGTTATGAACCAAAATATAACTTGTAAGTATGTATTTATTAATTTAAGAGCTATTTTTATTGAAAAATATATGAAATTTTTTTTAAAAAAAATCTTGTTGTGTATACAAAGTTTGGTATATGTTAGTAAGTTTAAGAGGTATTGCAAATATTTTGCTTCATAACACAGGAAAGTGATTTACTAATATACTTTTGAAATAAAAAGTGAAATATATTGGTTAGATTTTGTTTTAGAAGATTTGGCGTAAACGCTAATTTTTACTAAAATTTGACTTGAAATTGCCTAAATTTGAAAAGTTAATGAAAATTCCACTAACTTTTTTTTAAATTCATAGTTTTATTCCCTGTTCTAACTAAAAACACTTGTGTTTCATAAAAATTTCCTATTTTTCAAAAAAAGTGCCAAAAGGTAGGCACATACCTTAAAATTATATTCTATCGTCGTCTTTATTATTAATTTTATTTATTTTATTTCAGTTTTGTTTACCATGGCTTTATTGCCCGGTTTTGTAAAAGGACAATCTGACTAAAATTAATTCATTTGCAGTTTTTTCCTTTTCGAGAAATTATTAGAGTTTTATGAGAGCAGAAATACGAGGATTTAAAGCTCAGAGGTATGTATACATATTTGTTTGCATTTATTATTCTACTTATGTAACGTAGATTGTAGAATGTTGACGTGCGTTGTTCTTTACACAAACCTAAAAGTTAGATATTCTCTATGCATATTATTAAATTAATCGCGTAATCTAAAAGTTTAATAAACAGGTTCTATTATTATTCATTTATAGTACAGACATGTTTAATTTTGTAGAATTAATTAGCACTGAAACATTACAAATAGTGTCTGTTATAGGATATTACGTATTTTTCATTGTGTATTAAAAACATGACAGAAATTAAAAACATTGCCAAGTTTACGAATGTGTTCAGTGTTTTGCATTCATATCATAGAAATATATGTGTATTTTAAGTGGTAAAGGAATTAAAATAAATCTGAACTATGGATAATTAAACTTTTGAATAATCACATAATTAGTGGTGCAAAAAAAAGTTTAATACTAATAATTTTAAACAATCCTCTAACACCAGTGAGTTGTCTTAGTGGACATAAGCGTAGGGTGCTTCAATTTTTTTTTTTTTTTTTTTTTGGGGGGGGGGGGGCGCGAAGTGAATTCAGTTAGGGCCATCCTCAATGCATTGACTGACCGACGGTCCTTAAAATATGAAATATTTTTTTAAAAAATTTAATAACAATAGAATTGATGCTTGAATAATATTCAAAAGTTATGTAATAAGAAAAAAATATATATAAATAAAATGAGAAAAAAAAGTATAGCATTGAATTTTTGTTATGGATCATATCATTGTTAAAAACTATGTTAAGTATAAAGACATTGTCACGAACAAGGTGCTTAAAAGATATTCCAGGGAAGAAATACTCACTACTTATAAAAAAAACGCTGGTTTATTGGAATTCTATACACATTTACAATTTCACCATAGCAGCGTTACAAAACAAGTGGCTGCTTCTTAAAAACAGTAAAACTAGAGGTCTGACACATGCGCTTTACATCTTATTCTAATTATTTAGACATACGCCAGTTGCCACATACTCCCACCTTTTGAGTACTTTCTGAAATGTTACTCAAAACACTAAATAGATTAAATTCTTAATAAACTTATTAAAACATATAAATTCAAATATTCAAACACTTAAAATTAGTATAAACAAATTACTTTAAAAAGCGATAAACATGTTAATAAATAAAGTATACATCAACCGTTCTGGAACAGTCACTTTTCTGCCTGTTCTGGTCCGAGTCACTAAATTTTTTCCAGAATCATCAGAACCTGGGAGTGGGTTGTGGAGTTCCAAGTTGTATAGTTTCTGCACAGGTCTTACAAGTTCTCCACAGTCAGTCTTAATACGCGCAACTCGGGGTTCGCCATCTTTACCGGGAATCAGCTCTTTCACTTGTGCCAATGACCAATACGCTCGTTTCCTTACGTGACTTTTAGGAAGCACTATATCTCCCACAATCAACGGTTTGCTTCTCTTATGGCGAATGGTTTGTTGACGCAACTGTCCCAAGTACTCGGTACGAAAGCGATCTCGTAAGAGATCTCGTAACTTTTGTCGATACTTAGACCGTTTATTTTTTTCTTGACTGTCAACAATATAGATGTCAGTGACATTTGACGATCTTAAGTCTTGAAGAAACATAGACGGAGACAACGGTGCTAAGTCTTCAGAATCCTCGGTAACATATGTTAAAGGTCTCGAATTAATCACTTGCTCACAGTCGCACAGCAGAGTGTTCAGTTCTTTGTAGGATAGACAGGCTCTGCCGAGAACTCTTCGGAGGATTCGTTTCACCGTTTGAATTAATCGCTCCCACCATGCGACGGACGGGGGATTGAACTTCCGACGAATCTTATGCATGGCGACTTTTGCTGAAATAAGACCCCAATCTATGCTGGAAAGGACTTTATCTGCACCCACGAAATTTGTACCATTATCTGAGTAGATTGTCAATGGTCTACCTCTCCTTGCAATGAAACGTCGAAGGGTCTGTAAAAAGGCTTTAGTGGATAGTGATGAAACTAACTCTAAATGTACCGCACAATACACGGCACATGTGTATAACACAATCCACGATTTACGTCCACCTTTGAGATAGAGTGGGCTGTCCATGTCAATTCCTACTATTTGGAAGACAGATGCATCTTGTACACGATCTACTGGCAGAGATATAGGCATTGACTCGGTTTTCTGGGCACTGAATCTTTTGCATTGTACACAACGGAGAACAACTGATCTGATAGTCTTTCTGGCTCTCAGAATCCAGTAGTATTCTATTAGCCTTGACATCAATAGGGAGACACCAGCATACAGAATTTCCCTAGGCTTCCACAAAATCAATAAATGTACCACAGGATGGTTCGATGGCAAGATCATTGGGAATTTGAAATTGATATCACATCGATACATGATCTTAGTTTTCATCCTTAAAATACCAAATTCATCGACAACTGGTCTCAAACTATGAATTCTTTCATCGAAATGCCCAGTGAATGCTTCCTTTTGTACAAACAAAATAAGGCTTCTTTCAACCCTTTCAATTTCGAGAAATGAAAGGTCTGGTGTCTTAACAATGTTAATTTTCTTCGAATTATTGAAAAACCGATAAATTCATCCTATCATACGTACAATTTTTTGATATGATGAAAAGTATTGGTAGTACCAATGAGTGTCCCCAGGAGTGTTACTTATTGTAGTTATAATTGTTTTACGTCTTTCTGAATTGACCAAATCCTCATCCGGAATCTCTTGTGATATGGGCCAATTTTCCTCTTTTTCGTATAACCATTCAGGTCCCTCCCACCATCGCCATTCTATTAACTGATCTACGGAACATCCTCTTGAAGCAGTATCAGCAGGATTAAATGCTCCAGGGATGTGACGCCATTGTGTGGGAGTCGTAACAGACCGTATTTCCTGTACACGGTTATGGACAAAGGTACCCCAACTTTGATCATTACGTATCCAACATAAAATGGTAGAGGAATCTGTCCAGCAATAAATGTCTACTTTTGACAAGCTTAAATCGTTTAAGATAGATGTCAAGAGTCTAGCGCCAATTAAACATGCTAGAAGCTCAAGTCGAGGAATCGTCATGGACTTTAAAGGGGCTACTCGACTTCGCGCATGTATAAAATTGTCAGAAACGCTATCGTTATCATCTATCCGTATAAATGCGCAGGTAGCATATGCTCGTTCGCTAGCGTCGCAAAATATGTCCAAGCTTACTGATTCATCTCGTGATCTAATGTTAAACCATCTTGTCACTCTTATTTCAGAAAGCCTATAAAGACGATTATACCATGATTTCAATTTTTTCGTAAGATCATCTGGCAACACATCATCCCATTTAAGCTTTAAACTCCAAGTTTCCTGTAAAATCATTTTCGGTATCAACATTACAGGAACAGTATAACCTATAGTATCAAACACCTGATGAGCTATAGCTAAAACTAATCTTTTGGTCACTGATTCAATTGTATTGTTTACTCCATCCAATTTACATGACAATGTATCGCTATCAGTATTCCACAAAAGACCTAAAACTGGAACTGTTTTGTTTTCCGCTGAAGCATCAACCAGTCTATTAAGCAAATTTGATTGCCACCCTCTTAAGTTAATGTGTCCTGAAGACATTATTACCTGCGATTTCAAAATAAATTCGTCTAACTCTTCAACAGAATTTAAACTTGCTACACAATTATCTACGTAAAATGATTTCATTAATATGTGAGCTGTTGAACTTAAATTGTTGGGAACTCTGTTCAAATGAAATTGCAGTGTTGCAGCTAATAAAAAGGGACTAGAGGTAATAACCAAACCAACTCTACGATGCCGGTATATCTTAATTTGTTCTAAATCCTCATTATCCGACCAGAGAAATCTTTAAAAAATCCCTGTCTTTATCCGTTATAGCGATATGCAAGAAAGCTATATCTATATCAGACGTAAAACCCACGTAATTTCTCCGAAATCTGTTAAGAACAGAAGGAATAATTTCAATTAAGTTAGGTCCTGGAGCCAAACAATCATTTAGAGATGGGAAAATACGTACGTGCACCGTACGTGCAGAAGCATTAAAAACAGGCCTAATTTTGGCCGTGCTATTTTCCTTTATAACCGGCCTGTGAGGCAAATAGTGAACGCCTTTTCTTTTATCATCCTGCACTTCTTCGATAATACCCAGACACAACCAGTCATCAAACACTTCACCATAAGCTTCGATATTTCCTGCAGATGTTAACTTCCGTTTTATGCTTCGCAGGCACTTTTCTGCTAAATTCCAATGGTCTGGCAATAGCGAATTATTTACGATCCACGGTAAAGCTACTTGATACCTGCCTTCACAATCGACATCTGTAGTACTGCTAAAGTAGATCAGGGTTTCCTCGTCTAGCTGTGTTTGAGTTTTTGTTTGAGCGGGATCTAAAATACCTAAAACATCCAACTTCCAGAGGTCAGAAATACACTGTTCTTTTACTAAAAGAGTTGAAATAAATAAAGAAGCATGCGATTCATCTTGTTGAATGACAGGAATTTTCCCCATTAAGGGGACAATAGACTTTCAAAATAGTGAAATTTGCCGAAAAATTCGATTTTTTATTTTATTGAATTGTGAAACTACGGACGAGTAGGAATGTGCTGCAAAAAGAATTTTTATTTCCTGTGATTACTTTCCTAGTTATAGGCATTTGTATTTAATTTAGATATTATGTGGTTACTAATAGCAATAACTTTAAATGTGTTTTTCTCAAAATAAAAATTTCATGTCAAACGAATATTCAGACTGCTCTATGCGCATTTCTAACTATCGTATTGCTCTCAAATTTAAGGTTTATATACTTAACTGTATATCAAATAAATCTTATTGAAAAAAATTATGCTTCGTAGCTCAGAATTTCTAAATTTTGTACTTGATTTATAGGTATTTTGCGTAATAAAAAGGGTATTTTCACTATTATTATATTTTTCTCTTTATATTTTTTATGAATGCTTAAAATAAGCAATAAGTTTCATTGTTAGTTCTATAAGTTATCCTGTAAATAAAAATTACCATATTATATGCAAAAGAAATGCGCATGAAACATTTTTTATTAGGATGTGACATCACGCATGTATCGTGCGGTTCTCACGATCTGCGAAGAAGCCTTTCACTGCTGCAGGACTTAGATACTTTCCCACGCGTTTGCACAACATTCTAAAATTCTGCGGGTTAAGCCCCAATTTTCATCCTCACCGACAAAATCGGGGAAAACCGCCTTCCTCCCTCATAAAGATGTCCACCGGGATCGTCAGTTAGAGTATCCTGACGTTATAGAAGCAATATGTTCTCAAAAAAATGTCACCGAATCCAAGACTGCCTGCGAGCACGGAATTCCTCGTTTCCTCCCTCTTAAATCCTGAAAATCTAAGAACAGGTCGCACCGGCGGAGGTTTCAAAACTGGGTATATATGCGAGTTTTTTTTCGAGAGAGCCCCTGTGACATCTGGGCCAGAGCGGCCGTGCTGATTTTTGCTCCCCGTAAAGTTTGCCGCTATTAAAATCTTTTGCACCAGCCAGGTGATACTGTAAACTGCTCTAACCAACACTTATCTTGTTACGTTTTGTGTCAATAAAAGTTAAGTTTCAGTTACTTCTGGCCTGCTAATTTAGACCACTCAGATACCACGCCAGTTGAACACATTTCGCTTCAATATGCTACAGCAGTACTTTTTGGTGCCAGCTTTCGGGATGAAATCGGACTCGTAAGAGAAGTAGAGCAGAAGTTAGACCCTTAAATGAAAACAAAATTACCGAAAAAGATCGTGTCTCCTTTGGCGAAAGAAAAAATAACAGTTGCAAAACCAAAATACTTGAAATCTGTATCTATAATAATAAATTTTTGTATTATCCAGTATTTATAAAAATAAACATGACTCTAAATTTTATTCAGGTTTTCTGAAACTCCCTTACATTACTTCGGGAAATAGTAATACGATGCAGGGTAAAAAGTCCCAAAATATGTTGATTACATGAAAATGGAAATCAAAACATGCGATGGTTTACTTAAAGCCTAAATAATTAAAACCTTCATAATTTTCTTAATGCCTAAAGAGCGATAAATACTTTCTGCGGGAAATGGTACTGGGGTGTTGATTATCCCGACCCCTCATTTTGAGAATCGACCTCCCCGAGGCAGCAACCTTAAAACCGGTCTCAGGTCTCTTCTAAAGGGAAGACTGCAGTATCTGTTCCTGCGGTCGATGGGGAGAACGCTTTCTCCTGGGTGTAAGGTCATTGACGCCAGCGCTGTCCCCTCCTGGGAGTGAAGAGAAAACTGAACGAAGTCCAGTCTTGAGAGCGATACGCCATCAGCTGTTCTGGGGGTGCCTTCCTAGAAGGGAAAAGGGCCGTGTGGGGTCGTTGACCAGTGGAAGTTTGCGAAACGGGGTAAGCACTAAATTTTAAACACTTCAGTTGCATTTCTAGGCTTCAGTTGCAGTTGTAGGTTTTGTGTTTTATTTCGAAGTTTCTGTTTGAAAAACCATAATGTTTTTTTAGGACGAGAAGAAAGCAAGGGATGCAAGTACGTCAGTTCGCCAAGTATTCGTCCATGACTGTTAGATTCCAAAAAGGAAGGCGTTATTTAAAGTCGGAGTCTGATATGTGGTTAAGGATCTTCATGGTGGGGAAGACTTAGATGAAGGAACAGCGGAGATTTTTAACCAGCTGGTTGCGTTATTTCCTGGTGGTGAAATACACAAAGACTACATGCGGTGTATTACCTTAGTATTTTCTAATATTTCAAGACAAAGTGATGGAAGGAGGTGAGTAACTGAAAATGTTGACTTTATAGCTCTAGATCGGAGTTATACTAAACCTTCAGAGTCTAAAAATCGTCTTTTAGGAACTGCCTTCATACTGAGAAACTGTTGTATGGAAACAGATTATAACGACAAACTGTTGAGAGAATAGAGGTATCATTCCAGCCTTTATTTTTCCGCTCATGACTCCTAAAGCGTAAGAAGAGGGGGGCGAGATGGGAGTCCTAGCCCCAGAATTGCATAGGCGAGTTTCGGACGAAAAGAAAGCAAGGGATGCAAGTCCGACAGTTCAAGTATTCGTCCATGACTGTTAGATTGAAAAATGGAAGGCGTTATTTAAAGTCTGAGTCTGATATGTGGTTAAGGATCTTCATGGTGGGGAAGACTTAGATGAAGGAACAGCGGAGATCTTTAACCAGCTGGATGCGTTATTTCCTGGTGGTAAAATACACCAAGACTACATGCAGGGTATCTTTCTGCATCAAAGACTGCGACATCTCCGTCCAGAAACGAGGAGTCTACAGTATTCTCGACAACAGGAAGGATTTCTGAGATTGTTTATTACACACAGTTTGTGACAAATTTAAATTTGTCACAATATAATTGCCCTCTCCTCTCTAATTTATCGATGTACGACGAAATTTCAAAGAAAATTATCTGTATTTTCCAGGCAGTAGACATCCAAAGACTCCGACATGATAAAGGAATTGGAAAAGAATACACCAAGAATACATGCAGCGAATCCTTATCCATAAAAGTATGCGTCATCTCCGTCCAGAAACGAGGAGCGTACAGCAATCTAGACAACAGAAAGGATTTCTGCGATTATTTATTACCTACAGTTTGTGAAAGCAAGGGATGCAAGTCCATCAGTTTGCCAAATTTTCGTCCATGATTGTTAGATTGAAAAACGAAAGGCGTTATTGAAAATCAAATGGAGTCTATAATGTGGTTACATACCGTCTTCATGGTGCGGAAGAGTTAGACGAAGGAATAGCGGAGATTTTTAACCAGTTGGTTGCGTTATTTCCTGGTGGTGAAATACACCAGGACTACATGCGGTGTATTACCTTAGTATTTTCTAATATTTCAAGACAAAGTGATGGAAGGAGGTGAGTAACTGAAGATGTTGACTTTATAGCTCTAGATCGGAGTTATACTAAACCTTCAGAGTCTAAAAATCGTCTTTTAGGAATTGCCTTCATACTGAGAAACATTTGTATGGAAACAGATTATAACGACAAACTGTTGAGAGAATAGAGGTATCATTCCAGCCTTTATTTTTCCGCTCATGACTCCTAAAATGTATGAATATGTGTGACAATTGGAGCTGAGGATGACCAGGTGTGGCCGTAGACCTTAATTACGAACTTCCTCTCCGATGAAAACACCGATCGTAAGAACAACGGGATCGAAAGTTGGAGATATTAAAAGAATTTTCGTGAATGTTCCAGAGATTTCTAGAAAAGAAGAAAGGTAATAAGGCGATTTCATGGAGGATACAGTTAGACCTTAGCCGACTTTCGAACGAGCTGCTGTTCTGTTTTCGAGGCAGAGACCTGCGACGTATACTTATTTTTGCTTTTGCTTGCCACTACATCATGATGAAATGTAACTATGTGAACTGTACGTACATGTAAATTGAAGGAGGAGGTCTTAATAAAGACTTTTGTACATAATTTAAATAAGTCTCTGTCTTCGTGATAAAGAAAGAATATCTCATTTGATATTTTGGCTTGTTGTCGGCCACGTTATGACAATATGCTAATTTCTACATAAATCTAATATTGAATTAAATCTAAGTTGTTTCAAATCAAAATTAGGATTTTATGTTTTGCTCTTGAAAGAATGTCTCCTGCCAAAACCATGGCATCATTGTAGAAGAAATCAATTTCTCATTTCAGTTTATAACGATGTTACGTTTGAATGTTGATTTATTTTCAACTATCAGGTTTCTCGCGGTATCAAAGTTTATAGATAGCATAATCATGGATCCACATGTTTATGAACTGATAGGAATTTTAGAAAATTTTACTATTAATCGTTAAGCTAGATCACGTGAATGGCTTGTCATGATTATCGTTCAATAAATTTGTGCTTTGAGAAGTTTACTGTTTGAATCTGTACTCGTAGTGATAAACCATTGCCATCGGTTAAATGTGAAAGTGAAACGAAATTCATTTGATATAGGAATTGGAAAAGAATACACCAAGAATACATGCAGAGAATCCTTATCCATAAAAGTATGCGTCATCTCCGTCCAGAAACGAGGAGCCTACAGCAATCTAGACAACAGAAAGGATTTCTGCGATTATTTATTACCTACAGTTTGTGAAAGCAAGGGATGCAAGTCCATCAGTTTGCCAAATTTTCGTCCATGATTGTTAGATTGAAAAACGGAAGGCGTTATTGAAAATCAAATGGAGTCTATTATGTGGTTACATACCGTCTTCATGGTGCGGAAGAGTTAGACGAAGGAATAGCGGAGATTTTTAACCAGTTGGTTGCGTTATTTCCTGGTGGTGAAATACACCAGGACTACATGCGGTGTATTACCTTAGTATTTTCTAATATTTCAAGGCAAAGTGATGGAAGGAGGTGAGTAACTGAAGATGTTGACTTTATAGCTCTAGATCGGAGTTATACTAAACCTTCAGAGTCTAAAAATCGTCTTTTAGGAACTGCCTTCATACTGAGAAACTGTTGTATGGAAACAGATTATAACGACAAACTGTTGAGAGAATAGAGGTATCATTCCAGCCTTTATTTTTCCGCTCATGACTCCTAAAGCGTAAGAAGAGGGGGGCGAGATGGGAGTCCTAGCCCCAGAATTGCATAGGCGAGTTTCGGACGAAAAGAAAGCAAGGGATGCAAGTCCGACAGTTCAAGTATTCGTCCATGACTGTTAGATTGAAAAATGGAAGGCGTTATTTAAAGTCTGAGTCTGATATGTGGTTAAGGATCTTCATGGTGGGGAAGACTTAGATGAAGGAACAGCGGAGATCTTTAACCAGCTGGTTGCGTTATTTCCTGGTGGTAAAATACACCAAGACTACATGCAGGGTATCTTTCTGCATCAAAGACTGCGACATCTCCGTCCAGAAACGAGGAGTCTACAGTATTCTCGACAACAGGAAGGATTTCTGAGATTGTTTATTACACAGTTTGTGACAAATTTAAATTTGTCACAATATAATTGCCCTCTCCTCACTAATTTATCGATGTACGACGAAATTTCAAAGAAAATTATCTGTATTTTCCAGGCAGTAGACATCCAAAGACTCCGACATGATAAAGGAATTGGAAAAGAATACAAGAATACATGCAGCGAATCCTTATCCATAAAAGTATGCGTCATCTCCGTCCAGAAACGAGGAGCCTACAGCAATCTAGACAACAGAAAGGATTTCTGCGATTATTTATTACCTACAATTTGTGAAAGCAAGGGATGCAAGTCCATCAGTTTGCCAAATTTTCGTCCATGATTGTTAGATTGAAAAACGGAAGGCGTTATTGAAAATCAAATGGAGTCTATTATGTGGTTACATACCGTCTTCATGGTGCGGAAGAGTTAGACGAAGGAATAGCGGAGATTTTTAACCAGTTGGTTGCGTTATTTCCTGGTGGTGAAATACACCAGGACTACATGCGGTGTATTACCTTAGTATTTTCTAATATTTCAAGACAAAGTGATGGAAGGAGGTGAGTAACTGAAGATGTTGACTTTATAGCTCTAGATCGGAGTTATACTAAACCTTCAGAGTCTAAAAATCGTCTTTTAGGAATTGCCTTCATACTGAGAAACATTTGTATGGAAACAGATTATAACGACAAACTGTTGAGAGAATAGAGGTATCATTCCAGCCTTTATTTTTCCGCTCCTGACTCCTGAAATGTATGAATATGTGTGACAATTGGAGCTGAGGATGACCAGGTGTGGCCGTAGACCTTAATTACGAACTTCCTCTCCGATGAAAACACCGATCGTGGGAACAACGGGACCGAAAGTTGGAGATATTAAAAGAAATTTCGTGAATGTTCCAGAGATTTCTAGAAAAGAAGAAAGGTAATAAGGCGATTTCATGGAGGATACAGTTAGACCTTAGCCGACTTTCGAATGAGCTGCTGTTCTGTTTTCGAGGCAGAGACCTGCGACGTATACTTATTTTTGCTTTTGCTTGCCACTACATCATGATGAAATGTAACTATGTGAACTGTACGTACATGTAAATTGAAGGAGGAGGTCTTAATAAAGACTTTTGTACATAATTTAAATAAGTCTCTGTCTTCGTGATAAAGAAAGAATATCTCATTTGATATTTTGGCTTGTTGTCGGCCACGTTATGACAATATGCTAATTTCTACATAAATCTAATATTGAATTAAATCTAAGTTGTTTCAAATCAAAATTAGGATTTTATGTTTTGCTCTTGAAAGAATGTCTCCTGCCAAAACCATGGCATCATTGTAGAAGAAATCAATTTCTCATTTCAGTTTATCTCGATGTTACGTTTGAATGTTGATTTATTTTCAACTATCAGGTTTCTCGCGGTATCAAAGTTTATAGATAGCATAATCATGGATCCACATGTTTATGAACTGATAGGAATTTTAGAAAATTTTACTATTAATCGTTAAGCTAGATCACGTGAATGGCTTGTCATGATTATCGTTCAATAAATTTGTGCTTTAAGAAGTTTACTGTTTGAATCTGTACTCGTAGTGATAAAACATTGCCATCGGTTAAATGTGAAAGTGAAACGAAATTCATTTGATATAGGAATTGGAAAAGAATACACCAAGAATACATGCATAGAATCCTTATCCATAAAAGTATGCGTCATCTCCGTCCAGAAACGAGGAGCGTACAGCAATCTAGACAACAGAAAGGATTTCTGCGATTATTTATTACCTACAGTTTGTGAAAGCAAGGGATGCAAGTCCATCAGTTTGCCAAATTTTCGTCCATGATTGTTAGATTGAAAAACGAAAGGCGTTATTGAAAATCAAATGGAGTCTATAATGTGGTTACATACCGTCTTCATGGTGCGGAAGAGTTAGACGAAGGAATAGCGGAGATTTTTAACTAGTTGGTTGCGTTATTTCCTGGTGGTGAAATACACCAGGACTACATGCGGTGTATTACCTTAGTATTTTCTAATATTTCAAGACAAAGTGATGGAAGGAGGTGAGTAACTGAAGATGTTGACTTTATAGCTCTAGATCGGAGTTATACTAAACCTTCAGAGTCTAAAAATCGTCTTTTAGGAATTGCCTTCATACTGAGAAACATTTGTATGGAAACAGATTATAACGACAAACTGTTGAGAGAATAGAGGTATCATTCCAGCCTTTATTTTTCCGCTCATGACTCCTAAAATGTATGAATATGTGTGACAATTGGAGCTGAGGATGACCAGGTGTGGCCGTAGACCTTAATTACGAACTTCCTCTCCGATGAAAACACCGATCGTAAGAACAACGGGATCGAAAGTTGGAGAAATTAAAAGAATTTTCGTGAATGTTCCAGAGATTTCTAGAAAAGAAGAAAGGTAATAAGGCGATTTCATGGAGGATACAGTTAGACCTTAGCCGACTTTCGAACGAGCTGCTGTTCTGTTTTCGAGGCAGAGACCTGCGACGTATACTTATTTTTGCTTTTGCTTGCCACTACATCATGATGAAATGTAACTATGTGAACTGTACGTACATGTAAATTGAAGGAGGAGGTCTTAATAAAGACTTTTGTACATAATTTAAATAAGTCTCTGTCTTCGTGATAAAGAAAGAATATCTCATTTGATATTTTGGCTTGTTGTCGGCCACGTTATGACAATATGCTAATTTCTACATAAATCTAATATTGAATTAAATCTAAGTTGTTTCAAATCAAAATTAGGATTTTATGTTTTGCTCTTGAAAGAATGTCTCCTGCCAAAACCATGGCATCATTGTAGAAGAAATCAATTTCTCATTTCAGTTTATCTCGATGTTACGTTTGAATGTTGATTTATTTTCAACTATCAGGTTTCTCGCGGTATCAAAGTTTATAGATAGCATAATCATGGATCCACATGTTTATGAACTGATAGGAATTTTAGAAAATTTTACTATTAATCGTTAAACTAGATCACGTGAATGGCTTGTCATGATTATCGTTCAATAAATTTGTGCTTTAAGAAGTTTACTGTTTGAATCTGTACTCGTAGTGATAAACCATTGCCATCGGTTAAATGTGAAAGTGAAACGAAATTCATTTGATATAGGAATTGGAAAAGAATACACCAAGAATACATGCAGAGAATCCTTATCCATAAAAGTATGCGTCATCTCCGTCCAGAAACGAGGAGCCTACAGCAATCTAGACAACAGAAAGGATTTCTGCGATTATTTATTACCTACAGTTTGTGAAAGCAAGGGATGCAAGTCCATCAGTTTGCCAAATTTTCGTCCATGATTGTTAGATTGAAAAACGGAAGGCGTTATTGAAAATCAAATGGAGTCTATTATGTGGTTACATACCGTCTTCATGGTGCGGAAGAGTTAGACGAAGGAATAGCGGAGATTTTTAACCAGTTGGTTGCGTTATTTCCTGGTGGTGAAATACACCAGGACTACATGCGGTGTATTACCTTAGTATTTTCTAATATTTCAAGGCAAAGTGATGGAAGGAGGTGAGTAACTGAAGATGTTGACTTTATAGCTCTAGATCGGAGTTATACTAAACCTTCAGAGTCTAAAAATCGTCTTTTAGGAACTGCCTTCATACTGAGAAACTGTTGTATGGAAACAGATTATAACGACAAACTGTTGAGAGAATAGAGGTATCATTCCAGCCTTTATTTTTCCGCTCATGACTCCTAAAGCGTAAGAAGAGGGGGGCGAGATGGGAGTCCTAGCCCCAGAATTGCATAGGCGAGTTTCGGACGAAAAGAAAGCAAGGGATGCAAGTCCGACAGTTCAAGTATTCGTCCATGACTGTTAGATTGAAAAATGGAAGGCGTTATTTAAAGTCTGAGTCTGATATGTGGTTAAGGATCTTCATGGTGGGGAAGACTTAGATGAAGGAACAGCGGAGATCTTTAACCAGCTGGTTGCGTTATTTCCTGGTGGTAAAATACACCAAGACTACATGCAGGGTATCTTTCTGCATCAAAGACTGCGACATCTCCGTCCAGAAACGAGGAGTCTACAGTATTCTCGACAACAGGAAGGATTTCTGAGATTGTTTATTACACACAGTTTGTGACAAATTTAAATTTGTCACAATATAATTGCCCTCTCCTCTCTAATTTATCGATGTACGACGAAATTTCAAAGAAAATTATCTGTATTTTCCAGGCAGTAGACATCCAAAGACTCCGACATGATAAAGGAATTGGAAAAGAATACACCAAGAATACATGCAGCGAATCCTTATCCATAAAAGTATGCGTCATCTCCGTCCAGAAACGAGGAGCCTACAGCAATCTAGACAACAGAAAGGATTTCTGCGATTATTTATTACCTACAGTTTGTGAAAGCAAGGGATGCAAGTCCATCAGTTTGCCAAATTTTCGTCCATGATTGTTAGATTGAAAAACGAAAGGCGTTATTGAAAATCAAATGGAGTCTATAATGTGGTTACATACAGTCTTCATGGTGCGGAAGAGTTAGACGAAGGAATAGCGGAGATTTTTAACCAGTTGGTTGCGTTATTTCCTGGTGGTGAAATACACCAGGACTACATGCGGTGTATTACCTTAGTATTTTCTAATATTTCAAGACAAAGTGATGGAAGGAGGTGAGTAACTGAAGATGTTGACTTTATAGCTCTAGATCGGAGTTATACTAAACCTTCAGAGTCTAAAAATCGTCTTTTAGGAATTGCCTTCATACTGAGAAACATTTGTATGGAAACAGATTATAACGACAAACTGTTGAGAGAATAGAGGTATCATTCCAGCCTTTATTTTTCCGCTCATGACTCCTAAAATGTATGAATATGTGTGACAATTGGAGCTGAGGATGACCAGGTGTGGCCGTAGACCTTAATTACGAACTTCCTCTCCGATGAAAACACCGATCGTAAGAACAACGGGATCGAAAGTTGGAGATATTAAAAGAATTTTCGTGAATGTTCCAGAGATTTCTAGAAAAGAAGAAAGGTAATAAGGCGATTTCATGGAGGATACAGTTAGACCTTAGCCGACTTTCGAACGAGCTGCTGTTCTGTTTTCGAGGCAGAGACCTGCGACGTATACTTATTTTTGCTTTTGCTTGCCACTACATCATGATGAAATGTAACTATGTGAACTGTACGTACATGTAAATTGAAGGAGGAGGTCTTAATAAAGACTTTTGTACATAATTTAAATAAGTCTCTGTCTTCGTGATAAAGAAAGAATATCTCATTTGATATTTTGGCTTGTTGTCGGCCACGTTATGACAATATGCTAATTTCTACATAAATCTAATATTGAATTAAATCTAAGTTGTTTCAAATCAAAATTAGGATTTTATGTTTTGCTCTTGAAAGAATGTCTCCTGCCAAAACCATGGCATCATTGTAGAAGAAATCAATTTCTCATTTCAGTTTATCTCGATGTTACGTTTGAATGTTGATTTATTTTCAACTATCAGGTTTCTCGCGGTATCAAAGTTTATAGATAGCATAATCATGGATCCACATGTTTATGAACTGATAGGAATTTTAGAAAATTTTACTATTAATCGTTAAACTAGATCACGTGAATGGCTTGTCATGATTATCGTTCAATAAATTTGTGCTTTAAGAAGTTTACTGTTTGAATCTGTACTCGTAGTGATAAACCATTGCCATCGGTTAAATGTGAAAGTGAAACGAAATTCATTTGATATAGGAATTGGAAAAGAATACACCAAGAATACATGCAGAGAATCCTTATCCATAAAAGTATGCGTCATCTCCGTCCAGAAACGAGGAGCCTACAGCAATCTAGACAACAGAAAGGATTTCTGCGATTATTTATTACCTACAGTTTGTGAAAGCAAGGGATGCAAGTCCATCAGTTTGCCAAATTTTCGTCCATGATTGTTAGATTGAAAAACGGAAGGCGTTATTGAAAATCAAATGGAGTCTATTATGTGGTTACATACCGTCTTCATGGTGCGGAAGAGTTAGACGAAGGAATAGCGGAGATTTTTAACCAGTTGGTTGCGTTATTTCCTGGTGGTGAAATACACCAGGACTACATGCGGTGTATTACCTTAGTATTTTCTAATATTTCAAGGCAAAGTGATGGAAGGAGGTGAGTAACTGAAGATGTTGACTTTATAGCTCTAGATCGGAGTTATACTAAACCTTCAGAGTCTAAAAATCGTCTTTTAGGAACTGCCTTCATACTGAGAAACTGTTGTATGGAAACAGATTATAACGACAAACTGTTGAGAGAATAGAGGTATCATTCCAGCCTTTATTTTTCCGCTCATGACTCCTAAAGCGTAAGAAGAGGGGGGCGAGATGGGAGTCCTAGCCCCAGAATTGCATAGGCGAGTTTCGGACGAAAAGAAAGCAAGGGATGCAAGTCCGACAGTTCAAGTATTCGTCCATGACTGTTAGATTGAAAAATGGAAGGCGTTATTTAAAGTCTGAGTCTGATATGTGGTTAAGGATCTTCATGGTGGGGAAGACTTAGATGAAGGAACAGCGGAGATCTTTAACCAGCTGGTTGCGTTATTTCCTGGTGGTAAAATACACCAAGACTACATGCAGGGTATCTTTCTGCATCAAAGACTGCGACATCTCCGTCCAGAAACGAGGAGTCTACAGTATTCTCGACAACAGGAAGGATTTCTGAGATTGTTTATTACACACAGTTTGTGACAAATTTAAATTTGTCACAATATAATTGCCCTCTCCTCTCTAATTTATCGATGTACGACGAAATTTCAAAGAAAATTATCTGTATTTTCCAGGCAGTAGACATCCAAAGACTCCGACATGATAAAGGAATTGGAAAAGAATACAAGAATACATGCAGCGAATCCTTATCCATAAAAGTATGCGTCATCTCCGTCCAGAAACGAGGAGCCTACAGCAATCTAGACAACAGAAAGGATTTCTGCGATTATTTATTACCTACAATTTGTGAAAGCAAGGGATGCAAGTCCATCAGTTTGCCAAATTTTCGTCCATGATTGTTAGATTGAAAAACGGAAGGCGTTATTGAAAATCAAATGGAGTCTATTATGTGGTTACATACCGTCTTCATGGTGCGGAAGAGTTAGACGAAGGAATAGCGGAGATTTTTAACCAGTTGGTTGCGTTATTTCCTGGTGGTGAAATACACCAGGACTACAAGCGGTGTATTACCTTAGTATTTTCTAATATTTCAAGACAAAGTGATGGAAGGAGGTGAGTAACTGAAGATGTTGACTTTATAGCTCTAGATCGGAGTTATACTAAACCTTCAGAGTCTAAAAATCGTCTTTTAGGAATTGCCTTCATACTGAGAAACATTTGTATGGAAACAGATTATAACGACAAACTGTTGAGAGAATAGAGGTATCATTCCAGCCTTTATTTTTCCGCTCATGACTCCTAAAATGTATGAATATGTGTGACAATTGGAGCTGAGGATGACCAGGTGTGGCCGTAGACCTTAATTACGAACTTCCTCTCCGATGAAAACACCGATCGTGGGAACAACGGGACCGAAAGTTGGAGATATTAAAAGAATTTTCGTGAATGTTCCAGAGATTTCTAGAAAAGAAGAAAGGTAATAAGGCGATTTCATGGAGGATACAGTTAGACCTTAGCCGACTTTCGAACGAGCTGCTGTTCTGTTTTCGAGGCAGAGACCTGCGACGTATACTTATTTTTGCTTTTGCTTGCCACTACATCATGATGAAATGTAACTATGTGAACTGTACGTACATGTAAATTGAAGGAGGAGGTCTTAATAAAGACTTTTGTACATAATTTAAATAAGTCTCTGTCTTCGTGATAAAGAAAGAATATCTCATTTGATATTTTGGCTTGTTGTCGGCCACGTTATGACAATATGCTAATTTCTACATAAATCTAATATTGAATTAAATCTAAGTTGTTTCAAATCAAAATTAGGATTTTATGTTTTGCTCTTGAAAGAATGTCTCCTGCCAAAACCATGGCATCATTGTAGAAGAAATCAATTTCTCATTTCAGTTTATAACGATGTTACGTTTGAATGTTGATTTATTTTCAACTATCAGGTTTCTCGCGGTATCAAAGTTTATAGATAGCATAATCATGGATCCACATGTTTATGAACTGATAGGAATTTTAGAAAATTTTACTATTAATCGTTAAGCTAGATCACGTGAATGGCTTGTCATGATTATCGTTCAATAAATTTGTGCTTTAAGAAGTTTACTGTTTGAATCTGTACTCGTAGTGATAAACCATTGCCATCGGTTAAATGTGAAAGTGAAACGAAATTCATTTGATATAGGAATTGGAAAAGAATACACCAAGAATACATGCAGAGAATCCTTATCCATAAAAGTATGCGTCATCTCCGTCCAGAAACGAGGAGCCTACAGCAATCTAGACAACAGAAAGGATTTCTGCGATTATTTATTACCTACAGTTTGTGAAAGCAAGGGATGCAAGTCCATCAGTTTGCCAAATTTTCGTCCATGATTGTTAGATTGAAAAACGGAAGGCGTTATTGAAAATCAAATGGAGTCTATTATGTGGTTACATACCGTCTTCATGGTGCGGAAGAGTTAGACGAAGGAATAGCGGAGATTTTTAACTAGTTGGTTGCGTTATTTCCTGGTGGTGAAATACACCAGGACTACATGCGGTGTATTACCTTAGTATTTTCTAATATTTCAAGGCAAAGTGATGGAAGGAGGTGAGTAACTGAAGATGTTGACTTTATAGCTCTAGATCGGAGTTATACTAAACCTTCAGAGTCTAAAAATCGTCTTTTAGGAACTGCCTTCATACTGAGAAACTGTTGTATGGAAACAGATTATAACGACAAACTGTTGAGAGAATAGAGGTATCATTCCAGCCTTTATTTTTCCGCTCATGACTCCTAAAGCGTAAGAAGAGGGGGGCGAGATGGGAGTCCTAGCCCCAGAATTGCATAGGCGAGTTTCGGACGAAAAGAAAGCAAGGGATGCAAAGTCCGACAGTTCAAGTATTCGTCCATGACTGTTAGATTGAAAAATGGAAGGCGTTATTTAAAGTCTGAGTCTGATATGTGGTTAAGGATCTTCATGGTGGGGAAGACTTAGATGAAGGAACAGCGGAGATCTTTAACCAGCTGGTTGCGTTATTTCCTGGTGGTAAAATACACCAAGACTACATGCAGGGTATCTTTCTGCATCAAAGACTGCGACATCTCCGTCCAGAAACGAGGAGTCTACAGTATTCTCGACAACAGGAAGGATTTCTGAGATTGTTTATTACACACAGTTTGTGACAAATTTAAATTTGTCACAATATAATTGCCCTCTCCTCTCTAATTTATCGATGTACGACGAAATTTCAAAGAAAATTATCTGTATTTTCCAGGCAGTAGACATCCAAAGACTCCGACATGATAAAGGAATTGGAAAAGAATACACCAAGAATACATGCAGCGAATCCTTATCCATAAAAGTATGCGTCATCTCCGTCCAGAAACGAGGAGCCTACAGCAATCTAGACAACAGAAAGGATTTCTGCGATTATTTATTACCTACAGTTTGTGAAAGCAAGGGATGCAAGTCCATCAGTTTGCCAAATTTTCGTCCATGATTGTTAGATTGAAAAACGGAAGGCGTTATTGAAAATCTTTGAAATAATTTAAATAAGTCTCTGTCTTCGTGATAAAGAAAGAATATCTCATTTGATATTTTGGCTTGTTGTCGGCCACGTTATGACAATATGCTAATTTCTACATAAGAGTTAATTCAATATTAGATTTAAGTTGTTTCAAATCAAAATTAGGATTTTATGTTTTGCTCTTGAAAGAATGTCTCCTGCCAAAAGCGTGGCATCATTGTAGAAGAAATCAATTTCTCATTTCAGTTTATCTCGATGTTACGTTTGAATGTTGATTTATTTTCAACTATCAGGTTTCTCGCGGTATCAAAGTTTATAGATAGCATAATCATGGATCCACATGTTTATGAACTGATAGGAATTTTAGAAAATTTTACTATTAATCGTTAAGCTAGATCACGTGAATGGCTTGTCATGATTATCGTTTAATAAATTTGTGCTTTAAGAAGTTTACTGTTTGAATCTGTACTCGTAGTGATAAACCATTGCCATCGGTTAAATGTGAACGTGAAAAGAAATTCATTTAGAGAGCAGTTAAATTTATTCTGTGACACATTATCCATAATTGATAATTTAGAATTAAATTTCAAACTACTGCTGAATTTTGTTAATGCATAGAACACTTAAAACGGAATGTAAAGAATTTGGAAAATATCAACAATTTAAACCTTCTAGTAAATATCAATGTAAATATAATTTTAATGCACTAATTGAACTAACAGGGAAAAATGCGATAAATCACTAATCAAACACGAATACTACAGAAAATCAATCACCGTGAATCAAGCTACATGAATCATCCTCATCAAAGGTTATTTCATCTCAAGTATAAAATATACATTCAAAATAAATGCAATGAACTCACCCAAGAAGAATTAACACTAAATAGAATTAGAAACACACTTCAAGAATATTGCACACGATAGGCGTTAGTCGTCGAATATTTGAGGCATAAATATACACAATCACACAGCTTTAAGGCTTTCCACTTAGACCAGTATCAGATAAGTAAAACTATAAGGGAAAATATAAACTTTACTATATGGGATAAGCCATGGGGATAATGATTCTGGGATTGAGCACCTCCCTGCTATAACAGCTGGCATCGCTCAAAAAAGGAAAAAACAAACGGACCCCAGTCCGACCCGTGGAACAACAAAAGACAAAAGATACTAAAGCTGCATTATCAACAAAGGCGTGCAGCCACCCAGGCCGCAACAAAGAAAAAGATGAGCAACAGTTAAGGAAGAACCACGGTGAGGAAGATAGCTTGTAATATAATACTAAAGTGTTACGTTGATAAAACTTCAACAAAGTTAGCGATGATGATGAGAAATAACTTAACCAACTAAACAAAAACAGCAGCACACCTAGTGACAGCAAAACAACAAAGAAAAGCAAACTTCGAGAGAGACCTCAGCCACTCAACAAAGGCAAAGAAAGCAATATAACAAAGGATATGGCAAGAACATACGAGAGACCCCCGTCAACCTCAACATGGCAGAAAAACCAGAGAGTCTTTATAACTCCACAAATTTTAAAACTCCAAGGAGAACAAAATCAGAAAAACCAAGGAGAGCCATTGACAGCTCAAATGTACGGGGACAGTACAAAGTATCAACAAAATAAAAACCGATGCGTGAAGCGGGGACAAGCAAAAAAGAGCAGGATTAAAATGAAGAATTTAATACAAAAAGATCTCTTCTTCCATGATATTGACTTGGTGAATAAACTTAGAAATGTTCTGTCGAGAAACGGGATTAAGGAGAAGACGGGAAGGAGGAATTTCAGATAAGTTATGAGGAAGAAGACTAAGACGGAGATCATTAAAATAAGGACAGCTATATATGTAATGAATGGGATCGGCATGCACCTCACCACAGATACAAGTGGGAAACTTATTAAGAAAACGTTGAAAATAAGGAAATTTACCATGAACGGTTATAAACTGACACAAAAAAATGACCAGATAAGTTCCTATGGACGGAAATGCTAGGGACCAGAGAACGCGTGTGACCACTGATATTCAAAGACTCCCAACGCGCTTGCCAGGCTAACCACACGTGCCTCAAGAGGCGGCGCCGACACCTACTGGGGGAAATACCAACCCTACCGTCGACTATAGCTAGCCCCCCAGCTGACTTGGCTGCCACGTCAGCAGCTTCATTGCCAGCAGTCCCAACATGAGCCCTAGTCCAGCACAGCTTAAAAACCAGGTCAGTAGAGGTAAAATGAAATAAAAAATAACGAATTTTAATAATTATAGAATTATATTTGGGATAGAGGCATAGAGCCTCTAAAGCCGAGCGTGAATCTGAAACTAAACAAAAGGAGGTAACATTACCAACAAAAGCCCATTCTATTGCCTTATAAATTGCATAGAGTTCGGCCTGAAATACCGATGCCTCTTCATTTATGCGAAAAGAACCAGTGTGAACATTATTATTAACAGAATCAAAAACAACAAAACCTGAACCAACTCTATTGTTCATCTTAGAACCATCAGTGTAGATAAAATATTGAAAATCGCCGGGAGAAAGAGGGTTGAAAGTAGTAAAAGAAAAAATATTATCTTTAAAAGAAACGTAACGGTTGGAATTCTCAATGTCTTCAGGGAATAACGTCAAACCAAAAATATTAACGGAATTATTACTCTTTAATTGAAATAACGCAGACTCAAGAGAAGCTGTCAGGTCAATAGGGGGGGGATACCAGCAATCACGCCTAAAGAGACGGTGGAGGAAGTTCTGTAAGCTTTAGTTATTGTCAAAAGGGCTGAACTATAAACTTTATTTAAAGAGTTAACAGTTCTGGTATTATCATTCCACCAGATTGGGGCACCATACAAAATTATCTTTTCTATTACAGTTTTATATATTGTTTTGGTTATGGCAGTACTAACACCCCAGGTGGCCTAGAAATTCGGTTAAGCTTATTAAAAATTATCTGAGTTTTACTATGAATATATTTAAAATGTTCATTCCAAGTGAGGTTATTGTCTAAAATTATCCCGAGATATTTAAAACTATTGACTACTTTGATTTTTTCACCCTCAAATTTAACTATGGGGTTTTTCCCCGGCTTACAACCCTTTTTAATAAAATAAAGCAAGTTAGTCTTTCCATGGTCAAATTTTAAACTATATTTAGAACTCCAATCCACAAGGGATTGGGTGACACTATTACATTTATTTTCCAGACCGGGGAAGGAAGTATCAGCCGTGAGTAGAAGTATATCGTCTGCATAAGCTATTATAAAAGTTTTATCCGGGAGATTAATTTCAAAAATATCATTTACTATAAGATTCCAGAGTAAGGGGGAAGAAATAGCGCCCTGAGGAACACCGATATCGTACTGCTTTTTAATGTTAATAAACTGATTGGAAAAATAAACAAATCTATTCGAAAAGTAACTAAAGTAAATATTAACCAAGTAAGGAGGAGCTTTTATAGTAATTAGTTTATTTAAAATGTCACCCCATCTAACAGAATTAAAAGCGTTTTTAATATCAAAAGAAATAAGAGCAACATGATTACCAAACCTAAGATCCTTAATTTTATTGACAACGAAGGAAAGAGCATCAAGCGTGCTCTTACCTCTAACAAAACCAAAAGTGATTAAAGTGTATTCAAGTTCAGAATATGTAATGGGATCAAACTGCTCAATATTATTAAACCAACCATGACTATGAGAAAGAGTGTTGTAGTTATTGAAAGGGAAATGGAAAGAAATTAAAACTATCAATATTATCATTTACGGAAAAACTGTCAACAGAATTAAAGTTGCTAGAAAAAACAGAAACCGAACCTCACTGATGAGGGATTTGAAATTGCTAAACGGGGTTCCCTCAGATACTACCCCAAAACTCCCTCCAGGACCTCCTCTTGGCAGACATAACGAGCCTCTTATATTTGGCGTGGGCGATAGCCCAACAAGCCTTATTGGCAGCTCTAAGAGGTTCGCTAGTAGTGGAACGCTGATACTTTCTTCGAAGCGCTCTAACACGCTTCCTAAAGATAGATAACTAACGTCCACTAAGGGACCCTCCGAGGAGATTTAACAGTAAGGGGAACCACACCAAAGCTACCAGGAAAATAATCATAAACTAAAGACTGAATAGATTTAACCATATTATTACAATCAGAATGAGGGAAATCGTAAAAGTTATTGAAAAGCTTACATTTAATATTGAGCCAGCTTCTATTGTTCAAATTATACTTAACAAACTTAGGGTGAGAAACAAGAAAGGGAGAGGTGTTGATATTAAAATTAATATTTTGGTGTTCCGAACCGTTGATTTGGTCAGACACTGACCAATCAGCAATTACTATTAAAAATTGATAAAGTTAGATCAATCCAACTCCTACCCCTAGAGGAAACAAACGTCGATACCCCATTACTGGGATTATGTAAATTAAAATATAATTGGTTTATAAAATCTAAAAGCACAGTACCCCTATTATCAGTTATCGGGCTCCCCCAAGCAGAATGTTTAGAATTAAAATCGCCGAGTAAGACAATATTTTCCCAATTTTTCAAATTAACAATACTTGTAATTTTAGTTAAAATTTCATCGAAAAGCTCCTCGTTACCAGGGGGAAAAACCAAGGGGATAAGTCTTAGCATACGTCGGCCCACCAATTAAGATATACAACTTGAGGAACCTGAATGACCTCGTCGTCATCCTGCGATTTAATCTCGCACGAAGTGCGGGAACGCAGGTCCGTGTTGGTTTAAGACTTAACGGAACTACTGAGAAATGCCACTTGGCAAGACTATAGGCGCCTGTGTCCATTGTCACTCTTAGCCTGGTCAGCCGCCCGGACCCCAGCCGGAACACAGGGAGTCGCAACTGCCCTCGAGCCACTATTTCAGGTCAACCAGAGGCGTCTACGACGTAAGCCTTGATGGCGCTACACTGGCTCGCTCAGAGGATCCCACTCCCCCGGGCAAGTCAGAGTCGCATCCACCATTACCGAGCACCATGGACCTCACAACGGTCCACAATGCCCTGGGTAGACGCCACACCAACCCGACTCCTGCCCCCGGCCCCAAACCGGTGCCCAGGCCACCTCCCAGTTACCAGCCGGGACTGCGTGGAAGTGGTGACATCCGGTGCCTTGATGGTGCTACATTGATTCACTCAGAGGATCCCACTCCCCCAAACGAATCAAAGTTGCCCTCTCCGTTCTTGCGCACCGTGGTCCTCACAACGGACCCCGATGCCTTGGGAGAAGACCACACCAACCTGACTCCGGCCCCCGGCCAAAGGGGATAAGGATCAGTTCGTCAACGCCCCCCCCCCACTCCAATGCGGAGCTTCGGCCAATTACAAAATCCTGATGACCACCCGCCGCCACAGCAGTCCCGCCGTCCCGATTGGTTCCGCGGGCTCTTATGGCCAATGAACACCCTATACCAAACTGGCAACCGACACCGTCCGCTCACGGCCACACACGAGCCAAAACGCCCACAAAGCCACTAAAAGGCAAGAGACCTCAAGAGGAGCCAAGCAGAAAAGAGAGTTTAAATAAATGAAGTTAAATTCACGGCCGCCAAACCACGCACCAAAAGAGGCCAACACAAGAGCCTCCAAGAGTTATAGTCATATAAGAGAAAATACCGCCCAAAAAGTAAAGCAGAAACCAGCAGGGGAGTTAAATGCAAACAAAAGAGAAAAAGATTTAAATCCGAGTGGCTAACAGCCAGCGAAAGACCGAAGTAGATAATAGCAGTTCCTGCGTCAGAAAGACCAGCGTCCGGTTTTTATTTTTATTTATTTAATTAAATAATTTTACAGTAGGTACAATTCAAGGTATATACTGGAACAACAACGGGACAATAACCCAGGCCAAGTCGAACATGAGGCCACCGTTTGTACAATGATTAAATAGATTAACAATTTATGCGCATCTGATTATAACTAAGAAGTCAAGTTAAGCATTAAATGACAAGTTGACCAAGAGCAGTACGGCTGGAGCACCAAAAGAAATAAAAGCAAAGCTGGAGAGACCAGTACGAGAAGTACGAAGTCCCAACCCAGGTGGGAAAGAAGAAATACCAGCGATAAGAACGGAAGACTTGGTATTTTTCTCTCTGCCTGGCCTTTAAAGCCATCTTGTGGGAGCAGCTTAGCCAATCATCTACATAACGACAGGAGATTCAACGTAGATATGGGTCGCAACGAACTCAAGTATATCAGTACTGGCACCTGACGTCATACAGACTTCCTGAGCCGAGGCTGCCCCACACCATCTGACCCTTCAAGACCAAAAATGCCCCAGTTTTGAAGCACTGCGGGGTTAAACAACAAAGAATATGCTAGACAATATAAATAATTAAAAAGAAACAAATTAGTGTCCTAGTAAAGAAATACATATGTTCTTTGTAAAGTCATTACAAAGAACACTTCTAATCATAGGTAGAGCACAGAGTTTAGTAATTGGTCGTTTCAAAATGCCACTAGCTGTGCGCACATCCACTACTCGGACTCTTTCGTCCTTTCCAGGATAGACTTTAGCAACTCTTCCTAACCTCCAATGTAAAGGAGGAAGATTCTCCCTTTTAAGGAGCATTATATCACCAGGTTGAAAGTCTCTTTGTAACTTGCACCATTTAGGCCTTTGCTGCAATCTCGATAGGTACTCGTTACTTCATCGCTTCCAAAAGTGTTGAAATAATTTCTGCATGTTTCTCCATCTATCTGTATGGCTCATTTTCTCTTCGACCAAGTCCGGCTCCGGAAGGGTACTTAACGACGTCCCAGTCAGGAAATGACCCGGAGTTAGAACGTCCAAGTCATTAGGATCAGAGGACGCTGGAACCAATGGTCTGGAATTTAAACAAGATTCGATTTGAGTAATTAAGGTCAGAAATTCTTCAAGGGTTGGAATTACATTACCTAAACACCTCTTTAGATGAAACTTTACAGACTTTATTCCTGCTTCCCAAAGTCCTCCGAAATGGGGAGCAGATGGAGGGTTGAATATCCACCGATATTCTCAGATGACACATAACTATGGAGGTTATTATTCTCAAAAGCTGCCAGGGCTCTTCTCAATTCCTTACTCATTCCTGTAAAATTAGTAGCACAGTCACTATGAATTTCGTATGGCTTTCCTCGACGTGCTATAAATCTTTTCAACGTAGCAATCAAAGATTGTTGAGAGATCGCCAACCAATTCTAAATGTATAGCTCTCGTTGCGAAACAAACGATGAGACAAATATAACATTTTGTAATTCTCACACCCCTCCCAGTGCGGTTCTTGATGCTGAAAGGTTCGGCTAAGTCTACTCCTATTCGATTAAATGGTCTACTTTGAGTAACTCGTTACGCGGGAAGATCAGCCATCAGCTGTGTTGCGTGGGCTGCTCGAAATCTGCAGCAGGTAACACATCGGTACAGACACCTTCTAATGGCCTCTCTAGCACTGATGATCCAGAATCTTATGAGCGCAATGTCGTATGACAGCAATTAGTAACTGTGGGCCTGCATGAAAATAGACCTCGTGAAAATATTGTATAATTAAATTTGTGACGTGATGATTCTTCTGTAAAATCATCGGATGTTTCCTATTCTCAGAGATAGAAGTATTTTTTAATCTTCCGCCTACTCTCATGACTCCTGTTGAATCTAAATAAGGACTCAGAGTCAAAAACTTGCTTTTTGCATTCAGGTGTTTTCCTAATTTTAGACAAGAAAGTTCCTCAGAAAAAGCAGATAACTGAACAACCTTCCCAATGATTATAATAGCTCTATTTAACTATTGTGTAGATAATGGACACCCCAACCGCTCAGCAGGCATCTTAGAGCAATTGTCTCTAAATCTTACAATCCATGCAACTACTCTGATAAGCTTTATCCACGATGAAAATCTTGTAATTTCATTAGGTGTCTGGAATTGCGACACATTCGTACCATAACTCTTTTTTTCTTCCTTGAGCACAAGTTCCCTTAATTCATTATTTGATTCGTCTTTCTGCACAACCGTTTGTGATGGTTTGTTTAACCACTGCGGTCCTTACAACCACAATGTGTTCTGTGCAAATTCTGATGGAAGATATCCTCTAGTCCCACAGTCTGCAGGGTTCTCCCTTCCAGAGACATACCTCCATTTCACTCCTGGAAAGACTTCCTGAATTTTGGCAACTCGATTGGCAACAAACGTCTGCCAACGGCGTGGCTCAGAGGAAATCCAGGCCAAAGTGACTGTCCAAGCATAAACCTCATTGATAGAAATTTCAATACAAGACAACACTACTTGTAAAAGATTTGTCAGAAGTAATTCTGCGCACAACTCTAATCAGGGAGAGACTGGTTTTACTGGAGCTACCTTAGTTTTCGATGTTAAAAGACTAACATTAATGGAAGAATCAGGTGCAACACTTTTGAGATATATAACAGCACAGTAAGCTTTTTCTGAAGCGTCACACAATCCGTGAACCTCTATACTCACATGATTAGAACGCAAACAATGCCATTTAATTGGAAAGTCTGATAGTAGTGGTAACTCTAAGTAAAATCGCTTCCATCTATTTTCTGTCTTCTTATCAATTGCATCATCCCACCCAATATCAAAACTCCATAATTCTTGCAGTAAGATTTTAGCAAACACAATTATAGGAGGTAGCCAACCCAGGGGATCAAAAATTTTCTCAATTTCTGGAAGTATACTTCTATTTGTGCATGGTTTCTCAGTATCAATACATTCTGAAAAATGAAAAGTATCAGATATTGGTTGCCAACTAATACACAACACCTTCACTCTGTTATCCGCATTAATCTCAACCAAACTACGGGGATCTCTTAAATGTTCAGGAATGTCATCTAAAACACCTGGCACATTTGAAATCCACTTCCTCAATGTAAATCCACCCCTAGACATCATTTTATGTAGTTCTTGAGTTAAACATTTAGCCTAGTCTATATTTTGAGCTCCTGAAAGTAAGTCAACATAAAAATCAGGACGGGACACCTTAGATGCCGAAGGAAAGTTAAACTGTTCATCCAAAGCAAGTTGTTTCATTGCTCTTGTGGACAAATACGGAGCACAAGTCGTTCAGTACGTTACAGTTAGTAATCTAAATGTATGCAATGGCTTGTCAGGGCCCTCTCTCCACAAAATTCTTTGCCAATCTGTGTCACTTTGTATTCTAACCTGCCTAAACATTTTTTCTACGTCGGCACAAGCTGCAATTTGATTAGTTCGAAATCGAAACAAAATGGGAAATAACTCTTGTTGTACTCTTGGACCAATCATCAATAAATCATTGAGGGATAACCCAGACGTCGATTTTGCCGACGCATCAAAAACAACTCTTAACTTTGTGGTTGCACTAGAGTCCTTAACAACAGCATGAGGTAAATAATATGCAAAATCAGAATATTCCTCCTCTTCTGGAATCCTTTTCATGTGTCCGAGCTCACTGTACTCCCTCATGAAGTCTCTATACTGCTCGTAAACTTCTTGTTTTGTCAATAAATAATTCTCCACCGATTTGAATCTACGACTAGCTAATTACCTCGAATCTCCAAGCAGAGAGGGGGAGGAATGAAACGGAAGGTGTAACACATATGCACCACTGTCGCTTCGCGAATGAGTTTTGTGGAAATGCTCCTCGCATAATTGCTCCTCCTTGGTCATCGAACTTACCGTGGGTACAGAATCCAGCTTCCAAAACTCCGACACTAACTAATCAGTTTCCAATTATACATTATTGACATAAATTCTATTGGGGTGCTCGTTGGGCATCACCACATTACCCGAGACGATCCATCCTAAATCAGAACTGATAGCAAAGGGGTTGTTTTCATCGCGCTTGATTATATCTCCTCTTAACAAAGGTAATGAAATGTTTACTCCTAACAAAATATCTATAGGTCCTGTTTTGGAGAACGAAGGGTCTGCTAAAGTTAAACGATTAAAATGTTTAACAAATGTAGAACTAACAGAGGCATGTGGAATATGTCCAATGATTTTCTGAATCACATAGACAGAAGTGCAAAACTCTGGGGTAGTATCAAAGTGAGGAATGAACTTTATCTCTGTAATTCCATTTGTATGCGTGTCTGTAGCTCCAAAGCAACTAATGGGAATTCTTGCCTTTTGTTTGGGTAACTCTAGTCTGTAAACATTCGTTAGTTATGAAGCTGGCTTGACTTCCAGAATCAAGGCTCGGCAATGTTGATATTTACCAGAGTAATCTAGGACTCGTATGATTGCTGTACACAACAAAATCTGCTTAGATGTAAAATTACTTGTACATGAAGTAATATTTGGTGGAACTATATCAGATGTTTCATTAGCCCATTTATTTTCTTTAACAGACTGCGCAGAATGAATATTTGGTACGAATTCGTTATCAACTGAAAAACCCTGAAGTATTGGCACTATTACCTTTCTCAAAATGTAGTAACGTATGATGCGGTTTATTGCAGTCTTTGCATTTTTTAGTACTCTTGCAAGAACGTACCTGATGCTTGCCATTCAAGCAATTAAAACATAATCTATTATTTTTTACAACATTAACCCGTTTTTGCACAGTTGCATTTAGAAATACAGTACACTTATATAAAGGGTGTTTTCTCTTGCACACCACACATGAACGGTTAATTTCTGAAAGTAAAGAAGTAACTTTTGGCACAGAAGATTTGATTATTTGAGATTAAGGGCCTGTTCACATAGGAGTCCGTTGCATAGCGTTAACGAAAAGATGACGTTGAGACGAAAATAAACCAATCATAGGCGTTAATAATTTCATTGCTAATCGTTTGGAGGCCTATCATTGGTTTATTTTCGTCTCGACGTCATCTTTTCCTTAACGCAACGCAACGGACTCCTATGTGAACAGGCCCTTACTAGTCTGAAGCGTCCTAGAATGTGATCGTAAGAACTCCAAAAGTTCATCAAGTTTAGGAATAGCGTCTTCTTGCAGAGAACGTTCCCCCCCCCCCATCCCCTTGTTGCTGGGTCAAATTTGAACTGTATAACAACCATTAAAATAGTGTCACTAAATTTATTTATCTTAAACCCTAACGTCTCGAATGATCGAACACATTCCCTCACTGTGTCCACTAAGTTCAACAGTTGAGTAGGATTCTCAGTTTCCAATACAGGCAAATGTAAGATTTTCCTTAATAATGCTGCCACGATGTCTCTTTTGTGCGAATATCATTGGGAAAGTAACTCCCAAGCAATATCAAAATTTTTATCACAAATAGTTAACGATTGAACAATTTTTAATGCATCACCCTTTAAGGAACACGTGATATATTGCAATTTTTGAGCACCGGACAATTAATCATTATTTGAAACTGCAGCTTTAAATAAATCGCTAAAAGTTAACCACTCTTCAATATTACCACTGAAACTTGGAAGAGTCAGCTTAGGTAGCCTTACTTCACAAAACTCATGACCACTTTCCCTTTCAGACTGTGGACTACAGTTGTTACCAATTCTTGCAACTTTAAGTAACAATTCATCAATAGTATCTTGTACCCTTTGTTGCTCATCAATATATGTATCAATTTCCTTTTCATCACATACAGAATAAATTCCATTAAATATCTCAGAAATTTCATTCGATAAATTCTTAAGTTTGCAGTTAAACAACTCCAATTCAGCTACATCCGATGCAGAAATACTTAAATTAATTTTTTCTTTTAATTTCGTTAGTTTAGTTTTTGCTACTCTCTTCTGCATTTTGACACCTTGAAGATCCATCACTGAAGAAATAATGGAACACACTCACCAATAGTGGAACAAAGCCACCTGCTCTGCGGACCAATTCTGAACTGTCGAAAGATGGATTGTATTGATTGAAGCAATAATCACACCTGTTGCAATTGTACATTGGTTTTATTGAACCGCAATTAAAGTTTGAAGACACTTTGCTCTGCTTCAACTATTTGCCTCGCGCAGCTGGCACACTGGAGCTTTGTCGAGTCACACTGCTCGTCTCTCTGCCTGGCCTTTAAAGCCGTCTGGAGGGAGCAGTTTAGCCAAGCAATCTGCATAACGGCAGGAGATTCAACGTAGATCTGAGTTGGAACGACCCCGGGTGGATCAGTACTGGCACCTGAAGTCATACAGACTTCCTGAGCCGAGGCCGCCCCACACCATCTGACTCTTCAAGACCAAACATAGACCTTAGTATACGGGATAAACCAAGTGGAATATAGTACCACTAGCCGCTGCACGACCAGAATGGTCGCTTTTAGTTTTATATTTTCTTTTGCAAAACAACTCATCTGAAAGAAACGTATGTCTGTTACCTGTCATCATAAATATACGTTAACCCATTAACCGCTGGTGTTGCGTTGACTCAACGGTCAAAATAAATGCGTATGAAAATTTAGCTATCAAATGAATTTTATGTTAACAGTAGTTTTTGAGTAGGGTTAATAATCGAATTGAAAAATATTTGCCTTCAACTGTTCTTTTAATTAATTAACGAGTTCCAAACTTAGACAGATAGTTAAGCATTTTTCAACAAAAACTTTCTCCTGGTCTTTTTCACAGAAGAAATATAGGGAGACAAACGTGAGATTTAGGGGTGATTTATTTTTAGCTAAGGTCAAAGTTTATCAGAACATTCCATCAATCGGTTGATTTTGTTTGGGTGGGGGAGGAAGAAAAAACAGGAGTTGCGTTGGCGCAACGTCAGCGGGAAAAGGTTATTCACATGTGTCGCTCGACTCCGTAGAACTTTCCCCCGTTCTGTGGTTATAGAAATGCCTAAAACTAGATACTTTACGTTTAAAGAAGTTCTTCAAAGAATTTTCGACGAAGATTCAGATAATGATGACGAGAATTAAACTGATATTGTTGTTATTCTACCAGAGACAGCAGAGGCTAGTAATGAAGAAGAAGGAAATGATAATATTTTGAATAGTGACAATGATGATTTACCATGCGATACTGTTGTCGAAATTGAAGTGTGAGTAAAAAAGAAGTTTTCGCCTCCTAAAAGCAGTACAAGTATTTCGAAAATATTTAAAAAAACAAAATCTGAAGATTTGAAATGGATAATGAAGGGTCCATTGAATATGTCTCAACCGAAAAATTAAAAAAACAGATCAACTCGGAACTATGAAAAGTATAATATAAGATAAAACTAGTGCAGAGAATTTTGATCTTCTCTTTGGCTTAGAGGTTTTTTTCCCTTCTCGTCGTATAGACAAACTCATGTGCCCCAACAAAAGAATCACACCCATTTTTTAGCATCTGAAGCCTACATGAGACGGTTCATTGGAATATTGTTGCCGACGAGATATTATTCTGTACCCCAGGAAGAAATTTACTGATCTCTTGATAAGGACATTCAGCATGCAAAAGCCATTACGTGGAGAACGTGAACATTTTATTGTCAAGTCCGAAGGCAGCAGAAGACTGCGTAGTAAACAATGCCATAGCCAGACAATTTATCCATGCAAAGTTTGTCACGTTACTCTACATCGTGATTGCAATGAAGCTTTTCGTGATAGAAACTGTTTTCTGGATATAATCAGTAATTTTGTAAAGGAAAAATAAGTTAAATCTTTATAATAAATTAATTACCTGTAAAGTGATCATTTTCTTTCTAAAGTGTAACAAAGTTTTAAAAAAATTCCCAGTGCTCAAATCAAAGAAAACCCTGCAGAAGTTCAGTTGAACTCACTTAATGTCAATACTCTTATTCCGCTGACGTTGCGCGAACGCAACACTCGATTTTTCGAAAGTTAAGACCAGTTTTGTTATTTTCCCAATAAATTAATGTTGTATATGTTCAAATGAATAGCCAATATTATTTGTATAAAAAAATTCACCCCTTATAGTTTTGGCGGTTAATGGGTTAAGTGGTAGTGCGATCTCAACCAAAAAATTATAATCATTGCAAAATTCTCTATAAGGATGATTCTAAAACATCGTGATTAAAAAAATATGAATTTCCATTACTTCAGAATAGAGTTAAAGATAAGACTGAGAAACCCAACAACAAAGATTTTAAAAATTAGATTCCTCTCTGTATGTAATATTTTTCAAAATTAAGATATCTACACTTTATCATTACATCAAATAAGAAATTGTTAGAGACAATTTTTTTCATTAAAAAATGAGTAAAAATTCAGCTAGTACTAAAATATAGTGTGTATTACACCACTCTCTATATGTACTATTGTTCATAATTCAGATATTTACACTTAATCATACCAAATAAAAAATTGTTGGGAAAATTTCTTCACTTATAAAATGGAGTAAAAATTCAGCAAGTTCTACAAAAAAAAGTGTAGACAATTAACTCTTACTTACTATTAAGATATTATAATGCAATTATTAATATTTTACTATGATATTTCTCAAACTTCTTGATATACACAGTTGAGTATTTCAGAAATAGGAGATACTACAGTGACAGAATCAAAAGAACGGACTCTAGATAAATCTACATACAACTGTCCATGACTAAACACTGGATTTGATAGGTCTAAACATATTTTGTCAAAAGTTTGTCCTCTTACATACATTTAGAAAAACCGATGGAACAAAAGAATAAATTCTATCGTGAATAAATTAAAATTCTTCACGTGTAAAATACAGCAATTAAATTGTACCAAATTACGTGCTTTCGTCAAACCACTACACACACGCGGTCGGCCGCTAATGTTTACATCTGGTAGTTGCAGCCGTTGCCATTCGGAGTGTAGAAATTTCGCCGATTTTTGTGCCGCATACCTACGCGTTTTATATATATAGATCATTTCGACCTGTATGGGATAAACAAATTGCCATGCTGAATGGGGAAAATATCAACCTTACAATACGTAATAAACCCTGTGGATAAACCCAAACTTACCATATAGAATAACCCCAGTGGAATGTACCATTGTACGCATAGCGTTAGGGCCTGTTCACATAGGAGTCCGTTGCGGAGCGTTAAAGTATTGAAATATATTTAACCAATGACAAACCTCCAAACGATTAGCAATGAAATTTTAAACGCTTATGATTGGTTTATTTTCGTCTCAACGTCATCTGTCCCTTAACGCTACGCAACGGACTCCTATGTGAACAGGCCCTAAATGTATCTCATTTAGATCGACAAGAGATACAGGACTGCTTTAAAATTGCAGGGCGAACTACTTCCCCCACATAAAAGTTTCTGGAGTGAAACTTTTGAACAACACACTCTACATAACTTTAAAGCGTTATATATATTCTTACAAGCTTCTATCACGATATACGAAACATATAAATTTTTTTTTTCAATTATAAAGCAATCAAATTGATTACGTATTTGAACTTTCATACTTGGAAACTTAGCAAATCATGTTTGACTGTAATGACAGTTTTAAAGCATGGACCTAAGTTTGAAATTTATCTCTAAATGTTAGACAGTTGTGATATACGCAGTGAATAGGCCAAAAAATATTGTTTTCATGCCATCTGCTTTCGTCTATGCGAACCAGGAGTTTCTTACTCTGGTCAATAAAAAGAGCAGAGATATTGATAGACTGCTAACATGAATTTTACATTATGGGATATAAATTGTGCTGTGCATGCTGAGAGTCGATGGTTGAGATCAATAAATAAAATAAATTTTGATATTTCGTTCCATTACTTATTTCTCTAAATCATATGATGCATGTTTTCAGCACTTGACTTGAACGACAGCATGTACGAAGTTGAGGTTAAAATATTAATAATCATTGTAACGGAAAAAGCGAATTAAGTAAATTGAAAATGAGACATAAGATTTATTTTTATAAAACAACAGAATGTAGAAAAAGTATTAAATTTTGATGATCAATTTGTTTTTAATAAAATATGCCTTTTAATTAATGTGAACATTTTAGCATTTTGAACTATGCTGACGAATAAAAGCAATACTTTTTTCCTAGCTTTGCATTTCAAGAAGGTAAAGTTAAATCATAAATGAGTGATCGGAGGGGTATTTTCTATGACGTAGTTACTCTGCGAATAAGCGCAGGTGTTCGAGTTTGCACGTAACCCTGTCATGTGATCAGTTAAATAATTATTGAGTTGAAACCATGTAGTTTATAGGGAAGTATATTTTTCTGCATTAATCGTACAATAGTTTTTCATTACAGAATTTATTATTGAAGATTGATTTACAGAATTTCATTATTGAAGTGCATTTCATTATTGAAGTGAAGAGAATCTATATATTTAAGTTGCTAAGCCGACTTTTTGGGCAGTCCGTGAGAGGAAACTACTGCATCCATTGACTTCATTTTGGTCTTAAAGGATAGATTGTAATCTGTAGATTTGTCAAATTTGGTTTTTGTAACCGCTATTTCTATTAATGAGCGATAATTTGCAATTAAAAATGGATTTCTGCGCATGCTAAGTGGCATGTTTATATCTGGCTTTAGAAACGCACTGTTTCTGCGCATGCTCAGTGACATGTTTTAATTATAAACACGTTTATTCCGAGGAGTCTCTCTAGATCTCTCTCTGCCATTTTTATTTTTATGATAATTCTGTTTGTGAAATATAAGAGTGAACCTGATGGAAATTGTTTATTTCGCGCTGTTTAATTAGTGATAATTTACAATTAAAAAAAATTGCTTTCTGCGCATGCTCAGTGAAATTTTTAAATCTGTGTTTAGATACTCACTAAGCAAGAGGCAGCTCAAACACATTAATTTGTTTCTGCGCATTAATTTATTTGTTTCTGTGCATTAATTTATTTGTTTCTGCGCATTAATTTATTTGTTTCTGCGCATCATTGCCAAATGATTTTCTACATTTGGCAATGATGTGTTGAGTATAATTTGTGTATTAGTACATTTATGAGCTATCTAGCCGTCATGTTTTGACGGGTACCAACTAGTCTTATCTTAATATATTATATTAAATGCTTAATACCGAAAGAAAAAGGTTTGACGTAGTGATTCATTTGAACTATAGTAGATTTCTTAAAATAATTTGCCTTGCCAAATCGCGTAAGTCAATAAAATAAAAAGTGGACAAAAGTGATATAAATAACATGCATTTAAAAAAAAATTCCTTTGAAATTATAAATTTAAATAAATTTTTTTGAATGTATTATTGTAGAAAAATCGTTATTATTAAAGCATTTTTTTGGTGACAAAGGCACTTACCATAAAATGGGGTTAATTTGTGACGGATTTTAATTTTTTTCCTGTCAAGGCGAACCGGTATTAAAAGCAGCCCAAAAACGGGCAATTACAAAACATTGGTACATTCTTTCCTTACGTAATAATGTATTGCGCTAACCCGGATCTTTCATTACCATTGAGAAATTAAAGATAAAATGAGTCACAAAGTTGCTCCGCCGAGTGACATCTGTGTTTTCTCCTCGAAATTCAAGAAAAATTACTTGACACAAAATTAGACAGTAAAACGCTTATCAAGAGCTTGATACACAATTACAGGGTGTCCAGTGAAGAAGTCCCTGATTTCACAATTAAAAATCTCGAAAACAAATATCCGTAGAAGAATGCAACAAACGGTATGTTTATCGTAAAAGCTGTAAGAATTTTATACACTAATTTTCGAAATAGTTACAAAAGCTGCTAACAGATGGCGCTGTTTTGCAGCTTTTAGCAATAAAGCCGCAGGCATGGATTGGCCTCCATATTCCCCGGACCTGAGTACTTGTGACTATTTTTTGTGGGCACATTAAAAGATAATGTCTACAGGAACCATCCCATCACGCTGGGCGAGCTTCAATCGGCGATCTATGTGGCAGCTGAATCAATTTCTGTTGAGAAACTACAGGGTATGATGGCAAATTTTATTGCGCCACCTCCTTAGAGCGAATGGTGAACATTTTGAAAAGATTGTCATGTAGTGATTGAAAAGATTACAAGTTTATATAAGCATGCTGATACAAGTTGTAGAGCGCCATCTGTTAGCAGCTTTTGTAACTATTTCGAAAATTAGTGTATAAAATTCTTACAGGTTTCACGATAAACATACCGTTTGTTTCGTTCTTCGACAGATCTTTCTTTTCGAGATTTTTAATTTTGAAATCAGGGACTTCTTCGCTGGACACCCTGTATATATACCAATTACAAATATTGGATAGCTTTATCAATATCTTTGACATTAAAGAAACCCCGGGTGCCCAGGGCAGCCATCAGTTCTTTGAGAAGATCAGGAAATTCGTCTTTCGGCACATTCTGCTACTCCGGGTAGTTTGTTTTCGAGATATTCAATACTTCTTTCTCTCATTTTGGTATTTCAGATGTCGGAAAAATGCAACATCGAGCGGTTGGAGGAGGTGGGTCGACTTTGTGGGTTATTATGAGACAGTGTCAATGTGTCACAAAGCAACCCCGTCACCTTTCGATATTTAGATTATGTTCTCATATCTCCCGGAAATATCACTACACAAAATTTATGTTGCTCCACACTCTAACCAACATATTGATAATAAAAAAATAATTACCTGTGGAAGTTGGTTATATAAGGTGTAACCTTCAGCACACAAAGTTTCCGAAGTTTGTCAATAGCTTGACAACAGGTACACTGGCCAACGGAGACAAATGGCGCGTAAAAGCTTCGGACACTGGCCACTAGGTATCTCTGTATGTCGGACAAACTGTTGGCGCTGTTCTTAGCCTTCCCGGTACCACGGGCGCGGCGCAAGATCCGAAATACGAAAAATTACTATGTGTCACAATGTTACCCCTGCAGTCACAAAGTAACCCATCTTACGGTAACCTATTTGCCAAGTGAAAAACCGTAATAACATCCAATTCAGTCATTAAATTATTTTTTTACTACAGAAAAAAAATTGAAATAATTGTTTAATAATTCACAAGTTCTTACTTCTGCAACAGTTGGACTGTAAGTGACTAATTTATTTAACTTTTTTTGTGGTGAAACACCACTATACGATCTACCGCTTTCATCGAGTACTTGCTTCTGTGTTTGAATTGTATTATTCCATCGATTTTGATTAGAGTGTGGACTTAACGTGTTGGCCTCTGAATAAACTTATTATCCATTGACAAAATTCAATGTTACTTATTATCCAATGACAAAAAAAAAAAAAAAAAAAAAAGCCATTTAGTGGTGCTAATCCTTATTATATGGGAAATTTATTATGAATGTAAAAAGTTAGGAATCCCTGAAGTGCTTTGACACTAAGATTATTTTAAAAAGTGGGATTAACCGATTTGGCTTGTAAGTGTTGAATTAAAAAGAATAAAGGAATTATGTAAATTTAAAATGAGACGCATGATTTTTTTTTATATATTACAGTAGAATATGAGAAAATGTTAAAGAGAGACTAAATTTTGATAACGAATTTGTTTTTAACAAAATGTATCTCTTAATGCGATACATCATAGCCTGCTGAGATGTTCTGGTTAATTAAAGTAATTATTTTGAGCTAGCTTGCTTTCTAAGTGGGTAAAGAGAAAAGTCATATATTGAGTGATCTATGAGGCAGTTACCCTGTAAAGAAACGCAAGTGTTTGAATTGACTCATAACCCTGTCATGTGATTGATGGAATATCAAAATAACTGATACTGAGTTCAAACCATGTAGGTTATAGAAGAGAATATTTTTCTATATGAACTGTACTATAAGCTTTCCTTACAGAGTTGAAGTTGCACGAGAATTGTATCTGAATATATGAATATGTACAGCTTAATATGGAAAAGATTTAACTTAAGGCAATATACAGTGATATGATTGAATGTAATATACAGAGAAAAAAGCAGCAGATTTAACTAATTTTTTCAGAAAAAAGTATCGAAAAGTTTAACTTCTAGAATATCCTATCACATTTGCTTTTAATTTGTTTTCATTAAAATGTATCTCTTATTATATTAGCTTTGAAAAGGTTTAATTTAGTGATTAAGTGCAATCTACAGTGATAAGATTATGTGTCATCTTCAAGTGTAATAAACAGAGGAAAAAGCTGTATAGTTAAACTAATTGTTTTAAGAAATATCTATGGGAAAGTTTAACCTCGCGCGGTATATCACCATTTCATACATTATACTAAATTCTTTGGGAGATAGACAAAATGGTAATTTAGAATGCAATTAAAAGGAATGCAAATTTTTATAATTTAACCGTTTGTATATTTTTATGACTTGAAATAACTCTGAAATACCTTTCCTTTCTACGTTCCGTCCATAGATGGCGCCACAAGACGTATTAAATATATGAATTCTTCACAAAGTTATCGATTAACACTCATTTGCATATACAAGTCGACAGAACATTTTTTAAGGTCAGCAAATCAATAATTGCATTTTAGAAAATGTACAAGAGTTAAAACCTTTGATTAATGCTTTCAAGCATTTTTCTAACAGAGTATCATTTTTTCAAATTTTCTCCCTTATCTGAGAACCCATAGAAAATATATCATGCAAAAATTATATTAACATCCTAACCATTCGTTATCTCCGAAGGATAATTTGTTTAAGAAATATCGTAAAGATAGTGCACTTCAAAAGATAACATATCAGCAATCATCTCTGAATCATATTATTTCTTTCAATGTGCTAAGATTTAAAGATTTTCTTTAACCATATCTTATAATTATATTAATGCTACCTGCAGATACAGAGTTTTAAAACAGAGTATCCGAAACAAAATGTATTAAAACGTGTTAAAAATAAAATGTGTTAAAATCATTCAAGAAGGTGTAAACAAAGCAATTTATTGCCTGCTTAGGAAATAAACAAATTAAACGATTAATTTTCTAAAGTATCACTTGCTAAAAACCAAAACTGAATATTTTAAATATGTTGATATACAGGTGGTAATGTAATCTGAAAATAACAATTATACAGTAAGGTTTTTTTAGGTGGATATTTTTTTTACATTAAAAAGAAGGTTAATTACTAAGGCTTAATTTTGTTTCAAAATTTCTAAAGTATTACTTGCTAAAAATGAAAATTGAATATTTAAAATATGATGATACACAGGTGGTATTGTAGTTTCAAAATTACAATCGTACCACAAAGTTTTTTTTTAATATTAAAAAGAAGTTTAATTACTAAGGCCTGATTCTGTTTTAAAATTTCAAAAGTATTACTTGATAAAAATGAAAATGCAATATTTAAAAAATGATGATACACAGGTGGTATTGCAGTTTTAAAATTACCATTATACCGAAAGTTTTTTTTAACACTAAAACGAAGTTTAATTCGTAAGGCTTAGTTCTTATTCAAACTTTCTAAAGTATTACTTGCTAAATATCAAAACTGAATATTTAAAATATGATGATATATAGGTGGTACTGTGATCTTAAAATTGCAGCACTACAAGTTTTTTCTTCGTTCACTAAAAATCAGTTTAATTATTAAGACTTTATTCTGTTTCAAAATTTCTCCCTATTTATGTCTATATCCTCATTTTTCAATTACTAATCCGTTACAAAGTATGCAGAATAAAAATACTAATCGATAGATTGAAGTAAAATAAACTGATTAAACACTTATATACATGCCACTATAAGATTTATGATGTCTGGTCATGCAAAATTTTTTCCTAAGAATGAATTTCTTCTCTTCATCATTCACAAATAATTTTGCCCCAAAAAAACAAATGTGACACGGTGAGATGATTAGGCAAGACAGATATTATAAATTACGCATTGCAGTTACTTTCTTATTCAGTGCAAAGTATGCAAATTGGTTTCCTCTTTGATAAAAATAAAGTTTAAATTAATCCGTCTGGTTTTACAAAATATTAGATTCACACTGTCAAGATTAATTAGTACCTTTGTTGCTGTGCAAATTTCTTTCCTCATTTGTAACAATATGATTTAAATTAATTCGTCTAATTCAAAAAATAGAATAACACTTTTAAGATTAATTAGTATCTTTATTGTTGTGCAAATTGCTTCCATCATTCACGACAATAAAGTTTTAATTAATCTGTATTGTTCTAAAAAATATTAAAATCCCATATTTAAGGGTCCTTAATATCTTTATTGGTGTGCGGATCTCTTTTCTCATTGGTAACAATAAAGTTTAAATTAATCCGTATAACTTTAAAATTATTAGAATTACACTTTTAAGAGTAACTAGTATCATTGTTATTGTGGAAATTGCTTTCCTCATTGATAACATTACAGTTTAAATTAATCCGTCTGATTTTACAAAATATTAGATTCACACTGTCAAGAGTAATTAGTACCTTTGTTGGTGTGCAAATTGCTTTCCTCATTTGTAACAATATGGTTTAAATTAATCCATCTAATTAAAAAATTAGAAAAACATTTTTAAGATTAATTGGTATCTTATTTGTTGTGCAAATTGCTTCCATCATTCACGACAATAAGGTTATAATTAATCTGTATCGTTCTTAAAAATATTAAAATTACATTTTTAAGAATCCTTAATGTCTTTATTGGTGTGTAGATCTCTTTCATCATTGGTAACAATAAAGTTTAAATTAATCCGTAGAACTTTAAAAATATTAGAATTACACATTTAAGAGTAACTAGTATCATTGTTATAGTGCAAATATCTTTCCTCAATGATAACATTAAAGTTTAAATTAGTCGAAAGAATTTTAAAATTATTAGAATTGCACCTTGAAAAGTAGTTAGTATCTTTGTTGGTGTGCATATTGCTTTCCTCATTGGTAACAATAAGGTTTAAATTAATCCGTCTAGTTAAAAAAAAATTGAATAACACCTTTAAGATTAATTAGTGTCCTTACTATCTTAATGGTGGGCAGATCTCTTTTCTCATTGGTAACAATAAAGTTTAAATTAATCCGTATAACTTTAAAAATATTAGAATTACACATTTAAGAGTAACTAGTATCATTGATATTGAGCAAATATCTTTCCTCATTGATAACATTACAGTTTAAATTAATTCGTCTGATTTTGCGAAATATTAGATTCACACTGTCAAGAGTAATTGGTACTTTTGTTGGTGTACAAATTGCTTTCCTCATTGGTAACAATAAGGTTTAAATTTATACGTCTAATTAAAAAAAATATTAGAATAACACTTTTAAGATTAATTAGTGTCCTTAATATCTTAATGGTGTGCAGATCTCTTTTCTCATTGGTAACAATAAAGTTTAAATTAATCCGTATAGCTTTAAAAATATTAGAATTGAACTTTTAAGAGTAACTATTATAATTGATGTTGTGCAAATTGCTTTCCTCGTTGATAACATTAAAGTTTAAATTAATCTGAAGTGTTTTAAAAATATTAGAATTGCACCTTGAAAAGTAATTAGTATCTTTGCTGGTGTCTAGACATCATTTTTGAAAACAATTCTATTTTAAAACACCACAGTAAAATTGCTTGAATATTTTACCGTATAATGATGTTCTTTAATTATATCCTTTAATCATATTAGGTGAGATCTCTAAACACTTTCAGCTGAGAGAGTTGTAAATCAGCACATAGAAAACATTAATAAAACGTGTTGAATGAATACATTGCAAAACGTATTGATGAAACAATTTATTGATTGACTGGTAAAAAACAAAAAATAAATATGCATTGTTTTCAAACTATTAATTGTTAAATTCAAAAGAGATACTTTTAGAAATGTAATCATACAACATATTATCTTTTGTGGCTAATTAATTGGTTAAATTAAATATCTCAGTAAAATTAGGTTGAATTGTGTTTGTTTGTTTGTTTGTTTGTTTGTTTGTGTATGTATATATGTGTGTATGTATACATGTGTGTATGTATGTATATATATATATGTGTGTGTGTGTGTGTGTGTGTGTGTCTGAATGTATGAATACATCTGTTTCTGTTGGTGTGTAGGTCGGTGGTTGTATATACTTACATATCCTGATAGCCTTTGTACATGAAACTTCATTTTTTCCAGAAAGCAAATAGAAATAAAATAGGTTTAACCATTTCAGAATTGCAATTTCTGAAACTCATCTAAGTGTAACATATAATGGCTAAATAGAACGGTGTAAGTATAAAAATTGATTCATGGGTGGGGAACTTAAGATCCCTCAATCCCGGAATTTAAGGCTGAGGTATATACTCTCCAATTCCCCCCTACTCTAAAAACCGAAGTGTCGTTTTATGGCAGGGGTGCGGCCCTTTATGGTCTCGAGGGTCCTTGAACATAACCCATTGTTACGGCTTTATCGTGGAACACGTAATAAGCTCGTAGAACAAAGCGTAGATATTGGGCTATCTTGAGGACTGTTCATTCTAATTACCAGATTTTATTTTTTCCTTTTATCTAGGACAGTGTCCCTGCAAACCCTAAATACTGTGATTCACCGACTATGTTGTTGCGGTGTAGGAAGTAAACCTCTGCCATAATATCTTCAAAGGTTTGATGCTGCATGGAGGTGTAAAGTTGAATATTTAGGCTTTTTCAAATAATACTGAACAAAATCGTTTCACGTTTCAGATCAAAATTTTTCTAAAATTTCTCTAAATGCTATCCATATCAGACAGAACAGTCTACCAAACATGAGATTACTCAAATTTTATATATATATATATATATATATATATATACACTGCTGGCCACCCAAATTGCAACACCAAGAAAGACAAGAGATATCACAACAAAATTTATTTTGTAGATAACATGTTGACCAAGTATCAAATGATTAAATTTATAGACTTCTGTGAAGTGTGGTTCCTGCCAAACTCAGTAGCCAGAGTAGCCGCCATTGTTGGAGATCGCCGCTGCCACACGCCTCGGCATTGATTCAAAGAGACTTTGGATGAGTTCTTGGTGTACAGCAGACCAAGCAGCTTCCACACGTTGCCAAAGTTGATCTGCTGTGGCAGCTGGGGATGGAATCTGGGTCAATCGTAGAGCAACCATGGACCACATGTTTTCTATCGGCGAAAGATCCGGAGAGCGAGGCGGCCAGGGAAGCAATTCAATCTGGCGATTGACGAAGAACCGTTGGACAATGTGTGCCACGTGTGGTCACGCATTATCCTGTTGAAATATGGCTGTGGGCAAGCCCTGAAGGTAAGGAAGGACAACTGGCTCCCACACCTCGGAGATGTAGCGCTGGCTGTTTAAAGTACCGGCAATGCGTACTAGAGGTGTGCGAGAGTAATATCCAATACCACCCCATACCATAATACCCGGTGCAGGACAAGTGTGGCGGTGCATAACGCAGCTGTTTAGCATCCTCTCTTCACGGTGTCACCAGACTCGAATGCGACCATCGTGGTGTTGCAGACAGAAGCGTGACTCGTCAGTAAAGACAATTTCATTCCATTCTGCCGTCCACATCCTTCTGTCATCGCACCATTGGCGGCGGAGACGTCTGTTGTTCTGCGTCAAGGGTAGACAAAGCAATGGGCGTCTTGCGGACAGACCACTCTGCTGTAAACGGCGTCGAATGGTACACGCAGACACTGAATGATGCGTTACAGACTGCATGTGCTGTGCTATGGTTCGTGATGTGACTGAGCGTTCCGCCACTGCCGTGTGCACAATTTGCCTGTCATCACGTGAAGTGGTGCGCTGAGGTGGATGCGATCGAACACGCCGGTCCGTCGTACCCTCCTGCATCCAACGATCACATATCCGCATTACAGTTGTTTGGTTTCGTCCAACACGACTACCGATTTCCCTGAAAGATAATCCACAATCTCGGTAGGCCACTATCCTTCCTCTGTCGAACTCGGATACTTGATCAAAAGATGATCGCTGTTTTCGACGAGGCATAATTGATCGTTTTTTTGAAAAAATCACAAGAAAAACACAATTGCCGAACTTGAAATCGTCGAAATCTCCAAGCCTTAAATAGCGCTTTGAAGTGGCGCCACAGGCGCGCGTGATGTGCGTCTGCGCTGAAATTCTAATCCATTTGCATATCTCACCTCCTTTACTAACATGAATGCATGTTGTAAATTTCATGTTATTTGCATGTTTCCTTCAGAGTGTTGCATTTACAGTGGCCAGCAGTGTATATATATATATATATATATATATATATATATATATATATATATATATATATATATATATATATATATATATATATATATATATATATTTATATTTATATACACATGTGTGTGTGTGTGTACATACATGAATACTACAGTGTAAAAATATTATTTTTCAAACTCTTGTGGGAAAATGTCAATTGAAGAAAAATTTAATTTTGCTCAGGAATTGAAATACTAACAGACAAACAAAAATTCTTCAGTTTATAAAATTCAAAATATCTATAACGAGAAATATTGAAATACATTGCGAAAAGCTTACATTTATTTGAAGTAGCACAATGATATGATAAATATTTTCCATTCCTATTTGGTGCACGTTAGAATCTGATGTTAATTTGTTTATGCTATATATTTCTATAAACCTTCATATGTGAATACGTGTCACTCTTCAGCATTTAATAAAATATTTTTGGCTAGACTTTCTTTTATCTTCAAAGCATCAGAGAAAACGAAATTCTTAAACAGGCCTAACGCTTGCCGTCTTCCTATGTACATTTCTCCAAAAACTTCACATCTCTTGAATATCACATTCCATGAGTTTATATGCATATTTTTATTCCCTTATAGCTATATATTTTTATGTATTAATATTCCGTTACTATGTGGGTGAACAATGGTATGTTTCATGCTTTTTCCACTTTCAAAGCTGAAATCAAAAATTAATGTGGCTGTTTTTACATTAATTTTCATATTTAATTTTTTTTATTCTTTGTTTATTTCATATCTACACTTGAAACAAAAGTTCAGTTAATGAGATGATGAAAGCAGAAGAGAGAGAAAAGAGGCTGAAAATCAGAAATATACTAAATAAAATTAATTTTAAAATTTTCGAAAATTACTTATATATATATACACTGGTATACAATGGTATGTATATATGTATATATATATATATATATATATATATATATATATATATATATATATATATATATATATATTTATTTATTTATATTTTATACATATATATACAATGAAACCCCGATTTTACGTTTCAAAAACGTACGAAACGGGAAAACGTAAATTCGGGGTTAGAAAAATCTAAGCATACTAGCCGCTGCGCGACCAGCATGGTCGCTTTTAGATTTATATTTTCTTTTGCAAAACAACTCAATTGAAAGTAACATATGTAAGGAATGTTACCATTACCTGTCATCATAAATATACGTTGTTAAGGGGTAGTGAAAACTCAGACAAAAAATTTATAATTATTGATAAATTCACTATAAGGCTGATTCTAAAACATCATGATTAAAAAATGTGAATTTCCATTAATTCAGAACAGAGTTGAAGATAAGTCTAAGAAACCCAACACCAATGATTTTAAAAATTATATCTCTCACTGTATGTACTATTTTTCAAAACTAAGATATCTACACTTTATCATTACATCAAATAAGAAATTGTTGGGGAAAATTTTCACTTATAAAATGGAGTGAAAATTCAGCAAATACTAAAATATAGTATAGATTACATTTCTCTCTGTATGTATTATTGTTCGCAATTCAGATATCTCCACTTAATCATATTAAATGAATAAATTAAAATTATTTCGTGTATAAATTAAAATTATTCATGAGTAAAATACAGCAATTAAATTGTACCAAATTACGTGCTATCGTCGAGCCACACGCGGACAGCCGCTAATGTTTACATCCGGTAGTTGCAG
>OU015497.1:64491576-64601576 GCA_907164885.2 Dolomedes plantarius
ATCCCATTCCTCCTGAACAGCTTTCCAGAGTCCTGTAAGGATTTTGGGACGACGTTTGGATAATGCAGATTTTAAAAGTCCGAAAGCACAAAAATTCATAGGTGATACATCAGGAGATTTAGTAGGGATATCAGTGAAGGGTATGGCCTTGATACCAGTTTTTTGTTCAATTTCTTTTAGGAAATTTACAGTGGATTTTGATGTGTGACTGCTAGCTTTGTCCTGATGGAGTCTCACAGATTGATGGCACTGTGGGTAAAGCGATGGTATTTCATTCAGAAAAATTGGCGATAAAATATGTTCCTGATAGTATTTGGAGTTAATCTTGACATTTTTTCCACTATCTTTATTTTTAACTTGCCATTATAAGAAAAACCAGCAAGAATCATGAATCTCTTAGAAAAGCTTTCTTTCGATTCTTTGAACCATGTACTTAAATTTTTTTCTCCCCTTTTATGATAATAAATGGCTCTTGTTTTGTTGCAATCATTTAAATACACCCATGATTTATCTATTGTGACAATTGTTTTCCATTTTTCTTTGGATAAGTGTTTCTCATATAGAATTCTGCAGCGTGTCCTGCGTTCAGCGATATGATTTGGAAGAAGACAATGCATATTGCGTTTTTTCGCTTTCTTAAGATTTAAACCAACGTTTATCATTTTGTTTACAGTGGACACCGAGCATTTTAATGATTTTGCAACTGTCCTTTGACTAGGGGGATTTTCTTTTAACATTAAACAACGTACCTTTGCAATAGTCGAAGATGTCCGTTTTTTCCTTGGATACTTGTTTGGAATTTTTGTCCCACTTGAGGCTCCAATTTGACGTTCTTTTCCTTTCTTGTTGACGATATTACCTATCGACGCTTTAGATATCATAAAACCATGACTCTCACATCGTTTTTGGATAACGGAGTATGCATATTTCTCTTCGGAAAGAGCCTTCGAACCACTGCTTTGGTAAAAACGCCATTTTGAATAAAAACAAAACTTTCCAGCCGCAGACGATAATTTTGACTTTTAAAAACATAGTACAATTGCAATTATTTCTTTTGCAGCAAACGATTTTTTATGACCGCTTACCAAAATCGTCTAAGAAATGTGCGTGTGTTTTTTAGAGGATATATATATATATATATATATATATATATCCTCTAGAGGATATATATATGTATATATATATATCCTCTAAAAAACTTTTAAAACGTATAAAAACACAAGCTTCAAAATAAAATTTACGACTAAAAAATGGTGTGATATCAAATATCCAAAATTATTAAGTTCTGGTACTTAATTTCCTAATCACGAATTTTTCACATCTAAGTGAAGTGGTTAAGCATGACTTGTTGATAGAAACCCTTCTTCCCTAGACCAAACTCATCATAACCTGGTTCTGAAAATTTAAGTTTTAAATATTTATACATGCCAGGATTGTCGGCCGTCTTTTCGTATTTGGAATAAATAAATTTTGTCTGTTGAAACGTCGAAAGTATGTTATTTAGTTGTATAAATTATTCATTTTAGTTATTTATTCAAAATATGTGTGTCCTATTATTTGCTTACTTTTAAAATGAATGTAACAGCAATTTTAAGATGGTCACGAATTATTCTATAAATTTGAAATTTCTCTTCACGTTATATTTGGGCAACGTAACTCCAAAGCATGGTATTCATATTTTTCGTTGTTTAATGCAAATTTTTTCCTTTGGGGAATGACAACATTATTTATTATTTTTATTTCTAGTTAACGGTTTGTTTTGTTTGACATCATGCACTAACTTCAAATAGAAGACTGATTAAAATGACTAACATCTCATTAAAAATCTGTTAAGAAATGTAATTGAGTCCCAGTGCTTAATAAAATTGGATATAACACAATTTTTTGTCGTATCTTTTGTTGGAATGATGCTATAAACATACTGTCTAACAGAGCACCGAAGTGCGCAATTAAAATCTGAAATTGATGTTTTAAGTTCACATTAACTATTTTTTTTTGGTGTGGGGGGGGGCTTTCTGTTATTTTAATGATTTTATTTTTAAGACGGCCGCCAAGCCTGGTATGTATAAATATTTAAAACTTAAATTTTCAGAAACAGGTTATGATGAGTTTGGTCTAGGGAAGAAGGGTTTCTATCAACAAGTCATGCTTAACCACTTCACTTAGATGTGAAAAATTCATGATTAGGAAATGAAGTACCAGAACTTAATAAGCTTGGATATTTGATATCACACCATTTTTTAGTCATAATGTTTATTTTGAAGCTTGCCGTTTTTTTACTAAAATTTTTTTTAGTGGATATCAGCTATTTTTTTTTAAAATAGGTAAATAACCATTTACAAACTGGGCATTTTTGTAGGAAAACAATTGCTTGATGCCTAGGGTCTCATCATCAGTTATAAATGTGTCACTTTGTGAACTTAATTGGAGAACTTTTTTGTTTTTTCGAATCTCTGTAATAGGGCCTGTTGTTTTAAAATTTTAATTGTAATTTGGATGGCATTTTTCTATTCTAGTCAATCTTTATAAACACAATGGGGAATATCGTACTATACACTATTTATACATCACTAGCTGTTTGCCCGGCGTTGCCCGGGTATTTATTTATCTCAATTTTTTTTATTGCACAGGAAAAGGAATGAATTTTACATATAGTATAAAATTTAAGTAAATTAATTTACAGGTATTTAAAAGTAAATACAGGTGATTTTATATTCCCCCCTCGCCCCCTCTATGCTAATGGGGGGGGGGCTGAACTTGCACTTAAACGACATCGGGAGTCTCACTATTAATCTCAGAGACCCCAAAAACTATGGATTCGACACTACTCTCGGTCATTTTGGAGATTTTATATTCCTCCTTCTTCTCCCCTCGCCCCCTCTATGCTAATGGAGGGCTGAACTTGCACTTGAACGACAACGGAGTGTCACTTTTAATCTTAGCGACCCCGAAAACTATGGATTCGACAGTGATATCAGCCGTTTCCAATTATTTTTTCATGTGTCCCCTGCCCCCGTAGGGTGCTAGGGGTGTCTTATTGTGAATCTAAACCATTCTCGAATCATCTTAATCGGACACACAAAATTTCAGAAGAATCAGTCCAGACGTGTAAAAGGAGTTCTTTGACATACACACGGACAGAAGAAATATATATATATATAAAGATTAATCATTTGCGATATGTATATTTTGTATACGTATATGTATATATTATTGAGAAATTAATATTCCTCTAATTTGCTAACCCACGTGGTTGTAGCAAGAAATGAAATATGAATAATAATTATTCCTTATTATTTGAATTCAATCCTTAGTATTTTCTATAGACATTTAAAACAAACAAATACGGACACACATATGCAAAATAATTAAAAATTCTCCAGAAGAAAAAGAAGTCTTTTGTGGGAATCGAACTCGCGCTCACAGCGTGGAAGGGTGATGTCTTGACCACTCAGCCACTGGGCGACTATCGCAATTTTCTATGATTGAACGGTTTAGAAAATAGCGATGTTGCTGAGTAATGGTTGCCATTTTGGCGTACTATCGCCCTGAGATGCTAATTTTGAAGTTTTATGCTAATTAAAGATAGAAATATTTATTTTTTTAACTGAAACATATAAAAGATTTTAAGTTAGCGAATAACTTATCGAAAAAAAACCAAGCCTCAATCGAAGCTGTTCAATATTAAACTCTATAGGTCGTCTTAAAATGTTGACGAAATCTTCCTTGGCGAGAAGCAAAATCTAGCAAAATCCCTAACTTTACGGAAAATTTAAATTTCCATATCTCGGTTAATTTTTAACTTGAAAAGTCCATTTATATCTCAATTTAAAGTACTCACTGATAAGATTCTTCTACTTTTTGTTTTAATTTTGTACGATGCTTGGTTCATTCAGAATTTTATAATTTACGCAAACTGCTATATCATTGAGAGAATAGGAGCAAGCGGTTTAGAGTATATAAGCAATAGCGGTCTCTGACGAATTTTTGTACTTGGTGCGTTTATTTATTTGGCGTCTATTTTGTTTTTATTAGCTTGGCGTTGCAGGTCGACCGCCCTGCTTGATATAAATACACACATACACACACACACACACACACACACACACACACACACATATATATATATATATATATATATATATATGTGTGTGTGTGTATGTGTGTATGTATGTATGTGTGTGTGTGTATGTGTGTATGTATGTATGTGTGTGTGTGTGTGTGTGTGTAAAGATAACGCCCCACCTTCATTAATATAACGCGTAGTCAAAATTACCAAAATTATCCTTGTTTCTCTCAATAAAGTACAGTCCCTTATTGCACGCGCCGTAAAGTTATTTTTAGACATCAGCTCCTTTTTCCAAACGCGTGGAAAGCTTATTTTTAGATACGAGTCAGAACCAAGTGTGCTTAGATTGCGCCCGAAAAATCTTACGACATTGCATCATACATTCACAGGTTTGGTTCTGGCTATTTTAGAGAATTTTAGACTAGCGCCGTCATTGTTTAAAAATGCTGAGCAACGTTTTCGGGGGCCCTTCCATGATTTTCCGCTGGCTCTTTCGTACTTCTGTTTTTGTCTGCGTCCTGATTCTGCTACTTTCCTATGATGTGACGTTATGTGTTTTCCCGGCCAACCTTGGCGGCCAGCCCAGTGGCTTATTTCGTCTTTAACGTTCAACTATGAATTTCTGTGTACCTTCGATGTGTTAAATCTTCTGTGTTCGTCCTACGGAATATCTTCATTATCCGGAATCATAAAATAAATAATGCTTATCGCCATCGCTTCCTGCTGTGCGTCTCTTCACTCTGGCCTCTACACTGAGTTTAAAGTAGATCATCGTCGCCATGTTGCACACGCACACACACACACACACACACACACACATATATATATATATATATATACATACACACACACACACAGTCTTCGACCTGTGATTCACCTTCACCGAATTTGTTGAAGTGGGGCAGGAAATGAATTTTCATCATAATATCTTCAAAGGCTTGATGTTACAGAAAGGTGAAACGGTGAAAATTTAGGCTATTTCAAATGCTGCTTAACAAATTTGCTTCATATGTTATAAGAATCTTTTCCTAAAGTTTATTTTTCTAAAAATGCTGCTATCTATATAAGAATGACTAAAACTAAACCAAACATGATGAGACTCAAATTTTCTGCTCAACGGAAGATATGCCATATAACATTCTATATTTATTCGACAGACATCTCAAAAATTGTACGAGGAAAGAAATGTCTTGAGGAACTCTCAGAGCTCTACTGTCAATATTTTGAGATGTCTTGAAGTGAAGCGTAGTAAGTTTCAGTGTTTTGTTTGCCCCTAGTAAATTTATCTCTTTAAAAGAAGCTATGGATATTTATAAGACCAAAATTTTAGTATAAATACATACATATATATATATATATATATATATATATATATATATATATATATACAGAGGCTGTTCGCACATATTTTAGACGAATTTGGTAAGCGGTAATAAAAAATCGTTTGCTGCAAAATAAATAATTGCAATTGTACTATGTTTTTAAAAGTCAAAATTATCGTCTACGGCTTGAAAGTTTTGTTTTTATTCAAAATGGCGTTTTTAACAAATCAGTTGTACGAAGGCTACATTTATGCTCTTTCCGAAGAGAAATATGCATACTCCGTTATCCAAAAACGATCTGAGAGTCATGGTTTTGTGATATCTAAAGCGTCGATAGGTAATATCGTCAACAAGAAAGAAAAAAAACGTCAAATTGGAGCCTCAAGTGGGACTAAATAACAAACAAGTAGCCAAGGACAAAACGGACATCTTCGACTATTGCAAAGGTACGTTGTTAAATGTTAAAAGAAAATCCCCCTAGTCAAAGGACAGTTGCAAAATCATTAAAATGCTCGTTGTCCATTGTAAACAAAATGATAAACGTTGAATTAAATCTTAAGAAAGCGAAAAAACGCAATGTGCATCGTCTTCTTCCAAATCATATCGCTGAACGCAGGACACGCTGCAGAATTCTATATGAGAAATACTTATCCAAAGAAAAATGGAAAACAATTGTCACAATAGATGAATCATGGGTGGATTTAAATGATTGCAACAAAAAAAAGCCATTTATTATCATAAAAGGGGAGAAAAAATTTAAGTACATGGTTCAAAGAATCGAAAGAAAGTTTTTCTAAGAGATTCATGATTGTTGCTGGTTTTTCTTATAATGGCAAGTTATAAATAAAGAGAGTGGAAAAATGTCAAGATTAACTCCAAATACTATCAGGAACATATTTTATCGCCAATTTTTCTGAATGAAATACCATCGCTTTACCCATAGTGCCATCAATCTGGGAGACTCCATCAAGACAAATCTGGCAGTCACACATCAAAATCCACTGTAAATTTCCTAAAAGAAATGGAACAAAAAACTGGTATCAAGGCCATACCCTTTACTGATATCCCTACTAAATCTCTCGATGTATCACCTATGGATTTTTATGCTTTCGGACTTTTAAAATCTGCATTACCCAAACGTCGCCCCAAAACCCTTACAGGACTCTGGAATGCTGTTCAGGAGGAATGGGATAGAATACCTCTACTGACACTTCAAAAAGCATTATTATCCTGGAAATTGCGGTGTCGAAAGATAGTTCAGAATAAGGGATGTCAAATAGAACATTTAAAAGACAAGAATTTTATGTAATTTAGTTTTGTGAATGCAATATACATCGTCTAAAATATGTGTGAACAGCCTCTGTATATATATATATATATATATATATATATATATATATATATATATATATATATATATATATATACATACTGAAAAGCCAGAAAAACATGTACATTTGCCTAATATCGTGTAGGTCCCCCACGAGCATGCACTATTGCCGCAACACGTCGTGCCATGACGTCGACTAGTGTCTGACGGTATCCTGGAGGTAATTCTAGCCATGAATCCTTCAGGACAGTCTACAAATCCTTATGAGGGCGAGAGGGGTGAAAATCTCTTCTGAACAGCACTTTGCAAGTCATCCCAGGTATGCTCAATAATGTTTATGTTCGGGATTTTAGGTGGCCATTGGAAGTGTCTAAAGTCATAAGAGTGATCATGCAGCCATTTGGTAGCAAGTATCGACGTGTTAGTTGTCGCATTGTGCTGCTGGAATTGTCCAAGTCCGTCGGAATGTACAATGGACATGAATTGGTGTAGATGATCGGACAGGATGCTTATGTACAAGGTCACCTGTCAGAGTCGTCTCTAGACGTATCAGTGATCATATATCACGCCAACTGCCCACGCCCCATACCATCACAGAGGCTCCACCAGCTTGAACAGTTCCCTGTTGACACGTACGGTCCATGGATTCACGAGGTTGTCTCGATACCCGTATATGCCCATCCACCCGATACGATAAGAATCGAGACTCGTCAGACCAGGCGAGTCTCAAACAATGTGCTGTCAGTCATCAACAGTCCAATGGAGGTGTTGGTGGGCAAGGCGTAAAGCTTTGTGCTGTGCAGTCAACAACGGTACAGGAGTGGGCCTGCGGATCCGAAATCCCATATCAATGACGGTCTGTTGAACAGATCGCACGCTGACAGTTGTTGATGCCCAAGCATTGAAATCCGTAGGAATTTGAGAAAGTTTTGCACATCTGTCTCGTTTAAGGACTCTCGTCAGTCGACAACGGTCCTCCTCTTTCAAGGTCTTTATCCAGCCGCACCGCTGTCGGATATTCGATGTTTTACCGGACACCCAGTATTCACGGTTTAGTCATGAAATGGTCGTGCTCGAAATTCCAAAATGCAATGCTACCTCGGATATGCTTTGTCCCATCTCTTGTGAGCCGACTATAACACCACGTTCAAAGTCACGCAAATCGTGATAACCTGCCATTATAGCAAAGGAACCGATCTAACGGTTTCGCCATACACCTGTTGTCTTATTTAGGCGTTGCCGACCACATCGCGATACGCTGATTGGATGCATATCTCCGTTATTTGCATACGCACGCTTGTACCAGATTTTTTGGCTATTCAGTGTGTATATAAACTCGTATATATACATATGTATACTATGGTGCCCAATATTTTCTTTACACTTTTAAATTTTTTCTGAAATCTTATAGTTACAACAAATATCAATTTCAATTGTTTCATCATCGTATTATTTCATTTTGAAGTTTATATTTATGTTTGTTTGTATGTGTTATGAGGCTGCCTATCATTAAATTTTTTTTATTCAATTACGTAGGACAGTTTTTAAGATATCAGTGTTTTAGTGCTTTTAAAGATAATTCTAGACACCAGTGTATATATATATGTATTTTTCGAAAATTTTAAAATTAATTTTATTTAGCATATTTCTGATTTTCAGCCTCTTTCCTCTCTCTTATGATTTCATCATCTCTTTAACTGAACTTTTGTTTCAAGTGTAGATATGAAATAAACAAAGAATAAAAAAAATTAATATGAAAATTAATGTAAAACAACCACATTCATTTTTGACTTTAGCTTTGAAAGTGGAAAAAGCATGAAACATACCATTGTTCACCCACATAGTAACGGAATATAAATACATATAAAAATCTAGCTATAAGGGAATATAAATAGACATATAAACTCATGAAATGTGATATTCGAGAGATGTGAAGTTTTTGGAGAAATGTAAATAAGAAGATGGCAAGCGTAAGGCATTTTTAAGAATTTCGTTTTTCGTGATGCTTTGAAGATCAAAGAAAGTCTAGCCCAAAATATTTTATTAAATGCTGAAGAGTGACACGTATTCACATATGAATGTGTCCTAGAAATAGATAGCATAAACAAATTAGCATCAGATTCCAACGTGCACCAAATAGGAATGGAAAATATTTATCATATGATTGTACTACTTCAAATAAATTATAAGCATTTCGTAATGTATTTCAATATTTCTCGTTATACATATTTTGAATTTTATAAACTGAAGAATTTTTATTTGTCTGTTAGGATTTCGATTCCTGAGCGAAATTAAATTTTTCTTAAATTGATATTTTGCTACAAGAGTTTGAAAAATAATATTTTTACACTGTAGTATTCATGTATATACACACACACATGTATATATATATATATATATATATATATATATATATATATATATATATATATATATATATATATATATACATATATATATATATATCATTAGAAATAAAATTAAATGTTAGAAAAATAGTGTTAAATTGAATAATTGAAATTTCATACAAACACTTGTAGAGTTAGGAACAGGTTACAGCACTTTCGAAAGTAAGAAGGAAAATATAAATAGTTGAAAATGAAAATCATGACATGAAATTAAACTTGGCAAGAAGATCAGAAATAAACATTTTAATGATACCATCTCTTTGTCAGAAGTGCTAACAATTTTATCAAACAGAGATTTTTTTTCTGAAATGTGTGATCTTCCAGATATACACAACTTGGTCCCTAGACAATCCTTTCAGGATAGTTCAATTAATGAAGATATTTAGAGATGTCATGCATTCATGCATTATTTCTTCCAATCTTAATTCTGTTGGTCGTGGATTGATAACTTAGGATAAACACACTGTTTATATTAAAAGAAAATTATAAAGAATGAAGTGAACTGGCGATTGGCTGTATACCGAGGGTGAATACATATTGGTCATTAGACACGGGTCTCAGTCACGTACTGTTTTTTAGCTTAAAGTTGGAGAGCAAAGCATGAAGCCAAGCCTGATATGATATCCAAGATATATTTTATTAATTTTTTTACCGTCATTTGCAAACTTTTGTTCTCAGCCGTATTATTTTAAAGTGCTCTTCACATATAAAAATACATGGCGAAGTTCTGTCTAGTGTTTACAGCATTGTGGAAAAAGTACTAATAATATATGAATTAAACAGACAAAGTTTAAATAAAGGTGCTATTAAACTATACAACAGCAATTTCTTTGTCGCATATCCCCATCTTTACTCATTATCTCTCTTTACAATATCTAAGTTTACTCAGATTTTGAGCATGAACCTCCCTCACAAGGCGGGGTATATGAACGAAGTGTGACGAAGGAACTGGGCCAAATTTAACAAAAAAACTTCTGTTTAAAATTCGGTTGCGCTTCGACATTAACAAACCAGATGCTTGAGCCGCCGTTCATTCTTTTTCGTGGAGTGAATTGTTGTGGAGAATACTTCAATCCATACTATACTGCGCAACTCAGGTTCCGATAATGGACGGGGAAATTAAGTACCCTTCTCAAAATGAAATAAATAGCCAAGCAAAAAGTTAAAAAGACTAGAAGCTATATTGTAGGATCTGAGCACGTACAAGCCCCCCCCCCAAACAAAAATGAAATAAAAGTAACTAAAATCTCTTGTTGTACCCCGAAGTGTGGGAACCTTGGCAAAGGCAAACAAATACATTTGGTGTGTACATTTAGCGAACAACTTCGTTCGTTCCCCTTAGTTCGCTGTATGTATACCAGCCTTAACAGCACGGTCGGGTTGGTATTTACATCATAATACCTCAAGCCTCACAGTAAATTACACATTGTTACTTTTTATGATGGTCTAAGAAGCATTTTATTTTTATTTACATGCATTTGATAATGAATAGGGGTACGTAAATTTCGCATAAAAGATATAGAAATTTCCAAAAAAAAATTATTACAATATATAAAATTTCGCATTTATTCGCAAAAAAATATATATACATTATATCTATATCTATATCTATATCTATATCTATATATATATAAAACTAAACTCACGGCGCAACAGTCCGACGTGGACCAGGGCCGGCGGTACCCATCTCCGCTTTCTTGACCTTGGGACCTTGGGTGCCGTAAAGCATACAGATGGTGGACAAAATAATACGAACACCTGTGAAATAATGGAAAATCTTTATTAATAGGGGGTTTGACCACCCTTAGACTGAAGTACAGATTTAATGCGACGTGGGATAGATGCATAAAGGTCATGGACAATATTTAAAGGAATATTAAGCCATTCCTCCTGCAGAGCGGTCTCTAATTCCGAAAGTCCGGATGGAGGTGGAAATCGGGAACGAAGTTTGGGATCAAATATTGCCATAAATCTTCAATAATATTCAAGTCCGAAGACTGAGGGGGCCAGGCGAGATGTTCAACTGCATCGTCATGCTCTTCGAACCATTCTTGAACACACCTAGCAGTGTGGATAGGGGCGTTGTCGTCTTGAAAAAGCGGTCGCTCTCCAGGGAATACAGTCTGGATAAAAGGATGAACATGATCCCCTAGAACGCTTAGATAGTGATTGGATTTTATCCTCCCATGCAGAATAGCAAGTGGCCCAAGACCGCGCCAAGATACCGCACCCCATACCATAATGGAGCCACCCCCATGCTTCACAGTCGGCAAGAGGCATTCAGGATGAAACGCTTCTTTGGACGTTCTCCAGACATAAACGCGTCCGGTCGTCTGAAATAGGGTGAATAACGATTCATCTGACCTTATTACCTGTTACCACTGCTGTGGGGACCAGCCTTTGTGATCTCTGCACCATTGGCGTCGCTTGAAAGCATTAGTTGCTGTCACCAAGGGTTTACGAATTGCCACTCTGCCGTAAATGTTCGCAGCATGAAGTTCCCTTTTGACAGATTTGTTGAAACGGGGTCCTAGAGATGACTGTTCATTTCGGATAACGATTGCTTGTGCTTTCGGGCTACTATGCGCTTCAAGACCCGTCTATCCCTATCAGCAAGCTTGGACTTTCGACCACTGTTGTGCTTTGAAGACGTCGTCTTACCCTCTTTCGTGTACGCTGTCATAACGGCTGATACCGTACTCCTTGCAAACCCCAAAAGGTTTGCTGTTTCCGTAACCGATGCTCCACTTAAACGCGCTCCAACTATCATTCCTCTTTGGAACACTGACAGGTCTGACATTTCAACTTATCACAGACAGTTCGATAGAAGCATGCAACGTAGGTGACTGCTGTTGAGAGACTGATACCTTCCTCTTCACGCTCACTAGGTGTCAGACTTCTGTTGCAGTTGGCGCGGCTGTACTGCAGGTGTGAAATACGTCATACTTTTTCACAGGTATTCGTATTATTTTTACTCCATCTGTATGTCTCAGTAAGGTGGTCAACCTGACGTGGGACCCCCAGTGTTTAGTTCCCAAGCATGCTTGGTCCTCATTTTATGGACCCACTCAAGGGATATATATATATATATATATATATATATATATATATATATATTAGTATATATATATAGTAGAAGTCTCCACATTCACTTCCTTAAGTCTTTAGCAATAAGTAATATACAAATATCGAGAATTGTATCTCATTTAAAGACCGTGGATGGTCTTAGCAATTATGATAATAAATTATTACTATTATTACCCAATTTCACTTAAAAAGCCGTTTATCACCGAGTTTTCGCCGAAAAGTAGTAAAAAAATAATTTTTGCATTCATTCGCTCATATCGACAAATTTCGCAGTTATTCGCATCTATTTCGTATATACGAAAATTTCGTATCCCTATTAATGAATATTTTCTCAAATATGTTTTTGTGTATAGACCATTACACACGTTTATAAGTACTTGAACAATAAAAAATTTCGTTTGAAGATTTTAAATATTAATTATTTTTTATTCTTGATATAACCACGAAAAAATAGTTTCTCTGTTTTTACATATTTTACTTCGATTTTATACGAGTTAAAATTTTGGAAATCTTTTGAATTCAAAAATTTATAGAAATTTTAGTTATAAAATAATTTATTCTTTTGTAAGACAAAATATTTTTTTTTTTCTGAAAAATGTTTGCTTGAGGGAAAATATTTTCCAAACCTTTACTTTAAACCAGAAATCCTGCAGACCGTTTAGTAAAAAAAACGGAACTTTATACAAAATTTCATAGAAATACCCAGCAAGGAATTCTAGACATATCATTTAAAAGACAGCAAATCATGAAACGTTCCATTTCGGAATAAATAAACTCAAAGTAAAGACCTAAAGCAACATATGCAGAGATTACAATATAAAAAAAAGGCATTGTGTCTGGTGACATAAAAGAATACTGTAGACGTTATTTTATTCTAAAAGCCCTATAGTAAGTGAAAAGTAAGAAGAAAACTTAAAAATACACCTTCAGAATTCAGAGTTCCCTTTAACTATCATTTTACTACTATATTATATAGAAAATGCTCATTCACATTCTCTCAATATACACTCGTGACCGAGAGTTGTTCTAAAAAGGGAAAAAAATAATTATTAATGGAGAGTTAGTCATGAGATTGAGTGGTGTAGGATCAAAACTAACAATCTCCATCAGAGCATTTTTTTTCAGTAAAGTGCAAAGAACTATATCATACATTTTTGAAAATAATTATTAATGGAGAGTTAGTCATGAGATTGAGTGGTGTAGGATCAAAACTAACAATCTCCATCAGAGCATTTTTTCAGTAAAGTGCAAAGAACTATATCATACATTTTTGAAGATATATCGCTGGATTTACCCTTTGAATAATTTTCACATTTTTTTATAAGTAGGCCATTTTCGATTTTATTATTTTTAACTAATTGAAATGCAATAAGAAAACAAACTTAAATCCATTTTGAAAAAAAAAAACAGTTGGAGATTGATGGTTTTGATCCTACACCGCTCAGATATTCTCAAAGACTTACCTCTAATGTTTTATTTTGTTCCTGTGCGCAGATACTTAGATGGAATATTCTCCTCTCTCCCTCCTTTATGACTCCTAACTATATATCCTTTCGTCACCCTCTATACATGTATATACATACATGCACACACACACACACACACACACACACACACTCACATTCACACACACACATTCACACACACACACACACACACACACACACACATATATATATATATATATATATATATATATATATATAGAGAGAGAGAGAGAGAGAGAGTGAAACTTCTCTAGGGCAGCCAGTAATGGTTCCGAAGAAACGTGGCCGTCTACGGGGAGGGGGGGGGGGGACACTGCCTTGATGGAGTCGTGATTCAGATCTGAACAAAATACTGCCGTTTAGAGGGATGGCCGTCGAATAAGGCTGGTCGGCTGGACAAGTATAGCTGTGTATATGTATATATATCGATTTATATATGCATATACACAGTGGGGGTATAAATTGCTGAGTACAACTTATTGGAGATGCAGTCGGGCGAAGTGTTTATCCAGGATAGCACTGAAGAAATTTAGGAGAGAAACACACACATGGAGCCATAGAAGAGAAAAACAAATTCCAAAACGTGTTTTATATATCAGAAGGGATTAGCTGCAGTGGCCACTGGACTTGTCCGGCGTCCATGCCAGGACGGGACGTGAAATCAGCCGTGCTTACATGGTAGAATTAAGTGAGAAGAGCCGTCATGACCACCGGACTTCTGGCGTCCGTGGGCAGCAGATATGACAGCAAGGAGAGTTAGGCGTGAAGAGAGAGAGAAGTCTTTTGTTCAGGCAAATATCAAATGACTGTTTGGTGATATTGACACCAAAGGGCCTAAATTACTTATTTTTTAATTGGACGAATTTAGTCTCGTGGTGTTCACGTGTCCACGTCACGGTTCTCCCGGGGATTAATTAATTTCTAAATCACGTGCCGCTCTGCGTTTATTAAAAGGAAGAGTTTTAAAACAGGACTTATTTATTATATACAAATTGAATGGGCCGTTCGGTTCGGGCCACATATGGTGATGTTATGGAATTCAGATATTTCAAATGCCTACTTAATTATCTGCAGGGCTAAAATAAACTATAACTTATAATATTTTTAGGTTACAATTTGAAAGAGGGGTCGGGCTTTATTAAAAAGAAAATATGCTTAATTTGAGAAAACGCGTTTTCATGTTACACACACACACACACACACATATATATATATATATACTGTATATATATATATATATATATCTATATATATATATATATATATATATATATATATATATATATGTGTGTGTGTGTGTGTGTGTGTGTGTGTGTGTGTGTGCGCGCGTGGGCGTGGGTGGGTGTGTAAGTAAATGTACATATATATTTCTATTTCTATTTATCTGTCTATCTATCTACCTATCTATCTAGCACCTCCTCCTCCACTTCTCTGTAAAAACGCAGAAACGTGCGCTAACACATACGGAAAATTATTTTTCTGGAAAATATTCAGTATTAAAACTCTAGAAAAAAAGGTAGGATTATAGAAAAAAAATTCCATAGGAACATTTGCGGAAACTGAATTTTCACAAGAAAAACTCTTGGAAGTTTAATTTGAAGGAAAAGATTCTTAAAAAAGAAGTGCCACCTGTCACCAATAATATTCGACACAACCGCATTAAAAGCAACATCAAAAATACAATAGGGGGATTACCAAAATCTCTGGCAGGTGACAGAAGCTAGCTAGGATTTTTTCTTTATATTTTTAAAGAAAAGTAAAGAGCATTTCTAACGTTTCATATTACATGAGGGAATTAATATTTCTAAATTCTTACGAATATATATGTTCAAGAACTTATTTCAGAAAATATGGAGAAGCGGTAATTTATTCTTGATATTATATCTAGCTTCGTACTAAATATGGAATGTACGTAAAAGTTACAAACAGGTACACAGATAGTTATTACAGGAACCAAGGCTGTCAATGTCGCTGTTATATTGGGAATAGAAATAACGTATTAAAATCCCAGAAACCATATTAAAAATTGACATTTCATATCTCAGAATAACTTTGCTATTTGTTATTATCTAGTCACAATTTCTTTGACAGAAATAAATAATTGCTCTATAATGAAACATAATGGAAAATACTTTGGTTAAATTTGTTCAAAGTTGAAATTCCTTATTGTTAAGTAGTGTTAAATGTTTCATAGAATTTTACAAATATGGAATTTACTTATGATTTAAAGGTCTTAAATACTTGTTAAATACGCCCACTAATTTACAACTTTTTATTTTATTCCTCATCAGTTGGTTGATTAGATTTTATGGCTCATCTCTACGTCAGATAAGTTAAGATTGATCCAGAACCATATCTTTCTTGACAGAAGTGTTGACTTCTTTACCGTCAAGATTTGTCATATCTACCTTAAGTCTGCTGTGTACTAACCCTATTGGATTCACTCACCCCAGTGTTAATCTATGGAGAAAATTTGTCTTCTATTTACAACTCCATAAATGCTGATAATTTAATAAAAATGGTATTTTCAAATAGCCTAAAATTTTCTGCCTCTTGAAACAGGATTCATTTTATAAATTGCGTCCACCAAAGGAATTTATAAGCGTTTTAAACACACTATGCCAGATCTTTTCCCTATATAATTTAAAATTTAAAATATTATTTGCGTTTTTTTTAAACGAAAAATGCCTCAAGGTGTTAAATTTCTTTCTCTATTATGGAGTAAAATTAAAAAAAAAATCTTTAAATTGAAGTCGGCAATCCTTGGACAAATTTTCTCCATAGGTTAACATTGAGGTTAGAGAATCCAATAGGGTTAGTACACAGCAAACATTAATTAGCCTGAAAATATCCCCTATCAGGGAAATAGGGGACGAGTGTCTTTCCTCTAGTCCGCTGGTTCCCAAAATATGAGGCGTGGCTTTCTCACAGGGGCGCCGCGAAATATGACAAACATTTCATAATTTTATTTCCATTTTCCGGGCCCGGTGGCCCGGTTGGCAAAGGCACCGAGATAGTGATAAGAAGGTTGCTGGTTCGATGCCTTTCGCTGAGAAATCCGCCGCCGTGTAGACTAATGGCGGCTGGTGCTCGTAAAATCTGTCGTGGTTGCAATGTCCTCCACGTTCTAAAATTTACCTCTGGAGGTGTGGGGTCAAGTGTTCCGGTCTCGTCTCTTGACGGTTTTAAAATACGGGACCGACTTGTAGGGGGTAGTGCTGGCCGCTTATATGGTGACCTCTTAAATGAAAGGTCAGCAGTCTTGCGGTATGAGTTAGGGCGGCCGTCAGCATTCGGTGTTGACCACTACTGGTCTGGTGTCTGCAAGGCATTGTCTGCCCGGCAATTCACATTCGGGCGAATGTCTAAAAATGACAAGTGCCTCCGCGTTTGAGAAATTTCCATTTTCAAATCAGTGTGACAGGACGTGACGTCTAGCGAACCTGGTGCAAACTAGTAACTCATTTAGTAACACATAATTTTTTGCAGAAATCTTCAAAAATGGTAGTTGATGGCACTCTACAATAATTAAGTTTCTCGAGCATTCTCGGAACGTATGTACTTTGTGTTTGTTTATGAGAAGCTTACAATTCTTATTACTTAATTCTCATTACTTGGCGGATCTAGAGCTCTCCTTGCTAGTTTCGAGATTCATGGGCGTGAGGTTCCCGCACTAGGGATCTGAAAGCCAACCTAATCTGCATAGATGCAAGCAATGAAAACAATTTTTAAATTAATATCCGGAGATGTAAAAACAGCGTAAAAATTTTTTATTCGCCAAATCCTTCCTCCATCTCTTTTTGTGTAATACAAAAAATTGTTTCAGTCATTCATGAACGTCTATCTATACATCGTACGATTTTTTTTCACCTCAATTTCTAATAAAGTAAATAATACAGATACGTAAAACCCTAATTTAGGGAACGCGCAATATTTAATTTTTAATTTAGCGCACTGCGCTCACTTATGAAACGATAAACAACCAATTTCTATTCCATTTATTTCTTACGAGGTAACATCAGGAGATATCTCATTTCTTATTATTTTTCAGGACGCTACTCCGGCCTTTTGATTAAATCATTATCCTCTACTCACGACCTTTATAATTTAATTCTGTTCTGGATGCCGTTCAAAATCCTTTTCTATGTCATTTATTTTCTATTCTTTCTTTTTTGCAACTTTTAAATAGCTAAGCTTTGTTTAAGTATCTTCTTCCTTAATGTAGGGGATAATGGTTTTGACTAGCAATTTAGAAGAGCTACATAATTAAAAACTATTAGATCCCAAACTTAACTGAGAAAAAAAGGGCGATTACAAAGTATTGATTTCGTTTTTGAGATAAAACTTTAATTCACAAAATTACTTTTTGTGATAATAAAAGATATTAATAGCCAAGGTGTACGCCCGTAAAATCAGGGGTTTTTTTCATTTAAAAAAAATGGATCGGGAGCAGGAAAACTATAAGCTCCTAAATTTTAATTTTTTTTTCGTATACTTTTCTCGAGTTTTAATTCGTAATACTGTAATTGGAGGTGTCTATTTTTTTTAAACATGTAATTGAGTTCTGAAAAAGTGTCTAACAATTCTGGGGAAAAGGTAACCTAAAAATTTATCTTTTTATTTGTAAATAGGAGATTACATATCTGTTTAGACCAGTGGTAGTCAACCTGGTCCCTACCGCCCACTAGTGGGAGATTCAAGCTTTCATGGTGGGCGGTGGGAATTTTTGTCCGCTGTTACAAATTTTCTGCTTCCTCCATGTATCGAATGCACTGCTAACACATTCGCAAGTTTGTCTTTTTAATATATGCTTTTGCAATTTGCTTTTGAATTCCATCTCTAATTTTGGATTACAGGTAATAATTCACAGGACTGGGTAATCCGTTGAACCTCCTTCGTGCTGGGGATAGGGGCTTGTAATTGTTCCCCTTGAACGAGGAATTCCGAGTAAGCGCGAGTCATAAGCTCGTGTTGATTACGTCCCTGCCCTTTGTACACACTGCCCGTCGCTACTACCGAGTGAATGATTTAGTGAGGTCTTCGGACTGGTGCTCGGAGCGGCCTTCGGGTCGCGCCGGCGTGCCGGAAAGATAACCAAACTTGATCATTTAGACTTAGAGGTAGTAAAAGTCGTAACAAGCCTATATACGCGTATAGTTAGAGACTTCTCGAACTATACGCGTGAACGAGGGAGCGACGAATTAGCTCCGTAGCAATTTATGTATGTATGTGTATATATATATATATATATATATATATATATATATATATATATATATATATAAAGTATAAATAAAAATATAAACTTAAGTACGTATTTTTTGCAAACCTTCCCCTCTAAAATTTACTTCGCACTTTCGTTAAATTGAGTCATTGCGACTATGCACAGGTGGGCGGTAAAGAAACTCTGCCCTCAACAAAGATACAAAAATGGGTGGTAGGCATTAAAAGGTTGACGATCCCTGGTTTAGACACTGTATATGGTCTGCATTAATAGGCTTTTCTATAAACGATTAAATATATTAATAAGTATCTTCGATACCTTAAGATTACTGTGTACTGACCCTATAGACTTCGCTCACTTCAGTGTTAGCCGATGGCAAAAAATTTGTCTACTATTTACAGCTACATGAATGCTGATAATTAAATCAAAATTTAATTTTTAGATAGCCTATACATTTCTGCACTTTGCAACAGGATTCCTTTTTAAAATTTTGTCCCCCAAAGAAAATTATGAGCGTTTCTCTATTACGAAGTAGACATTTAAAAAAAGAATCTTTAAATCCAAGTCGGCAATCCTTGGACACATTTTCTCCATAGATTAACATTGAGGTGAGCGAATCCAATAGGGTTAGTACACAGCAGCTTAAAGAATTTGAAGGCAGTTTTCATCTGCTAAAAGTGTTCATACGTAAATGAACGGAATAAATCAAAGTGAAAGCTGATTTTCCCTCACACCTTCAATATGACAAAGAACGGATTACGTGCCACTGTGAACAGAAAATTTTCCTGCAGACAGCATTGTTCAAATAATGCAGAATATCTTCTTTTGGACTAATTGTATTGTAAGCAACTTATTCAAGATGTTGCAATTTACTAATGAATCATAAAGTTACTGATGTATTTACACCTTATTACGCCATTAAGAATGCATTTTTCTAGAAAACTAGAATAAATTGTGTGAACTACTAAGGCAATTTTCCTATAAAATGTATGAAAATATGCAATGAAAGGTTGCTGTTTAGTTATATTTACTTACCGTATTAACATATAAAATAAAATAAAATTGCAAGTAGATTTTAAAAATTATCTTGCGTATAATGTATAACTACTGAACAATCAGATAGCACAACGTAATCAAAATTTTTATCAGCATCCGCAAACAGAATTTTAAGTTTTTTCTCATCCAAATGTGTTTTACTTCCATCTATAATAAACTTTCATAAAAATTACAATTAATTCCCCCTTAACGGTTAGAATATTTCTTGAATTATTTATCTTTGACACTAACTTATGAATTATTTATATTGCAACTGAATCCTTACTCTATTTGATTTTATGCTTTAATTTACCTTCTTTTATGTTTCTTTCTATTCTTTTAAATTAAATTTTTTTTTTATTTTGCAAGTAATTCTATTAAGATTTTATTGCGAAATAATTAATTGAAATCTTAAACTCTTTGGTTTTTCTCGTACTTTATTCTTTGATGTATGCTATTTTTATATTTTGCTAATTTTTACACTGTAATAAATATCTGAGTAGTTAAGTCGTATGCATGAGAAAGTGTGAAAAGGGGGAAAATTGTGAAAAGTTATAGAAGGGGTATTTAGTTATAAGAGGATTTAAATTATTATTAATGTCAACACTTTGCATTAAATTTTAATGTTCTCTGTTTTTATAGATAATTGCACTTTAAAGAGTTTTCTTTTTATTTTGAAAGAAAAAAAATCACTTTAAACTGAATAAGATATTTAAGGGTATATTTAAATGTTAGGGTAAAATTTTAAAGAGAATTTGCTAGCAGTATTTCGCTTTATTTCGAAAACCCATTCGTTCATTTTTAAACTGTAATTAAAGTAATTAAATATGTATATATATGTATATATATATATATATATATATATATATATATATATATATATATATATATATATATATATATATATATACTGTTATTAATTTTTTCTTACAGCACTGAATCATCCATTATTATTTTCATTTATAAAATAGTTTATTTAGAGGAAATTAATTATTTATATCATGTTACTTACACACTTTTGAATTTTTATATGTCAAAATTATCAACGAATATATGTTCTATGCAAAGAAAACACACAATTATTTTGGACACATTTTATTTTATAGCTCCTGGTGTTACTTTCATGCGCTTTATGTTTTATTTCGCAAAATTATAAAGGAATAATGCCCTATGTGGTAAAAAAAAAATTCACTATTATTGGGAACAAATTTGTTAATATGTTTATACTGTTACTTTTGAATTTTAATTTAACAATATAATAAGGGAATATTTGTGCCTCGATAAAAAAACACGTGTTTGCACCCTATATATATATATATATATATATATATATATATATTTTTTTTTTTTTTTTTAAAGTTACGGTACTCATGAGGTTCATTCGAAGCGATTAGGGCATGACAAAGTGTTACTGAGTCTTACATAATCGCTTGGGAATAGTTACATAGTGGGATCGAGCTATTATAATACGCTGTATTATTATGGATTGTTCAACATCTTTCTGTTCACTTGGCATTAAGTATATCCTGCCTATTCATTCGGAATAAAAATTTCCATTTTAAACTTACTATTTAGCTGCAACCCAACAAGTATGGGTAAAAATATAGAATTTCGTGAGCTGGGCAACTGCGTTAGTACCCACATAACCTCTAGGGCAGTGCTCCCCATCCTATTAATCGCCGCGGACCGGTCGACGTTTGATAATTTTACTGCGGCCCGCTGAGGGGGCTATGACTGCAATTTTAATTCATAATCTTGAAATGTTTAATAAACAATAAACTAATTTAAAATAGTTACAAGATTTCTTTTGTTACAAAGGTATAAATTAGCACAAACCCGACAAAGTCGCACTAACCCGAGAGAAATACACCACAGTAAATAAAATGGAAATATTTTAATGTTCCTTGGGCGGCCCGGTATTATTTGATCCACGGACCTGTACCGATCCACGGCCCGGGGTTTGGGGACCACTGCTCTAGGGTATTTAACTTGAAATTCTGCTATCTGCGGGAATGTACAACTTGGAGAATTCTGGGAATAATTCATAGACTTAACAATTGAAATTTTTATATTGTTAAGTCTATGAATTATTCCCAGACATAACTGATAATACAATTAAAAAACATTGATACTGTTTTTTAATTGCATTATCAGTCTTTTCTTCTTCATTTTTAAGCGTTAAGGAGTGGTTTGCCCACGATACACCCCACGAAGTTCCGTCTTGGGGTAAGTGAAGATGCTCCTTTAACTTTTATGAGAGAAATTCACTTTTACACGATTTCTAATTTGATATACATTAGACTGTTCTTTGCCACTTTTATCATTAAAATCAATTAAAAAAAGTTTCTCTATTGTTAAGTATTTTCTATGTTTTTCCCTCTGATTCACTTTTCTGAACGCGAAACGAGATAAAAATGCATAAATCAAAGAATGTTCCTGAAATTCAAGAATTTCAAAGAGCAGAAGAATCTTCAAGAAATCAGTTATTTGCACTTACCCCAACGTCGTCCCAGATAGAAACAGGCAATAAATAAAGGTCAGATATGCACTTACCTCATTTTTGTGAGATAAGAACGGGGATCTTTGCTTACCTTGGATGTTAGAAATATTTCCAATTCTGAAAACTAGAAACTGTTGAACCACAAGTTTTTAAATTCATCTTCTGGAAGATGTGGTTTTTGTGTCTAATCCTCTAAAACTTTTCATATTTCTAGTTGATAAAACTAATTTTATACAGTCATCTAATGTCAAACACAGTAAGTTTTGGTGTACACTTACCCCGATTCGCATTATATTTGCATTATGTATTTTTATCTCCTTTTTAAGCATTTCATATTTTGCCTTATTTTGGCAACTGTGTGACACTGAGTATTTTTACAGATATATTTGCCTAGTCATGAATTTTTTTCCTTTTCCATGTCATTTCCATTATTAGACAGACTATTAGTGATTTACATGTTTATGGACTAAACATTTGTTTTGCAGTTAAGTTAACGTCTTTAATTAAAAGGGGAAATTTTTTAAAGAAATGCCTAAAAGATTCAAACCTTTTAAACAATTTGGGAACATTACTTAATAAAAAGAAAAAAAATGCTACTGATAAAGGACAACCCAATATCACAAAAGAAAGAGCATTCCTAAAACTCGTAAATGCATTCATTACAGCGACACATTCTGACCACCTCCGTATACCCGTTTCCGTATTTGAAAAATATGAAAGGTAGATAACTCGTGAGGCATTCTAATATCAGGTTAAATCAAAATTTGGGAGACAATTTACGCTACGCATGAAAGTGTGTTTCTTAGCGCTGCTCGATTTTATTTGATTTTTGTATTTTTACAGAAAATATTGGCCCATGTATGTATATGGACTTGGGAATTTGGTTTTTAAAAAGCAAAATTTCGGTAAACTGAGGGTTAAAATTATGATCTTTTCTCAATATTTAACCTTTTGAATTCATTTTATGTTAATATTATGTAAACACATTTTTTTTAATTAGAATTTTTCTGTTTAATTTTGGTATTTTCCCGAATTCATGATAATTAGCCCAACGTTGTATAGTTTAATGAAAAGGTATAATACTTGTCATATCGTGGACATCGACACTCCTCTTATTCGACACAGCCGGTGGAATTGATGAGTTTTCCACATGTGTTGCAGGCACATCAAAAGGAACTCTAATGTGCAAAAGTCGCCAAAAAACCTTCTTTTTCTTCTCCCTGCAGTCAGCACGTATGTTGCAGATCAGCGGCGGCTTTCAATTAGATAACAATGAAGTATGTCCCGGGCCCAAATGGATTTCAGGTTTTCTTGAAAGGGTCGGCACGGGCGGAAGTGACCCCTATCGGCCCGGAAGTAAAGACGGTTCCAGCAATTTGTGGAGTCTTCTGGATTCTTCTAGAAAATTGGACAAAGTATAAAAGGACTCCCCTTCTTTGTCTGGGGGACTTTTAGCTCATCGACTTGTTAGTCCGACAGCGCTGGAGTGCGTCGGGTCTGTGAGGGCGGAAAGCCTATTAATCTCTTAAGAGATTGCACGGGTTTGCTCTGAACAGAGACCGTGGATAATGATATTTGGCTTGTGTTAGCCAGGGAAATTTTTGTAATAAATTATTTTTGTAAATATTAAGGTTTAATAAAACCTTTTGTACAGTTGTAAACAAGTTTCCTTCTCGAATTATTCCGTTTCGTGTTTTAACTTGTTTCACTAAGTTTGTTTGAAGTCGCTATGGGCCATGTCTTCATAGCTGGTGGCATTTCCGGTGGGATTATTCCGGAGTAAATCGGAATACGAGTACACGCAGTTCCAGAGGATCGAGAAGTGGAGTCTTCACTGATCGGGGAGCAGCACGGAGACTAGGATAGAAGCAAGACCAAGCAGCATAAAAAGAGGACACCTTGGAGAGAAAGTCAATCAGCGGGTCGAGCTAGATGCAACGAATAAGAAGGTGAGTCCATTCGAAAATCTTTTTAGAGAGGTCTGAGTTTAAGTCGCCAGGCGCGTGAAATAAAAATTAGTTTGGGAAAACTAAAAATCCCTTAGGGGAAGATAGAATTTTGATTAGTGGTAATCAAGGTATGTGTGAGTAATCCATACGGAATCTCACAGCACGTTTGTGCAGAAGGAGAAAAACGGTACTCAGTTTGGGAGACGTTGTTTGAATTGTGCTATAAAAATATTTATAGGTGTATATAGTGATATATGTTATAAATATTTTAAAACGTTTGATAGAATGATATATGTTCTAGAGGGATACATGTTCTAGTGTAATATATGTTCTAGTATGATATATGTTCTAGAGGGATACATGTTCTAGTGTAATATATGTTCTAGTGTGATATATGTTCTAGAGGGATACATGTTCTAGTGTAATATATGTTCTAGTGTGATATATGTTCTAGAGGGATACATGTTCTAGTGTGATTTTGGTGCTATATTTTAGACGTATTGGTAGAAGGTGATATATGCCTAATTTTTTAAAGTGCTAGGATATTGTATATGTGTAGCTAGTGTATTCTAGACCGGGAAAATTATGTTACGGTACTAGGGGTGACCGGTTAGGTTAATACAAAAAAAATGGAAGCTTTTCTGTGCAAACAGACTAAAAATGTCCTCTTGGCTTTGGCCGAGGAATTTGATACTGAGGTTTCGGTAAACGACAAAAAGTTAGTGCTTGCAAATAAAATTATGGGGGCATCCGATTTCAAAGAAAATGTAATTGAAGCATTTATAGAATCGATAATAGAACAGCAAGAGGCTGATAGGCGTCGTGAGAAAGAACAGCAAGAGGCTTATAGGCAACAGCTAGAGGATGATAGGCGGTTTGAGTTGGAAAAAATGCGCATCCAGGGTACTGTCGAAACGAGCAGTGTAAGCTCGAACAGCTCTAACTTAGAGACAGATAGAGGTTTTCGAGCCAGTTTGAGAGATTTGGTCCCCAAATTTGACCCCCTCTCAGGAGATATAACGCTGTTCCTTATGCTTTTCGAAAGACAAGCGGAAAAAACAAAGGTGCCCTCTATCCATTGGGTCAGTCAAATGATCCCGCTATTACCGGTTGAAATATCAGAAATTATTGTGAAGGAACCGGGAGAAAAGGGGATGATTACCCTCACATAAAATCGCTGTTATTAAATCGGTTCAGACTAGGCACGGGTGCTTTGCGTGCCAAGTTCCTAACCCATCAGAGGAAACCGGGAGCATTGTGGTCCGACCTAGCTTATGAGTTAAAAGGATATTTGGAAAATTGGCTTGAGTCAGTGAACGTTAGCGATTTCGAGGCTTTGAAAGAGCTAATGGTCACGGAACAAATTAAAAAACGCGTCCCGATGGAAATTAGGGAAAAATATGTAGAAGATTGGGACGAGTTGAAGACTGTATCTATAGTCACGGATAAGTGCGACAAATATGAAAGCGTACACCAAAATGGAAGAAAACAAGAGAAAAGGTTATGGGAAAAAAAACCGGGCCAGGAAAAGGTCAGACTTACGGCAAAAATAAAGACGAGAGTAATTCTAAATCAGAGGTAGGAAATAAAAATGAGGAAACGAGTAACACGAATTGGCGAAAGGAGCAGTCATATGAGAGGAAAAAGGCTTTGACTTGATATTTTTGCGGGGAAACTGGGCATTTCAAGTGTGAGTGCCCGAAATACCAAAAAAATTCAAAGGAAGGCGAAGTAATTAACCATGTCGTGACGGGGGTAGAGCTAAGCAGTTGCTTTAATCCTTACTTGAAAAAGGCGGTAATCAATGGTGTACCCAGACAATATTTGAGGGACACGGGGGCGGAAATTGATCTATGTGATAGGTCATGGGTGACGAATGAGGACCTGATAGGAGAAGGCACTTGGGTAAGACAACCTCTGGACGATAAATGTATTTGTTTGCCTTTGGCTTTTGTTCAAATTGAGAGTGATTTTGGGAGCGTCTGGACAAAAGCGGCGGTCAAACCGAACGGGGTTGACCAGGGTTATTATCTGCTGGGAAATAAGACAGCTGAGTTGATTGAGAAAAAATCAAATAGTGGTCCAATAAATGCGGTTTTTACGCGGAGCCCAACTAAGAGACTGAACAAAGAAGAGACTGAACAAAACATGGTCAAAGCGAGCCAGACAATAGAGGAGTCTAAACCGGAAGTTTTTCTAAACGGCCCCTATTCAGAGTCTCCGGTAGTTGAAATAACTCCCGAGGATTTCGCGCGGGAACAAGAGGAATGTCACACGTTAGCTGTCATACGAGAAAAGGTGACGACAGGTGACTCGGGGGAATTCCCGAGGGAGAATGGTAGACTCGTGCGGGTTACAAAGTCGAAACATGGGGACTCGGAGGAATTATTAGAAAAAATCTGGCAGTTTGGTCTGGTTAAAATGAATGTAGAAAATAGAAGGACAGCGAGCCTGATTAGATACAGTTGGACAGGGAGGTTACCCAAGGTTGCGAAACTCAGGGCTAATGTGCTAAAACGGGAATTACTTCTGGTAGCATTTAGGACGCCGAATTGCGTAAGGCATAGAAAAAAGGCGGGAAGCCAGGGTTTTGTAAAATTTAAGAGGAAATTTAGGGGAAGAAAGTATTCCGTTAAATTCAAAATAAAAATGGGTAAGAAATACTCGGGAAGGCAACCTAGAAATTTCGGAAGACTGAGACAAAACAGAAAATTGAAAATTTTCGCGAGGGCGAAGATTATTGGACTCTGGACATTGGAAGATTCTGGACAGGTTGATTTTAGGAGGCCGAATGAAACGGTTTCCATGAAAATACAGCGTAAGCGAGATGCTTCGAGGAGGATTATATCAAAAATTAAAGGAATAAAATTGTGGGAAAATGTAAAGTCTCTGATGAGATTTTGAGGGTATTTACTTAACTTAAGGAATGTATTTTAATAACCTGTTGATGAAATGTATTAAATTTGGTCTTGTTGTAATTGCATAATTTAGAAAATTAAGGTTATTAAATTATGTTGATGAAATGTATTAAATTTGTTATGGTTGTAATTGCATAACTTAGAAAATTAAAGTTATTAAATTATAGTGATGAAATGTATTAAATTGGTTGTGAGTGTGAATACCTAGTTAAGAATTGAAAGTGTTCTATTGTAATGAAGTGTATTACGTTAGGTATAATGGTAAATTCGTAACCTAAGAATGGAGGAAATTAATCCATTGTGATGAAATCTTAGTAATTAATTTTTAATTTGTTTGTGCATCCATAAGTAAGTGGACCAATTAGTTTTGATTATTTGATTATGGAAATTATTTAAAGATTTGTATTGCGTTTCACAGTGAAAATTAGTTAAGGTTTTTTTTTATTTGTTAGTATTTTGGTCTAATAGCATGATTGTTTCTGTTCCGTGAATGGAAAGTGAGGCGGTTTTGCCTATTGTCATGTTTGGTTCAGGTTGAACGGACAAAGGAAAGTCCAAATGAATTGTGTAAATTCTAGTGGTTGAGTCAGTTGTGAACCAACGACTAAATGGAAAAATTTAAGAAAACTGTGAGTCGTTTGACGAGCAGGTTGTAAGTTATCATTGTGTTGAATTTTTAGGGTGAAGTTTTAAGTACTATTGTTAAAGGTGCCAAGTTGTAAACTGATTATGTGTAAAATGATTGGAAATTTTAGCATGTCAATAAGTGTAAAGTGACTGTATGTTTTTATATAAGTATGGTAGCGGTGTTTTAATCTCATGTTTTAAGAAGTTGTGAGTAGAAGTTATTTTAGTGTTTAATTGTGTTTATTCTTTTTGTAACCGCTATAAAATGTTTCTGATGTGTCAACATAATGTGTAGAGACGAAGGTTTGACTGGTAGGCTCTCGAACTGAGTACTAAGAAGGGGTTTGTGTTAGAGTTTCGAGTGCGCGGTAGGTCTGGTATTAAGCCATTAAGATAGGGCTCAAATAAGCCATTGTGTGAAAGACCTCTCCGAAGGATTACCTCGTTTGGACGTACACCTGTGACTTTAGTCTTTTTAAAATATAAAAAGACTTGATGGGGGGAGGAGCTGTCATATCGTGGACATCGACACTCCTCTTATTCGACACAGCCGGTGGAATTGATGAGTTTTCCACATGTGTTACAGGCACATCAAAAAGAACTCTAATGTGCAAAAGTCGCCAAATAACCTTCTTTTTCTTCTCCCCGCAGTCAGCACGTATGTTGCTGATCAAAGGCGGCTTTCAATTAGATAACAATGAAGTATGTCCCGGGCCCAAATGGATTTCAGGTTTTCTTGAAAGGGTCGGCACGGGCGGAAGTGACCCCCATCGGCCCGGAAGTAAAGACGGTTCCAGCAATTTGTGGAGTCTTCTAGAAAATTGGACAAAGTATAAAAGGACTCCCCTTCTTTGTCTGGGGGACTTTTAGCTCATCGACTTGTTAGACCGACAGCGCTGGAGTGCGTCGGGTCTGTGACGGCGGAAAGCCTATTAATCTCTTGAGAGATTGCACGGGTTTGCTCTGAACAGAGACCGTGGATAATGATATTTGGCTTGTGTTAGCCAGGGAAATTTTTGTAATAAATTATTTTTGTAAATATTAAGGTTTAATAAAACCTTTTGTACAGTTGTAAACAAGGTTCCTTCTCGAATTATTCCGTTTCGTGTTTTAACTTGTTTCACTAAGTTTGTTTGAAGTCGCTATGGGCCACGTCTTCATATACTCGTAACTTATGATGATGATGATGTTGTGTCTATGATGAAGCCAATTCAAATAGTGTCATGGTCGGAGATGATGGCCTCGGGAATCTGCACTGTATTGGCATCGTAGAGGTTCAGTCTCGTAAACAAGACTCCAATTTTTAACAGTTCAGAAAGGATGGATGGACAATCAAAAATGTGTTCCGTTGTCAGTTCTGTGTTGGGGCAGTTATCACAGTTTCTGTAGATTTTCCTGAAAATCTCTATCAATTTTCAATCCTCTGTGATGACCAGTTCTAAGCCTGACTATGGTTTTGTAACTTACGACAGCCTACCTATATATTTTGAAGTGTGGAGCTTGAGAAGTCATCCGTAGTAATACGAGTAGATTAAGATGGCTTAGCCATGTTTGGAGAAGCTAGGTAGATCATCCCACTAAGATCTTGACATTTAAAAAAACTGAAGGATCCCGAACTAGAGGTAGACCACCAACTAGATGGTTAGATGACATTGAAAAAGACATAAAAACTTTGAAAATTAAAAATCGGCGAGGAGTCATTACAGATAGAAGACCCTGGAAGGAGTGTGTGGTTGAGACAGCCAAGGCCTGTAAGAGTCTGTTGTGCTTGTGTAGAAGAAGAAGAAGAGCTTGGGAAATATTTAAAATGTTGTGATGATTTTTGTCTGCGGTAGAAAAAGGATGTATATGTCTTTACAGTTCCTCCACCTCCCTCATCCGCTTTCGGGATTTGCTGTGTGTGGTGACTGAACGCCACTGGTCTGGAACATCTGCTACCGTCTTGGGTGGTTCCGGCCCTCATTAATTTTCATGGCATTACCCACTGGTGGGTGGAGGTTTTGGGGGACTGGCTATTATCTTGTCTGGGTCAGCACTTCTGATCATTATATCCCAGTCACTAGGTGTAAGGGTGTTGGCCACCTTTTCTTGGCAAGCTTTATTTTGTTGGCGGTTTTCCGGAGGAACACATTTTCTGGCAACCCCTGCTTGAGAAGGGCTGAACACAGCCGAGAGAGTTGGGGTTCGGTGGTGAGTTGTCAGTTGGACATGTCTACCTTTTGACTGGCGTGAGAAGTCAGTTGGCTGTAATCGTATGTTATAATAAAGTCTTGAAAACGACTTCCACGTGGTATTTTTGTGCTTCCGGGGTCCTGTTTGTACTGCAGCGCGTATTTATCTTCCTGCCAATCACAACGCAAGATAAAACACTGGAGAGGAGGAATGTCCTCGTAACATAAACAGATTTGAAATCTGTCACAAAAGTTTTTGATTAATGTTGTGTTTTAAATTTTCTTTTTCTTTTGTTCTGTTACTCATAGTTAGCAAAGTAAATAATTCCAGTTTTACTTTCAATAAATGTAGCTGTTTAAGGAATATTTCTTCAGTTATGATCAGTTATTACAATTTTTGAGGCTAGTAGCGGTTTCAGTTATAAATGAGAAGAATATCTTGGCAGCGAAGCGATTGATTACTTAAAAGAGCCTTATTTATTTCATATCTCACACAAGACACAGAATTATTAACATGAAATAACGCCGAGTGCACGCTGAATGAACCAAATGGAATAAATTTATAACTATAATTAAATAATATTGATCTTAAAAGCAAAACTAAGCAAAGGAAAAAAAATGGCCCCGTACCTCATTAACGGGGAATCAATTCACGTCTCCCTCTCAAAGAAAAATATACACAGAAGTGGAAATAAAATAAGAAGGAACGGAAATCCCGCGGAATAAACATGAATGAAATGTGACGTTTTATTACCGGGTTTATTTATTATTTACCAAAGCAATAAATTTGCATGCTTTAATGAGAACTCGTCTTTTTTTCCCCTTTCCCATAACTATGGAGAAAAACAATCTTTTCCCCTCCTGCGCCACGATAAGGAATACTTTGGATGAAAATAAGATTGAGTAGACAAGGTTGGGAAAGAAAATGGTGAACTATGACATATTAGGAATTAAGGTATCAAGGTCTCTGATGGAGGGTAATTATTGTATCAAGAGTCTCTAGCGACAATCTGTGAAGTTGCGAAGCAGTTTGGAAGATATTGAAAAAAAGAAATGGGAGATTTGTTCGTTGTTAAGTTATTATTGAACATAATCTGAGGAATTGGAAATGTGATGGGAAGGACAGATGAATTATATTTTCGTTTCAAAGGCAGAGTTCATTCTGTTCAGGTTAATTTTTGTGCTTAAATTGGGGAAAAGTGTTCTTATCCCATTAAAAGGGAATAAAGAAAAGCAGGGAATTGGATTTTATGAATCATTCTGTGGAAGGTGTTTGACATTACAGATGCAGAGAATTGTTCGAGTTAAAAATTATCATACCTTTAGTAGCTGTTGAAAGTAGAAATGGCGTGAACATTATAGAAATGCTTCTTAGTTCTTCCTTAAATAAAACGTTCTGCATGTTTGGGAACGCTTTTATTTTTATTCGTGAAACAGAAAAATATTAAAGATTTTTTGTTGTTGTTATTAATGTTGTTTCTAATATCGAGTCACTTTAACCCACGGTAATTTGTTGACAACATTTTATCTGGAATGGCACCATGCAGGTGAATCAACACTGTTCCTTGGTGGCGCCTCAATTTTGACCAAGCACCTCCAGTGGAAACACTTAGAAGGTTCGTACCTTCTACTGCCCAGTGACGTCACAGAAGGACTCTCCGGTCTATGGAATTAATGTTCCCACATCTGACCTAGACTCAGAGGTATTTAATGGCGTTCGCCAGGATTCGGAAAGAGCTCCCCTCGTCCGGAGCCCAGCGCACTACCACTAGGTTACCTCTGGACCACATGATAGATAAAAAAACTGCTTTATTGATGAATTTAAGAAGCACAAGAGATGATTTTATACGTGTTTACTAATTCGCATGTTTTAAGCAGTATGCCAAAATATCTCATGCTACTCAACTGGATTGAAGATGAATAAGCATACTACTTACGATGCGAATGGAGAGGAAATGAGATTGGATGGATATCAAGTAACAGCGAAAATAATTGCACTCCTAGAACTTTGAGAGATTCGCTATTGTTTCTAATGTTCCTGGGACTCACACTACCAGACTCTAGCCCGGTGATTATGGAAAATTAACACAATAAACAAAATCATACTCCAACACAGAGGAATAATTTTTATTTATAAATGGTGCACACTGACGATGGACTGTAGGTTGAATATCCTCTTCCTTCGTTGCAGGAGACGGATTTTTATCATACCCCAGAATTTAATACGTATCTTATGCTTATTCAAACCTGACATTGCTAATATATTTTGCCTATTGAAACTAAGTTTCAGTAGACAAAATTATGTAAAAATGGAATTGGGGGGGGGAGCGGGAATCTGTGTAAATATTTTTGAAAGATATTGTGTTTTTTTATTTAGTTTTGATCGATCAAAGGGTGGCATTATCACCTTGTAAAAAATAAATAATAGGTTTTCTTAAAAATTAAATCGTCTATGTATCATTTGAAAGCGTACGTGTTTGTAATGTATTAATGTTCTGCACAACAGTTGACTTAGATTAAGCCAAATAGTTTATGTAAAATGTCCTCTAAAGTAATAAAGAATCATTTTAATATTTTTGGTTAACAATCTACAATTAATATCTAGTGAAAACTCAAACAGTTTAGTTCATTTACTGACAGAGTGATTTAATCAAAACACCCACAACTTCAAAGTAAGCTTTTCTATACTTGCCTTAATGGAAACATGAAATAAATTTTTTTGTAGAACTAAGACAAGGATACGGAAAGGGCTTTTTTTTCCGAGTTGGAGATAGAGCAGCGACATTTTATCATTAACTGTGACAGCGAAGAAGATTTATTTATTTGAATTACGAATTTTTTGAGGTGTTAAAACATTTATATACACTGAAAAGAAAAACACTAAATTGAGTATATTGTTGACTTCATGTTTTTTACTTATGTCCATTAACTTGATGTATACGTTTCCTGCCCAATTAGTGTTCTTCATCTCATACATTAAAAAGGACTCACTGCTAAAAAATTTGAAGGATGGAGAAAAAAAAAGGCTGCGAAAATACGTGTATTAACTCAAACTTTCTATTTAGATTAAAGCTTGCAATAAAGTAGCTCCATGTAACCACATCAGTTCAAACAAATTGAACTTCAAAGTTGTTTCTGTGCTTCGTAATACAAATTATTTTGTTAACAGCTGTTATTGTTTCTTTAAAAAAGGGAATCAGGTAGACAGCACATGTGTGTGGTTATTTTTCTGTAAATGGGATGAGTTTCCATTTACACTTAGAGAATGAGATAAAAGAGGAAAAGGTAAGCTTTTGCATTTTTTATCCTAAATTGCTAATTTTGTTTGTGAGGTAATGGTTTCAAGGTGTAGTAGTGTTATGATCTTCATATCAGTAGAGAAGTGAAGGATGAATAGTCTATCCTGTGATATGAGTTGTATGAATACTTTTGTTCATCTAAAGAGATGAGTGCTAAATAACGTATCACCCTTTATTAAATGAAACAAAAAAAAATGTAGCTATATATACAGTGTTGGAAATTGATTTATGAAAACACGGTTTTTTAACAAAAACTTCTTTCATATTTTTTTAAAAATGAATGAAATTTCATGCATTATACATGCTATGCTTTATATAACAAATGATTTACAAAAATGAAATTTCATACATAATAATAAACAAAAACGTAAGGTCAAAAATTAGACTTTCGTAACATACAAACATGGAAATTGATTTATGAAATATCACATTTCATTGGATATTCTGAAGTAATGTGAAAAAAAATTCCATAAAACCAAGTAACGTGAAATGCGCAGTAGACATAAAAAGCGTTATATATTGGAAGCAATACGTTTCAGTCATACTTTTTACGATGGGTAAACGAAAGTTGTTGTCTGAGGACGAAAGAGCCAAAATCGATGCATATCTAGAATGTGAAAAAATCTGTTCCGAAAATTAGTAAATTAATTAAAAGATCATTTGGTGTGATATATAACTATAGAAAATATTTAGCAAATTATGGCAAAAATTTTAACAAAAAAGGTAATCCACGTTTAAATAAGATGGAGAAAATGGGGATTCTACAACTTCTATCAAAAACCGGCCACAGTTCAAAGCAGATTTATGCAGATCTATCCCTTCCTGTTACTTCTAGATGAATTAGGCAAATTTTAAATTATTCATGGAGCTTCAGATGGTCGAAGATGAAGTCTGGAAAGATACTTCTGCGTCACAACCAGATGCGTTTTCAGTATTACGAGAAGTACATAGGAATGGGCGGCAAATGGAAGAAGGTCATTTTATACGATTAAAACAAATTTAATTTTGATGTCCCCGATGCTTTGAAATATTACTGTGGGGACCTCCGAAAAGAACCAAAATCTACATTCAGAAGAAATTTTGGTGGTGGAAGTTTGATGACTTGCGCAGCGATTGCTTGTGATGGCAGAAGTGAAATTGTATTTTTAAATGGTCGCCAGAATTCATTTGATTACAGCTCAGTTTTAGAAAATTCCCTTCTTCCATTTGCATGGCAATATTATAGTTTAGATTACATCTCCATGCAAGACAATGCAAGTATTCACACTTCAAATGCAATGACAGATTGGTTTGACGAACAGAATATTGATCATTTAGATCATCCACCTAATAGTCCTGATTTGAACCCCCATCGAAAACGGTTCGGCACAGCTTGTTCAAAAGGCTTATGCAGATGGAATGCAGTACACATCACTTTTAGAATTGAAAGCTTCAATCTGCAAAAACTGGAAACTAATTCAACACAAGTACATTCAAAATCTTGTTTTATCAATGCCATCTAAAATAAAAGAAACTATGATGAAGAAAGGCGGCTTTACTATCTAATAATGTGAATGAAATGTGATATTACATAAATCAATTTCCATGTCTGTATGTGATGAAAATCTAATTTTTAACCTTATGCTTTTGTTTATCATTGTGTATGAAATTTTATTTTTGTAACTCATTTGTTATACATAGCATGTATAATGCACGAAATTTCATTCATTTTTAATGAATATTAAAAATGTTTTTGTTAAAAAACCGTGTTTTCATAAATCAAATTCCAACACTGTATATATATATATATATATATATATATATATATATATATATATATACATACAGATCGAGTACAAAAAATTAGGAACATCTGTGAAAAAGTATGACGTATTTCACACCTGCAGTACAGCCGCGCCACCTGCAACAGAAGTCTGCCACCTAGTGAGCGTGAAGAGGAAGGAATCAGTCTCCCAACAGTAGTCACCTATGTTCCATGCTTCTATCGAACTGTCTGTGATAAGTTGAAATGTCGGACCTGTCAGAGTTCCAAAGAGGAATGATAGTTGGATCGCGTTTAAGTGGAGCATCGATACGGAAATAGCAAACCTTTTGGGGTTTGCAAGGAGTACGGTATCAGCCGTTATGACAGCGTACACGGAAGATGGTAAGACGACGTCTTCAAAGCACAGCAGTGGACGAAAGTCCAAGCTTGCTGATAGGGATAGACGGGTCTTGAAGCGCATAGTAGCCCGAAAGCACAAGCAATCGTTATCCGAGATAACATCCGAAATGAACAGTCATCTCCAGGACCCCGTTTCAACAAAAACTGTCTAAAGGGAACTTCATGCTGCTAACATTTATGGCAGAGTGGCAATTCGTAAACCCTTGGTGACAGCAACTAATGCTTTCAAGCGACGCCAATGGTGCAGGGATCACAAAGGCTGGTCCCCACAGCAGTGGCAACAGGTAATATGGTCAGATGAATCGTCATTCACCCTATTTCAGACGCCCGGACGCGTTTATGTCTGGACAACGCCCAAAGAAGCGTTTCATCCTGAATGTCTCTTGCCGACTGTGAAGCATGGGGGTGGCTCCATTATGATATGGGGTGCGATATCTTGGGGCGGTCTTGGGCCACTTGTTATTCTGCATGGGAGGATCAAATCCAATCACTATCTAAGCGTTCTAGGGGATCATGTCCATCCTTTTGTCCAGACTGTATTCCCTGGAGAGCGACCGCTTTTTCAAGACGACAACGCCCCTATCCACACTGCTAGGTGTGTTCAAGAATGGTTCAAAGAGCATGACGATGCAGTTGAACATCTCGCCTGGCCCCCTCAGTCTCTGGACTTGAATATTATAGAGCATTTATGGCCAAACTTCGTTCCCGATTTCCACCTCCATCCGGACTTTCGGAATTAGAGACCGCTCTGCAGGAGGAATGGCTTGATATTCCTTTAAATATTGTTCATGACCTTTATGCATCTATCCCACGTCGCATTAAATCTGTACTTCAGTCAAAGGGTGGTTCAACCCCCTATTAATAAAGATTTTCCATTAATTCACAGGTGTTCGTATTATTTTGTCCACCATCTGTATATTTATGTAATGATAATAGGTGTAAGCTCGAGGTGTAGTCGTAAATAGGCAAATAACTTGGCCGTTGAAATCATCAGTTTTGTAGTTGTAGCTAAGGCAAATGGAAACTGTGGCGGGGCGAAGCAATGGCCGGGAGCTTCAAACATTGTGTATCCATAACTTGCAATCGAAGCAGCGAGTGGCGAGGTAGATGGAGAGGACAATAAAACCCCTCGGAACACGTCAGGAAAAAGGCAGCTGGTTCATACAAAGTCTTTATTTCCGACACTGTTTCGTAGAACATCAATTAGATTTATTCGCACACATCTCTCGACTCTGGCCGGGGACAGGGACCCGGCCCCGTCCGTACAAATTTGACAGGAACGAAACTCACATCTCTTCTGGCTGTGAGCAAACAATTAAAGAGCTACAGAAAGCGCGCAATTCTCTCCCTTGTACGGGTCTATGAGACTTCTAATTTGTCAGAAACTAACACGTGATTAAGTCGCGTCATATGGGGTGATGCTCTCGCCAGGCTTCTAGAACTTTCGAATTATATAACGATTATATAAGGTTTGGCCGCACGTGCCTTAGGGGAAAAACTGCTAGATTACTTCAGTTTGGATTTAGGTCGCGATTCAAAGGTTAAGGGGACGGTATTCTGTTGCAATAAGATAAACGAATTTGGGAAAAGCGTGTTAGGAATATTTAAAAGGATTAAAATTTCTTTAAATTTCTCCCCCTACAGAAAAGACTTGCGTGAGGGGCCGACTCCCTCGGCAAGGTTCTTCATCAGGCGAGACCCGCGTATCAAAAACGTAATTGGGACTAAAATTTTGAGGAGTAATTTGGAATAAAATTTTGCTCGGGGTTGACAAATTTAAATTTTGTATTACTATCATCTTTGTGTGTCTGCTCAGGTCACGAAATGTACAGAATAGCATGAACTAGTATTAAACAAAAATAAAGAATATTAATACACTTAAATTACAGTTTGAAAGGAGTATGGCAATATTCAACTATTCAAAAAACTTAAACATACACTTAAAATGGAATAATAAAAATATAATTATTAAAACACAATAAATCACAACATTTGTTCTGAAAAAGTACTTAAAATTTTAAAAGGCGAAAATAAATCAAGATGGTCAATGTCGGGTTACATTCATGAAATCCAGAGGTGTTATACATAATAGGTTTTTCTAAGAGAAAGTTTAAAAGATAGATTTTTTCCCTTTCTTTGGACGACACGCAAAGTTTAACCATCTAAATGGAGTCAAGAGGTGTTAGGAACCCCAAAAATAAATAAAATCAAAAAGGAAATGGATCTCTGGTTCATGAGTTTGGTCGCTGTTCAGGTTTAGGCTTCATGGTGGTTATTAAAGTTCAATTACTTAAAATTCTTGGTAACTATTTTCAAAGGTTTTTCTAATATAATTTTTTCAAATGCACCATGGAAACAAATTAATAAGATAATTTTTTTTTAAATACAGTTCAATTAGGATAAACAGGGTTTTAAAAATAATTCTCTTAAAAGTTGTGTTAAAATTCTCATTCAACCAGTAACACTCAACATTAATTTTTTGATTTTGGGAAAAATGGATTTACACCACTGGAGCAATGAACTTAGCCTAGGTCTCCAAATGTGACAATCGGTGGTGTGAATAATTCCACCGAGGCCCGGCGAAAACGCACTAAATTCAGGCCCACTGAGCTATCATTGTGTTGGGTTGTTCGTGGATTATTTTGCGTTCGGGGTCGAACCGAATCACAAAGGATTTGTATTAAATTAAGTTATGGTTGGGGTCTAACCGACTCAATTTGGAATTATATTATATCATATTTGTGGTCGGGGTCGAACCGACTCACAAGGAATTAAATTTCAATTAAGTTGAAGTTAGGTTACCGGAAGAAAAAAAAATTGGTTGATTTAATTCGGTGTAAATTGTTTTCAATTATTAATTTTCTTAAATATTCAATTTAGTTAGAAGCATGCACATTCTTATGTCTTGTTAGGGTAAAAAGTCATAATAGGGAAACAGGATCACTTTAGCATACATCAGGAATTCAATATTACTTTCATATTTTTGACTGTGTAGTATCCGGATACAGAAATTATTAATATCTTTAAAAATTCAAGATTCATCAAGATTCAAAATTATCAAAATTACTATTATAAAATAAAAATACTAAATATTCATAATAAAACTATAGAACATCAAAAACATTTAAAAAAATACACTAAATGATTTGTGGTACTTGAGAGAATTTGTGTTAAGTCCCCTGAAAATTTCCATCTGAGATTAATAAATCTCAGTCTCTGTTTTGTTAATCACACTTTCAGTTCGTATTGCTAGCCAACGTCCAACGCGTTTCAATAAATGTACCACTAAAACACGAAAATAAAATATAAACTTTAAATCACTAATAAACTACAACTATTAAAATCACTCAATGAAACAAAAATATACACTAAATGTTATGGAAAGCATCAACATTGGTAACTTTAAAACGTTAAAAATCAATCACTGAAACTAAAATTCACAATAAATGAGATGATTAAAATATATCAAAATTAGTAAATTAAATCTCAAATTATCAATACACAGTTATATATTCAAAAATTCAATTTTCTTATTTTTTATTGTTCATCCCCTTGTTCTTTATCTATTTATTTTAAAACACACATCACTAAAATTTTATCTAATATTCCTAAATACACATATAATATCTTTTATTGAAAACTAATTGAAAATATTTTATACTGTAACTTACCCATGGAGTATCAATCATTATTTTATTCTAATTTATTATAATATAACTCAAAATTCAAATTGGTAAGAAGAAAAAAAAATGGGTTAAGAAAATAAATCAATCTAAATTTTTTGATGTCCAGGAGTCACCTCGAAACATTGGTTCCACTGCCTAAGTCACAATATATTTTCTTCCTCTTCTTCCAATTTATAGTCACAATCATGTCGTAATTGCTCATTTTATAACACGCGCACATTATTCCGCTTGAAGATCACGCTGAACTCCGACGTAGAAAACCAAACATGTCTCTCTCCTTTGCTTATCACACAAACCGAACCAAAACATCTTCTTTGACGATCATACTGTCGTAGAGAAAAATTATCCATGATTTAACACAATCTTGAAGAAGGATCGCGAATCACGTTCTACAACACACGCGCACACGCGCACACGCACAAAACCGCTGCGTCATCTCTCCGGAAAACGAAATTAACTGATGATGATGAAACATGACGGCGAAACACTGCAGTTTATTGTTGCAATAGCCGTAGACATCACACTCTGGGGATCCATTGGAGGTCTTTCCCGCGGCATTAAAAGGTTCATAGTATCCTCGCCGCCTAAGAATGTAATGATAATAGGTAAAAGCTCGGGGTGTAGTCGTAAATAGGCAAATAACTTGGCCTTTGAAATCATCAGTTTTGTAGTCGTAGCTAAGGCAAATGGAAACTGTGGCGGGCCGAAGCAATGGCCGGGAGCTTCAAACATTTTGTATCCATAACGTGCAATTGAAGCAGTGAGTGGTGAGGTAGATGGAGAGGACAATAAAACCCCTCGGAACACGTCAGGAAAAAGGCAGCTGGTTGATACAAAATCTTTATTTCCGACACTGTTTCGTAGAACATCAATTAGATTTATTCGCACACATCTCTCGACTCTGGCCGGGGACAGGGACCCGGCCCCGTCCGTACAAATTTGACAGGAACGAAACTCACATCTCTTCTGGCTGTGAGCAAACAAACAAAGAGCTACAGAAAGCGCGCAATTCTCTCCCTTGTACGGGTCTATGAGACTTCTAATTTGTCAGAAACTAACACGTGATTAAGTCGCGTCATATGGGGTGATGCTCTCGCCAGGCTTCTAGAACTTTCGAATTATATAACGATTATATAAGGTTTGGCCGCACGTGCCTTAGGGGAGAAACTGCTAGATTACTTCAGTTTGGATTTAGGTCGCGATTCAAAGGTTAAGGGGACGGTATTCTGTTGCAATAAGATAAACGAATTTGGGAAAAGCGTGTTAGGAATATTTAAAAGGATTAAAATTTCTTTAAATTTCTCCCCTTACAGAAAAGACTTGCGTGAGGGGCCGACTCCCTCGGCAAGGCTCTTCATCAGGCGAGACCCGCGTATCAAAAACGTAATTGGGACTAAAATTTTGAGGAGTAATTTGGAATAAAATTTCTTTGGAATGAAACTTCTAATTTGTCAGAAACTAATATTAAGTCGCGTCATATGGGGTGATGCTCTCGCCAGGCTTCTAGAACTTTCGACTTAAATAACGATTATATAAGGTTCGGCCGCACGTGCCTTAGGGGGAAAACTACTAGATTGCGTCGGTTTGGATTTAGTTCACGATTCAAAGGTTAAGGGGACGGTATTCTGTTGCAATAAGATAAACGAATTTGGGAAAAGCGTGTTAGAAATATTTAAAAGGATTAAAGTTTGTGTCATATATATATATATATATATATCATATATATATATATATATGTATATATATATATATATATATATATATATATATATATATATATATATATATATATATATATATATATATATATATGTGTGTGTGTGTGTGTAGAGAGAGAGAGATTGAGATTGATTATATTTTTAAAAAATTGTTTTAGTTAGTAGGAGATTAAATCTCCCCTACGTATATCAATGAGTGATTTTTTTTTTGATTTTTTATCAATGAGTGAGTTTAATGGAAGTATTATTTCGGTAGCCTATTGGCATACACCTAAATGCAAACTAACTACCTATAGAAGAATACTATGAAATTTCAGTTGACAAAAAAAATTATAGATTCTAAAAGTGCTTATTAGATAAAGATAATGTTCTTACCTTTACTTCAGATTAGTATCCATGAAAATTAAATAAAACCGCCGTAAATTTCCTAAGCCGAATTAGCTGTAAGCCAGTGAGCTCATACAAATGGAAAAAAAATGTGGGAAAACAACTTCTAAAAATAAATAGTTCAGTTTGTTTTGCACAAAACGTTTATATTCATGTCGTTAATATTCATGTAAATTTATTTTTATGCGGAGAGAGCGTCAGAAGGTTACTGGCATGGGTATGCCCTGAGAATTTCTGTTTCAAAAGAGAATTTAATAATATATTTAAATAAGAGAAGAAGTGAGATATTTTGGGTACAGAAAATAATTAAAATCATTAAAAATGCACAATACACGATAAAATTTCTCACTATGTAATGAATTATGAAAAAACGGTAAGTAATATAGATATACATCTGTAAACCAGTAGATAGATAGAGAGATAAGTTAATTAATCAATCATTACCTTCTGACAATCTTGCTAAATAGAAACTTCAATGAGAACCTCTGACGTCGATCCCAATCCCTACCAACGCTTTGCGAGGATACGCATTATTATTTTTGACCCGACAACGCTCTTGACTAAGACACGCAAGTATGCTGACACCAGAGTTTTTGTTATGTCTTTAAACATATTTGTGGATAAAGTTGAGCACTGCCTACTTAACCCCTTGACTACCAGGCTTAATTTCGCCGGTGAAGGGCTATATACTAGGCTATGCGGTGTAAAATGTTCGTGTCATAAATCATTTAAAAACTTCTGTGATGTAATAGTGAAGAATTTAAGGTTCTTTAAATAATACGAGCAAATATAAAACACGTGAACACAGACAACAGTCGAATCGCAACTGACGTTTTGATTTTTGAAGCGATTACGCGAATTCCTACCCCGCCGCTCCTTTCGCCATCTAGCGGCGTCCTTAGTAGAATCAAGGTCATTACTACTCACCTCCGACCAGTACCATGCTATATCAGTTGCATATCACTGACCAATCCGGTTCAAACATGCACTTATTACTGTGTAGTGAACGGCGTACGGGGTGTACTTCCTGGCCGCTGATAAATGAAATGAGAGGACGTACGCTGCATAAGTCCTGGTAGTCAAGGGGTTAACCACAGACACAATAAGAGAAAATCAATGTATAGAATATACAGAGATAGTAAGAAAAGGCCCCATTCTGTGCTAGAATAAACATGCATATTTAACGAAGTTTGGTGAAATGAAACTTAGGGTAACATTTCATGAATCAGCCTGCCCATATCTTGGAAATCAATATCTTCCTGAAGAAAATTAAAAAAAAAAATTCTTCTTCAATATTTTTGTCAAGTGACTTGTAGAAATCCTAAGTTTTCAATTTTTGTGGCCGAACTGACCGTGTTTTTCGAAAGTTCATCTGCTGTTTTATAACTTTTGACTCCTGTATGCGATAGTAGCAATCAGAACTACGAATTCTTTCGAAGTTTCAGTTGAGCGTTATGAAGCTAAACTTGAAATTCTTGAAGATTTCTGAGAGCTGACAACTAAATGTCACTTATGATGTAAACTAGGCTACTTTTACTGTTTCTTCATTTCCATTTTAGAGCCTTCTCCATTGATTACAACTTTGCTTGAGAACCATACTTTCAAAATATTGTATGGGTATACATACATACATACATACATACATACATATATATATATATATATATATATATATATATATATATATATAACATAAATATGTATATATATAATTAGTAAGACAAAATAAATTTAATCTGCTAAGGGGCGTAAAGGAGGCAAAAAATCTGTAAATGGGTCATTGCGAACTCAGCACATCGCATTTAACTTGTTCAAAATCTCATTTCTCTGTATAAACTTCTGTTAACTATTTCTAACTAAAATTTGAAACTTTACGCTATTTTTAAAACTCCAGAACGACAAATCATTGATTAAATGAAAAACAATTTTTAAACTAAAGAAAATAAAAGTTTGTTAATCTATTCCAAATTTTTGAATCTAATAAAGGCAACTGATGTGAATAATTTATTCTAAAAATTAATATTTTTAAGAACTTTTTTAGTAAAATATTTTAAACATATATTAAGAAGAAATAAAATTTATAAATTAATTTTAAACTACTTACTTAACGATCTGAAAGATACATTTCTAAAAGGAAGGTATGTGAACAATATCTTATGTTTTTTCTTCTGTTCAATATGCAGCATTAAGTAAAATTTAAATTTGCATAAAATTAATAAATTCACGAAGTTTAAATCATAGATTAAAGGGTTTATATTTATTTTAAAAACCGAAAGGATATGAGTTATATGTTAGGGTATTTTTTCCATATTCAACATTTTAAATACATCCCTGAAAATAATGTTGATATGTGTTATGGCTATATATATACGAGGGTTATTTTTTTTCAAGGTTCGATAGGTCGCCAACTGAAAATCACAGTCAGAATCAAGAAAATTTTATATGGAACAATGTGATACAACATTAAGCTACTTTTCGGCGTAATCGCCGTCCTGATTCATACATTTGTCGTAGCGTGGTACCAGTTTTCCAATACCTTCATCATAGAAAGAAAGCAGCCGCCTGTGTTTTCAGGCAATTCTGTACGCTGGTCTGCAGCTCGTTCACTGTGGCGAATTTTTGTCCTCCTAGCCAGCGTTTCATGTGGGCAAAGAGATGAAAATCTGAGGGAGCCAAGTCAGGACTGTATGATGGGTGATCAAAAACTTCCCATCCAAAACGCTCCAGGAGGATCTTTGTTGCAACTGCATTGTGCGGCCTCGCATTGTCATGAAGAAGGACAATGCCTGACGACAACATTCCTCTTCTCTTGTTCTCAATTGCCCTTCGAAGACGTTGAAGAGTCTTGCTGTACGAAGCTGCATTGATGGTTGTGCCACGTGGCATGAATTCCACCAAGAGAACACCTTTACGGTTCCAAATCACTGTAGCCTACACTTTTTGGTGGAGAACGTGCGCTTGAACTTCACTGGTTTACGACTCGGGGAGTGTGAATGCATCGACTGTTTGGATTGCTCTTTCGTTTCTTCAGTTTTGTAATGGACCCATGTCTCATCTCCTGTGACAATTTTGTCCAAAAACTGATCTCCATCGTGATGGTAGCGCTGGAGGAAGGTTAATGGTCAAAACTCAGCGCCAATTCGCTGAGTTTTGTGATGGTCAGACAGCATCTTGGGAACCCATCTCGAGCAGAGTTTGCGGTACTCGAGTCTTTCACTCTAAATGGTATAGAGAGCTGACAGTGAAATTTCCGGAAACAAATCACTCAACCCAGAAATTGTGAACCGACGATTTCCGCGAATCGTCTGATCCACGCGCTGAACAAGATCATCGGTTGACACTGGCTTCCTTCCCTGGCCGCCTGCATCATGAACATCTGTGCGCCCAGCATCAAAGTTACTGCACCATTTCCGCACTTTGCTGTCAGACATGAATGTTTCTCCGTACACTTTACTCATTCGTCTATGAATTTCAGCTGCATTGCTTCCTTCAGCATGAAGAAATCGAATGACTGAACGCAACTCACATTTGGCGGGAGATTATTTTTCGAAGCATGTTTATATGCTCCCTACGTACTCAGAAATGACAACCGCGAATCGGGGCGTTCCCCTGGCCAACTACAGACACAGCGCAAGACGTCTGCGCACAGACCTAGCGGATTTTTCCCGAAGCTTTCCTTTAGCGACCCATCGGACCTTGAAAAAAAAATAGCCCTCGTATATATACACCGGGTGTCCCAAAACTGACCGACGATTTGAAAAATAAATTAAAGATAAATGGATGGTGATAAAAATGTACGGTTTGCTGCATTCTGCTTAGGTAACCAGGGAATTTATTCTCACCAATTTTCAAAATTAGGTACAAAGTCCGTCAACAGATGGCGCTGCTGACTGGGATAAACTATAAAACAATGTTTTCAAAGCAAGAAGCATATGCAAAGTGGCATGGATTGGCCTCCCTATTCGCCAGATTTGACGCCATTCGATTTTTTTCTTTGGGGGTACTTCAAAGACCAGGTGTATCCTCACAATCCACAACTGTAGATGAACTGGAAAAATACATCTCTGCTGTTTGTCAGAACATTCAAACTGAAATGATTGCACGGGAGTCTGCGAATTTTGACCTCAGACTGCGCCACGTTGTTGCTGCAAACGGTGGTTATTTTGAAAACATTGTTTTATAGATTTTTTCCCCGTCAGCAGTTCCATCTGTTGACGAACTTTGCAACTAACTTTGAAAATTGGTGAGAATAAATTCTCCGGTTACCTAAGCAGAATGCAGCAAACCGTACATTTCTATCGCCTTCCGTGTTTCTTGAATTGATTTTTCAAATCGTCGGTCATTTTTGGGACACCCGGTATATATATATATATATATATATATATACACACAGAGAGTTAGAGAGAAAGACAGGATGATCCGGTGTAAACAAATGTAAAATAAACATTTGCTTTCTCTAAGGATAACGTTTACGCAAAATGAACTCTTCGATAGGATTCGTTTAATCCATTCAGGTATAAAATTATGGCGGAGCCTAAGAATGCGTGAAATTTTATTCAATATAGAAGCATTTAAGGGTTAACAGAGCAAGAGATTTCAGGAATTTATTCTAATAGTTTGCTACCATGGTGTACTCATGATTCAAGGTGCATGATCAAATTTATAAATTAAGGTATCCGGGCAAGTTTGGGGCAGTGTGTTTTCCAAAATTCTTATTGGTGAAAATTTCTGTCATATTTTTTTGGGGTACAGCATCAAAATAGAAAAACGAGGAATATATAAACCCTATTTATACAACCTTTAATAAAAAATTTAATTATTTTGGACTAAATTTAGCGTATTGTTACATGAACGACTCTAGGTCGACATACGTATATATGGACACACACACGTATATATATATATATATGTGTGTGTGTGATATGTGTATATATATATATATATATATATATATATATATATATACATATATGTGTGATATGAGTGTATATATATATATATATATATATATATATATATATATATATATATAAACAATATTCTACGTCCAAAGTATAAAGTTTCGACAATTCGCGATTCGTCCAACAGTCAATGGCCGGTTCACGAATCGGAGGCCAGAAAAGGGAGGCCAGGACTAAATGTTTTGCAGGGCTGGATGATACAATTACGAGAGTTGATCATACCACATAAAACTCGTGTTATTATAAGGATGAAAATGTCTGTAGTTTTGTAAAAGTAGGAAAAATAACTTCAAAACCAAAGAGAAAATAACAGTCTCTCTTGGGCAATTTGCAAATTGCCTATTGATTGTCGAGTATATCGCGAATTGGACGGCCAAAGACCGAAGTAATCGTAAATTCTTGATTATTCCGGGTTTTTGCCAAGCGACGGCCAATGCTAGAGATGACCAGCCATTTCGATAACTGGACATTCTAGGATATATATATATATATATTTATATATATATATATATATATTTATTTATATATATATATATATATATATATATATATATATATATATATATATATATATATATATATATATGTATGTATGAAGAAATTATTTTCTCACATGTAAGTAAGACTATCGTAAGTATAATGAACTAAAGACTAGTCGATATATTTTGAAATCTAGAAGAGATACAGGGGACTACATGCAATTACAAATAAAATTTCTTTATGAGATTTCTTTTAAATGCAGCTAGAAATCAACGAACAGTATACTTAGAGACAAATCTATATTTCATGGGATTCTAAGTATTATGAAGAGCATACTTGACAAATTTCACACCCATGACTTGATTAATTTTAAGCTATCACAATAGTAGTACAGCATTTTTATTGAAAAGCAAGTTCCTAAGAAGACACAATTAAAATATTCACATGTGTTGAAATTGACAGCTGCTGCTCGTATTTAAATCCTCCATAATTCCATTTCTAATGATGGCACAAAAAGTAAAACCAGATTTAGAAACAGAAATTGACATTCTTTAAGAACAGAAATGAAAAATAATTTGTAATTTTCGTCAAAATCGATGTTTTAAACGGAGTTGCAGTTACTTCGAGGCTTAAGATAACGTTTTATTCAGCAGTGATAATATATATTAGGAAGGTGTAAAAGTAATGAAGCCTTTTAATAAGAAATATGTATTCGAGATAAACACATTCTAAAAAAGGAAAAAATCAAATTTTGAACTTAATCTTAGTTTGTGAAGTTTTTTATAAAATATAATGAGCAATCCAACTCTTTGCTACTTTAAAACTCAGTGGGGAAACTAGAAAATATAAATAGTTAGCATATTCAGTAACCACTTTAGTGGAATGGATTTCAAGTTTTTTTTTTTTTTTTTTACATAAACCTGTAATTGAATATTTTGGAAAAAAAATGTCGATTGAATTGCTTCAAAAGTCCAATGAGAAAAAGAAAAATTGATTGTCAAAAATTTTAATGCCAAACTGAACAGGTAACTGTAGCAAAATAATTAAAGAAAATCTAACGCATGCACTTTACACAACATCTGAAGCTTAAATAAAAATGAGCCACTGAATGCAAAAGTGGTGTAAATCGTTTTTAATTTTCACGTTTCGAGATTACACCACAAATCGAAATTACTAAGTTCATTCTGTCTTGCGTTAAAACGGTGTATGAGTAGCTTTACTGCCTACAAGCTAGACTCTAGCCAGCATAGAGCTTTAAAACTTTTACATATTTTAAACACTTTTAATGATGTTACAGAGCTTTTAATAATCCCACGAGACTAGTATCTGCTCCTGTTAACTTAACAGTCAAATACTAAAGAATACAAATTGGTTGGAAAATTACCCTTATAAAGCATGTTTAATAGTCAATGTGTAAAAATAACAGAACATAATAAACATTGCTGTAACTGTTAATAGAAATTGGCGTGCGCTATGTCATGTTTTACATTTTAGTTTAAGAATGTTAGCGGAAAAAATGGTTATTTAAATAATATGACTTTACCGCTTACACGGATAATTAAGAGCCTGGGTCGACATGTATATTTTCCTGATATTTTTGACTGTTTATAGGTCTCTCGGCGTTAGATATAATTAGGAAGATTTTGGAAAAGGCGTATGTAGTGCTTTATTTTATCGCTAGGGGCCCGACAAAACTATGTACTCGTAAGGCGTTACCGCTGTTTTCGTGGACGAGTCGGGACGCCTGCGTTCCAGGATTTTAATAATAGAGTTAATTGTAGTATGCCTGGGCCTCGTATGTCCTAAGCCTCTGGCCTCGAGGGGGTCCCGAGAAGCAACAGAGACGTAGAATCGTCCCAACAGCTCCGTCTTCTTTTTTAAGATAATAACTGAATTTCATATCTAGAATGCCTCATTTCTTACATCTACAGGTATAAGAACTAATACTCTAAAGAAAGTATGATTACTGTCGCGGTACCCCGCGGCATAGTACGGCAAAAGGCCGAAATAGAAGATATGAGACAGAACTCAGCTGGAGAAAAGAAAATAAGTGGAGAAGATGGCATGGTAGATAATACAATAAAATTAGGGGATTCAAGATGCAGAGGAACACAATTGTGAAAAGAGTATTTAAAAGGGCTACAAGGAGGCAGGATAGAATAATCTGAGTAGAATTTAAGGTAGTAATAAAATAACTCCACATGCAGGGAGGTCAATGAAGAAACAATCTTCGAAGAGTGAGAAGCTGAAACGGAATATATGGATACGCCCACGATTTGGGGAATGGTCAAGAAGGAAGGTAAGTGCAAATCACGACAGAAGAGGAGGCTTTGGAAGGAAATTAAGGGAAGGGGCCAATAGCAGGATGATGGAGGAGGAACATGAAAAGCAAGAACGGAAATATATACGGAGGTAAAAGAAGAGTTAAAATGATGATTAGACAGCCTGATGACTAGACACATGCTTCGTTTGATAGAGTCAGAGAAAGAGTCAAGAAGTGATACGAAGAAAATAATTCATTAGTTTGGATGCGGATAGCAGTTACCACCAATTGGCCAGTAGAATAATCGAAAATTATACTGCAAAACCCTTCATGGTTATGACAGAAATATGCCTTAAGAAATGATCAGCGATTGCGCCCTGATAAATTAGCGGTGTGCGACAGAATCCGTTGTACCTACGCAATCAGCACCTGCCGACTGATAGATGTCAGCCCGAGCCGTCGCCTGTGCAAAGTTGACGAGGAGACCCTCAACCGAGCTCATCGCATCATCGAATACGAGAAGCTAAGACGAGTGATGTGGAATAGATGAGACGTAAGCGACAGAGACTGTCATCGATGATAAACCTTCCATTGCCGACCGAGATCCCTCAGCCGGAGGCGATGTCTGTTAATAATCGAGATGTTAATGCTCGAAAAATTCCCCAACCTGGGCGATAAGTCGCCAAGAGCATGGCTCATCTTGAGAATTGGCGACGTTAACGTGCTTGTGTATTTAGTCAACCTGTTGCACTATTCGAAGTCAGTTAGTAGTGTTTTGCGAGCTATCATGCCCACGCCTTTCGAGGTATCGTGCTCTTGTGTAGTGAGCTGTCTTGCTCACTTTTATTATTGAGCCTTGGGGCTCGATTTTATTGTATAAAACGAAATATTATATGTTTAATAAATTTTTAATACAGTCCATTTTTGAGGGATTATTTGAAAGTCCCTAACAATGCCCATGTCTATTATGAGAGGGACTCCCTGCAACCAATTTCTCTCAATTTAAAAACAAGTAATTCGAGCAGGTTAATTCGCGTATTGGTATATAGGGTACAATTTACTGCTTACTGAGGATAGGTGGAATTAAATTAATAGCATTAATGCTAAATTGATTGTATGAGTTGTGTTTCGACATTTATAAAGGGTTAATGATATAGAGTAACTTATTGATAGAGTTGATTATGAAAAATTAATGAATGAAGAGTTATATGTACACTCAAGAGCCAAAACATTATGACCACCTGTCAATAACGAGTTGGCCCACCTTTGGCGTGCAACACAGCTTCAACCCGCCTTGGCATGGATGCCACAAGTCCTTGGTAGATGGCTGGAGACAGATTGTACCAGATGTTTAAGCAACGGTCACGCAAATCCGAGATATTGCGAATTGGTGGTCTTTGAACTCTGAGCTGCCGTCCCATGACATCCAAAATGTGTTTTATCGGATTGAGATCCGGTGAGTTAGTCGGCCAGGACATTAACTGGAATTCAGCATCATGTTCCTGGAACCACTCCAACACAATTTTAGCCTTGTGACACGGGGCGTTGTCCTGTTGGAACATTCCATTTCCAGCTGGAAAAACAGAGGCCATGTAAGGGTGCAACTGGTCCACAATGATGTTCAGATACCCTGTAGCATTCGTGGTCTGCTCTACCACAACCACGGGTCCCAGAGACGGCCAAGAGAACGTTCCCAAAGCATAATACCGCCACCACCGGCCTGTGTATGACCTACTGTACATTGAGGGAGCAACAGTTCGCCTGGAAGACGGCGTATCCTGACACGGCCATCGGCGTGATGACTTTTAGATACGGGTCCCGACCTGCCACTTACGGCTGGTATCACCCATGAAAGTCACTGAAGCCCAGTCGCTACGTAGTAATACCTGCATACGCAGTCGAGGGTTAATTTCCCATGTTCGGTGACATTTTTCATTAGTGTAGGTCCCAGGGTTGCCGGATGGACGGTACAGATCCGCCATCCACTCACGGCACCCCAAGCCCCCCATCGGCGTGATGAATGACAAACCGTGATTCATCTGACAAGGCAACTCTCTCCCTGCTGATCCATGGACCAGTCGCGATGTTCCCGGGGCCAGCGCAGGCGCAGTTGGCGATGACGCTTGGTCAGCAAAGGCACACGAGTGGGACGTTTGCTGCGTAGCCCCATATTCAACGGTGTCCGCTGAACAGTGTGCTGCGATACTATTCTACTTGACCCTGCATTGTATTGGGCTGTCAGCTGAGCCACTGTCTGGCTCCGGTTTTGTTTCACCATGCGAGACAGTCTCCGACGACCTTTTTCTTTGATAGCGTGTGGACGTCCAACACCATGTCGTCCACTGCTGGTTTCACCGTCATTCATCCACTTTGCATAAGTACTAACAACTGTAGGTCGCGAACAACCCACGAGTCGTGCAGTTTCGGAAATACTTGTTCCGAGCCTTCGAGCCATTACAATCTGCCCTCTATCAAAGTCGCTTAGATCCGCAGCCTTTCCCATCACAAACAGAAGTAAGTGAAAGAATGATTCTTCAGACTCTCCAGCTGCAGTTAAATATCACTTCCACCTGATCACTTGCCTTCCACGTCATCCAGGCGAATTCATTGCAAAATGTAGGGATGGTCATAATGTTTTGGCTCTTGAGTGTATATAAATGATATTTTTTTAGCAATGGAATGTTGATAGTTATACAAATGATATTCATAGTAGTGAATGATAAATGGTGTAATAGGTGTATTTATATATTATTTAATAACTTTCATGAAGGTAGTTATGTTTAAGTATAATAAGTGTATGTCGATGTGTTTTGGTTATTAATAAACCAGTTTATTATTTGAATGAGTCATGGTGTCATTGTTGAAGTATTCTAAAGGCAAAACCACTATACACAAAACAATCTGTACTACAGTTACAAAGACACCAATTACTTCATATTTCCGAAATATGTAGATTAACGTCCAAAAACAACTATGTAAATGTATGTTAAAACTTAATTAATGAAAGCCGAATGTATCGTTTTCTTTTTATTGTGTAGCAGAAATTAGAGCTTCATGTTCAGTTCTTTTCTTTAGGATGAACCTGATCCTACTTTAAAAGTATAAAGGAGAAACTTCGAAAAAAAAGTTATTAGCAATCATAAATTAATGCAACGTTTATCAAATTTTTTTCGGTTTCTCAAAGCCTTTTTTTCGGTTTAATATTTCTAGTTTCTTCATTCAGCATCAAATTTTAAATTTCCCCTTTATGCTTTATATAATTTTGTAGTCATATAGAAATTAAATGAGGAATTTTTTTCAGCCTTCTTTTGTATGTTTTTATTTTACGTATTTCACAATTTAAACTTTTTGCTATTAATCCAGTACAATAAAATAATTCTAATTGGTGAATTTTGTAATTTTGCCAAGCGGAGTAATTGCAGAAGAGAGAGGCGGATACACATTCCTTATTCGAATTCTTTCAAGATTTCAAAAGTATTTTCTCTTCAGAAAGTATTTTTTTTTCCGAATGGGGAGAAAAAAAATGTTATCGATAAGAAGTAAAAGACAGAAGTTATAATTATCATAGAAATAGTATTTTCCGAGAAATGAGATTCAGTATATCACTTGCATCTGACAACGTATTAATAACAATCTAAATTACAGATGAAACCTGGTATCGTGCATTTAATTTTATGTGTAAACTGCAGATAAGTGCTTGGTAGGATGAATTATTAAAGGTATATTTCTCAATACACACACACTTCTTTAAGTATGAGACGGAAAAATTCCATTGTGGACTGCTGAAAAAAAATTTCCTAGTTTTTTTTCTGGTTGAATTAAGCTTTTTTTAAATGATAATAATATTTTTTAAATCTTTCCTATAAAAATTTTAAAAAACGAATTTTGCGTTTTTGAACCTAAATTTTGTATACGATGGCATAGGTAAAATATCTTTTTTTTTTGCTAATGTCCCTGGGGGCTGACGACATTACACCCCAGTCCGGTGTATATATGAATACAAGGAAATAGAAACACACAAATCACACAATCACAGAAGAATTTTACTAACAAACGGCCTTTTGCCGGCCTGACTGACCGGTTCCCGAGAATACAACAAGTCTTATGCGGGAATCGAACCCGCATCCCCGGCGTAGCAGTCTGATGCCTTAACCACTTAGCCACTGGACGACATCTGTATTTTAAGTAGTACAGGGTGCAGGCAGAATAGAGTCTCACATTTCTGAAGGTCGCTGGTAAGGGAGGAGGGAGGGCGGCAAAAAAGTGGCAACAGTTTGGTCGGAATTTCTTGTTGTCAGTAGACACCATGAGTTGGTCCGGTGATCATGGCGGTTTCGTTACCGAGGCATTCTTTAAAATCAAAGATTCTGTAACAGCGTCACAAAGGCCAATTAGGCCTTTGTGACGGCATCAAAACGGCATCAGTTGCATATTGCCCAAAGCACGGCCTAGTGGTTTGGGCAATATGCAACTGATGCCGTTTCTGATAGAAAGAAACAACCTGCGGTGGGTTTCAAACGGGATAGCAAGTGGGTCTGCATTACCAAGGAAACCAAATGGTAGTCCTTGGAACATTGGAACACCTGAAAATGTGCAAAGAGTCCGTAAATTCACTACTCATGATGAAGTTTCAGCCATTCCTCCAGAGATGATGAAAATAGTGATGGAAAACTTTAGAGAACGTCTTTGGCAGTGCATCACAAATAACGGATGCTACCTGAGCGCTGTTATTTTCAAAACCTAATGAAAAAAATGGATTGCTAGTTATTTTAGAATATATAAAGATTTTTTTCTGTAAATTGTTTCGTTCGTTTTTTTAAATTACCCCTTTGAAATGGGAGAGTGTGTACAATAAGGAAGGTAAAGCAAAATAATAAGAAGTTATAATAACGAGTCATTAATTATGATCCTTTTTTCCTTATCGCTATATTGAATTAATTCGATAGGTCAGTATCACGATGACGATTTTTGGTTTTGAATGCCGAATCTGTTAGAAAAAGCTGTAGAAGAGATCCAAGGTTTAAAAGTTTAAGTACAAAGGGCATTCCAGGAAAGGGATAGTATTTTATTCTTGAGTTGGGAACAAAGTGGAGGCGAAAAATGTGACTGCAGTCGACTCACTGACTTAAAGAAGAATCTGTGGCAATAGTGTTTGACCTGGCAGATTATTCTGCTTTCTTCATTGAGGAGTTGTCTATTGAATGTTTGCTTTTTGCATACAGCAATGGAGGTGATTGATTCAGAGGTAAGAAATGAAATGTACAAAAAAAAAGTTTTGCTTCAGAAATTGAATAAATTTTATAAATCGTAATATTAAAACCATGTCACAGCCTCTTCATAATCCTGACCTCACTCTATGTGATATCTGGTTGTTTCCGATGTTGAAAGACAATCTCCGTGGAAGAAAATTGAACACAGATGATGACGTTATTTCAGTTGCACAGGGTTCGCTGAAACAACTTCAGCAAAATGCCTTAGCCACATGATTGAAAAGTCAATTGAACGATGGGATCCTCGCATAATAATTGAGGGACGATATATTTTTTTTCCCCAATGCGGAGGCACTTTATCGCGAAGACATTCACCTATAATTCACCACAGTTTTGCTGGCCATTTTATTATGGGGGCGCCATATAGGCAGACCAGCATTGCCCCCTATGAAGGGACGACACAAACGGAGGTATTTTAGGGGCGCTTCGCCAGGATTCGATCTGAGCACCCTCAGCACCGAAAACCAGCGCGCTGTACCACAAGGTCGCCACGAACAATTGGGGGACGATATTGTGAAAAAGAAAAACATATTATTTCCATACCTGTATTTCTTTTTTATATTTGACACAATTTTTGTGGAACGCAGTTTATAATTGACCACTATTAGAATATTTAAATTAGGAATGATCAGCATTCTGTATCAATGTTTAAGAACAAAAGGGGTGGGGGTATTCCAAGGAGATGAAAGATTATACGCTTTCTACCTAAATCAAATATTTGGTAGTTGGTACAACCCTTATTTAAGGTTAAAAAAAATTAACATAATTTTGCAGTAAAATGTAGATTCACATCTGCGTTTCACGCCTGTGCATACGTTAAACTTAAGCATACGGGATTCGAAACTTAGAGAAAGATGTCGTAAATGAAAGTTTTTTGGATATTTAAGAAAATCATTAAGAAAATGACACTCCCACAAAAGCTAATATACGTACACAAAGAAATAGTTTTACTTACTTATTTACTTACTTACTTACTTACTTACTTACTTACACACACACACATGCTATTCAAGACACGGGGAAACAGATTTCACGGAAAAATATTTAGTTCCTGAAATAACCAATAGAGGGCGCTGTATAACTGGACATATGCTGAAAATACACAAAAACACCTTTTAAGCACATTTTATTTCAACCTACCAAACATTCACGTGACAAACACCTTACCGACGCAGGGAATGCTGATCATTATGGTACCCTTCTTGTAGATGTAAATTCTGCAGTCTGTGGACATCTTGTTCAACTGCGGATCGTAGCTGGTCGACTGAAATGCTTCTCACATGCAGTGGGATACCTTCATTCAAGTCTGCCAAGGTTACTAGACGCCCTCGATAAACAAGATTTTTTAAGTGTCCCCACAGCCCAAAATCACACGGATTAAGATCCAGAAAACGAGATGGCCAGGTTGTCGGAAACGGAAGACTGATTATTCTGTCACTGGTGAAACGTTGCCGAAGAAAATTCCGTACACAGAGTTGAATGTGGAGGCGCTCCATCTTGCATAAAAGTAACAGAATCAAGGCATTGCCGCTGTTGTAAGTGGTGTGCAGCAAAACTTTTTTTTTCATTTTCTCTTTTTCCATAAGGGAAAAATAAATTAAAAAAGAAAAATACAAACGAACACACTCATTTCGCATATGTTTGTTTTTTACTATTATTATTTTAGTATATTTTTCATATTTTCTGTTGTACAGCGCCATCTATCGGTGTTTCGAAAGTAATTTTTTTTTCGCGAAGTCCTTTTCCCCATGTCTTGAATAGTATGTGTACTGAGTAGTTCAATACACAAAGAGGTCAGATTAGGGGTGTTTTAAATTTGGTCACCCGGTATATACAAATATATATATACAAATATATATATATATATATATATATATATATATATATATATATAAAAAACAGTTCCGTAACTGACTGACTGACATACAACGCACAGACCAAATCGCTGGACCTAAAGGGCTGAAATTTTGCAGGGCGATTCTTCTTATAGTGCAGGGGTCCACTAAGAAAGATTTTTGAAAAATTCTTCTTAGATTTTTTTAAAATAACATTTTTAAGCTGTTTTAGTAACTTTTTTTAAGTTTGCATTTAAAATAATAATTTGAGGGTTATGAAATTTATATCACGAGAAAGATCATAAAAATTGCTTTAAAATGAAATCTTTTTCGAATCTTTACCTCCATTTTCTGATTTTTGGTGAATTTTTAAAGATTAAATTTTAGAATTCAATTTATTAAATGCTGATCACGTGATTTCTTTTTCTGGTACTTTAAATAAATTTATCGTCACGTCCATTACAATGAAATAGACAAAAAATATTTTTTCCCTTGCTACTGCGGCAGACGGTTGGAAATTATCCAAAAAAATATTAAAATACAGTAAAAGATATGTTCTTCAAAATGTACTGTATTAAGTGTACTATATTCTTTAGTATGTCCTATTAGATTTAATTTGAATATTTTCTTCTACATTATTTTGTCTATAAAAATATCTGTTACGATTTTTTTTATAAAATATATAAATATATATATTTTTACATCAATTGTATACATTGATTGTCGTATTTATCATACATATACATATATATATATATATATTTTTTTTTTCATTAATTGTATACATTAACGGTTGTATTTAATTTGAATGTACTCCGTAGCGAAGTGCGGGTTTTCAGCTACTATATACTATATATATATATATATATATAATGTATAAATTTATAATGAGTTTAACAGATAATATATTGGGAAACAGATATCAAATTTTAATAGAAAAATCATACAAACGTGAAATAACGAGGAAAAAATTTTAAATTCCATCAGATATTATGAAATATTGCTTAAGTTTTAGTCCTTACTCGAGTTGGGATTTAGCAGAGATCAGTTTGTCTAAAATTTGAATAGATGAGAATGATACTTTAAGCCTTTTAGGTAAAATAATTTCTCAAGCGAAAATAACTTCTTCGAAGCCATATCAATAAATTTAGATCCAGTTATTTGAAGAGAACTTTCTTTAAGAGGATTAAAAATAAGTAAAAAGTATGCAATGAGAGAGAATTTTTCAGGTCCTGGAAGCGGAGCATTCCTAGCTGAAACAATGAATTTTAAAGCCTTTATGAAATATCAATTCCGAGAAAGCCCCAAAGCTACAAAATGTAAGGCTTAATTAATAAAATATTTGCTTACGAAACATTTCGAGAAACGAATTAATAAAATGAAATTAATGTCAACGAATGTTGTTTCAAAATATTTTATAGTACAGGTTTTCCAGGAATTCAAGATTAAATTACTGAAATTGTTTCAGGTGCGGAATTAGTCGAGTTCCATTGAAACACGTCACAAGTAGATGTTACATTTTACAAAATATTTAAACATAAATTTTGAACTTGAGTTGGTATTTCTTTCAAGACTTTGTGAGCAAAATATGAGAGATACTTTATAAAACTTCTGAAATATTTTCAGTATTGAAAGGGTAATGTAATTTTTATAAGTTTTTTTATAAATATCGATATTTTAAAAAAAAAGCAAAAAAAAAAAAAAAGCGAAGACTGACAGACAGTACGTGATTAGAAAAAATAGGTCATTTATATCTGATTACGAATTTTTATTATTTTTTTGGCTACGAGCAATACATTGGAATAATGCAATACATAGTGTAAAATGCATCATTATATAGTTGGTTTTGCATATTTGCAAATACATCGACCCACCTCAACCCACCTCAAATGTTGACCTTAAATCATTTTTTTTAAGCGATACATTGAAATAACGATATTTATAGCGTAAAATGTTTCATTATACATAAAACGCTTAAAAATTCTTTTGCTTTGCACATTTGCAAGTACATCGACCCACTTCCACTTTAAATGACATACCGGTTATCGAAGGAAAAAACAACTCCTCTTAGCTTACCTTTCACCAACCTGTCAAAGAATCAGCAGTTTTAAACCCTTCTTTTGACGATGTAGGCTTAAAATACATGTTTTGAAACAATGATTTACTGAGCCATCTTTCTGTTCATCGATCCATGTGAAGCTTCAATGTCATACAGCAGATTCCCAACTGAAAATAGCCACTCCTCCCCCCTCTTTATACATTGTCACTTGACGAAAGAAGTTTTTATTTTGCAATTAGAAGCAGTATATCGTCCCTTATTATTTAATGTCATTGACATCATTATTTTTTTCAATCTTTCGATACATTTTGTGATGCTCTAATGTTTATATTGTGCACCCAAAAGGGAAATGACCGTAGTATATTTTTAAAATACTTAATGAATACTAAAAGAAATAAAAATCATTAAATACTTTTGATATCACAGTTAGGGTTAATTGAATTTTATTAATTTCTTCTTGTGTGTCTGAATTTTCCTTCTCTACGTAGGTGTTTTTTAATGGACGTGGTTTTCGGTCATCGTCATGTGTGAGTTCATTTCCCACCAAGAGAAGGTGACAGTTGGTTACACCAAGTCCAGAAAATCCCTGATGGTGCCATATTCTCGAGAGGCCTATACGCATAACGAACGACGTTGAACGGAGGGTAACGAACAAATTCGGCGCTCGGTTTGAAATTCAGCTGGACCTCCACATTCACAAAACTTATGTTTTTTCAGTCGTACGTTCAATTTCGTGTAGTGTGTTATTAGAGTGAATTATTTTTTTAGATTTATTGGGTGAACAGCAGAATTACTCGTCTTACTGAAAACGACATTTCCTAGCAAAAAATAAAAGGATTCCAATCTAAACTGTAGACTCGTGGACATAAATCGAACGGCAGCAAACGAAGAGTCCTTTGATGTACCACTTAGCGAAACTTGGAAAAGAGAAGCAAAAGCGTTAGGTGGTATTCATTGCTATGTATAAATTTCACGAATAACTTCGTTCGTTACCCTTCGTTCGCTTTCGTTGGCTGTATATATACACACCTTAAGTGGAACTACTTTTACCGTATGCGATAAAAGACTTTCGGGTGGAGAAAAGAAGACGAGAAAAGAAGGCCATGGAAGATGAAAAAACAAAATTCCGAGGAATTTTTTAACCTGCTGTTTGGTTTTCGGTTTTGGAAGTGAGATGTAGATAAGCTACCGCCTTTTTCACTTTGTGATAACGCAGATCGGACGTCACCAATATTAGGATAGAAACAATGAATATAGAGGAATTTAAGCAAAGAACGAGAGGATATCCTCCTGGCACGTGCATAATTGTGAGATTATAGTTTCACTTCAGATGAGAGAAAAAGTTCTGTGCAGTTCGTAATAATTCAGGACATTTCTATTACTTTCATTTATTCCTTTTACGTTTTTAATTTCATTTTATTATCAATTTGTTTTTTATTTATAAATTATTGAATTCAGTATAGTGATAATATTGAATAGGAACTGTATATCTATTTAACATGAAATGTAGTGGGATAATTTTGTTTAAATATTTTTAGATTTTTTTTTTGTAACATCTCTCAACGTATTGTGTGTGTGTGTGTTTTGTTGTGGCTTATGCCCCTTGACCGACATTATACCAGGTGAAGTCCATAGAAGCTATTGGGCAGAGTGTTGCGGCTCGGGTTTCAAATAGCACCACAAGGTTCGGAGTTCAACTTGTCTAAAGGGCCGGTCCCGTAATTTTGAACCGAGTCAAGTGACGAGACCGGTACACTTGACCCCGAACCGCCAGAGGTAAATTTGAGAATTTGGGGGACATTTCAGCCACGACAGATTTTTCGTACACTAGCCGCACTTAATGGTTGAAATCCACTATTCTTTCAGTTTTCTTTCCACCCTACCTTTTAGACTCTTTTTCCTGGAGAACGTCTTGTGTGTTCCAAGATGACAACCCCCCTGTTCACATGGCTCGCTGTGTTCATACATCGTTAGATGAGCATAATGATGAAGTGGAATATCTCATGTGGTGTCCTTAGTCCCCTGCTTTCAACACCTTTGAGCCATTGCTTTTAGAGAACAAAGTCCGTTTCGGTTTCTTCTTCCACGAACATTACCTGAGCTCGAGACCTCTCTGCACGAGTAATGGGTGCGAATTCCTTTGACCTTTGTGCAAAACCTTTATATCTGTTAATGCTACGTCGAATGCAAGCTGTAATTAAGGCCGATGCTGGCCCAATCCCCTACTAATAAAATTTTGAATTATTTCACAGGTGTTCCTATTATTTTGTCCTATACCAATATATATATATATATATATATATATATATATATATATATCACGTCAGACTATTTTCTGTTATTTGCTGACAGGATATCTCTTTGTAGGACATGACGCACGTTATTGAAAAACCATAACCATGAGAGATAATAGTTACTTTTTAATTGGTTGAATATTTTGACATCAGAATTTTGTAGTAAGCTACCTGAAAAAATAAGATGTAAGATATATTTTTAAGCTTCGAAAATTAAATATTACATTTTTTACATGTTTATATATTTGTTTTCAATTTTTTTAATTTACCTTCGTACTTTAGATTTAGGAACAGTAATCTAGAACAAGACTCTTAACTCTTAAAGTAAAGTAGTATAATTTACACGACATATCCACACTTATGTATAGAAAGAATATCTATTTAATTAACGTACTAGTTTTCTAAATAATGTCATAGGATTAAAAGCGGGAATTGTAATATAAACGTCAAAAGATATCCATTGCTTGCTTTTATCAGATAAAAAATAATTTATTCATGAAATAAAAGCTGTTAGTATTCTCTACAATACTGAAAATAAATTATCTATGATTTTCTTATTCAACACTACTTTTCAAAAACCAGTAAATGCGAAACATGTAATATAAACGTTAAATGGCATTAATCGAGCTCATTCGTTAGCAATAAAATTTATTCATGAAATAAAAGTTATTAATGTTATCCTTAATACTGAAAATAAATGATATATAAATGTTTTACATTATAAACATTTACACTGTACATCAAGGAAAGCAGCTGAAAAATGTGTACGAAACTCCTCGAAACTCCTTCACATTTTAACTTTTTTAAAAAGGAAGAATTCTTTCATTGGTGAAAAGTAAACAGAGTCAACAAAGTTCAATTCTGAAGTATCTGAAATCAAACATTATCAACTCATGATAAACAAAGAGTAAACGTTTTATTAGCCATTAAAATGATGACTCTAATTTGGGTTAATTATAGATAAACAAATACGGGATTAACTAATGATAGATAAACAAATACTCTCATTGATGCAAACGTATGTTTGCATCATTCAGATGTGGGATTACATCCTTGTATTCAAGATTAAAACCGATGTTTGGAGAATTGTGTTGCGCAATGCTTTCAACGTTAAAGTTAAGAAATCTTGATGGTAATTCACTATTTGAAACGATAGCAATATTAAACTGAGGAATGAAAACTAAGATAAGTGTTTGCAAATTTTAAAAGGCAGAGAAAAACTTTAAATGTGTTTGAAATCAAATTATTTAATAAGAGAAGAAGAAATCCCCTCACTGTGAGATGAAAATTCTTTCAGATAAATGGAAATCTAATAAAATTAATTTATATGGCTCCAGTTTATCTCAACGAATGTGAAGTTGTATCTCAATGATATATTTAATCAAGACCGTGTTAACACCTAAGCAAAATAGACACGTGAGTTGGGCCAGCACATAAGTATTTGTAGTTATTGTATGAAATAAATAAATCCACTGTCTTCGATTTCTAAATTTAATTAAAAATATATACCAGTGATAATACTACTTCTCCAAAAGCGAATTTTATAATGGAAAATAATTTTATATCCACATTGCTTAACGACGGAATAATTACAAGGTAGTTTTTTAACATTACCAATGAGCAATGGCGATGGAGAAAGTTTATTTTCCATACAGAAATTGGTAAAAAATTACTGTTACATTTTTCTATTGGAACAAAAGCTTAAGGCACCGGAAATAATGTACACAGAAAAGGATTTTAAAAACTCATTGTTTAGATGATACGGTTAGTAAGCTTACAGAAGTCAAACTGAGAACAGAAAGATTTTAAATTTAATAAAATTTTTAATACACATTTTTTTAATGTAGGATTACATTCCTACATAACGGTCTTCCGGAAAGCAAAATTTATGACGCTAAAACCGTCGTCGCGAGTTATATATCAAGAATGGCAGAGTAGACATATGTAACTTATTTTTCTTACTTATCGTTGCTTACTTCTTTTGTATATATATATATATATATATATATATATATATATATATATATATATATATATATATATATATATACATATATATATATATATATATATATATACATATATATATAAATATATATATACATATATATATATAAATATATCTATATATCTATCTATCTATCTATCTATCTATCTATATCTATCTATATATATATATATATGTGTGTGTGTGTGTGTGTACGTATCTATATACATACATATATGCATGTGAAAATTTTGACGCATCTTGGTACTTTTCTGATTAACTTTTCCAAGCGATAGACTGAGTTTGGCGCGCTGCCAAAATTAAAACTCGCGAGGACGGATAGACGGACAGTTTCAGCATCTGATATTTTCCATTCCGCAGGACCGTAATGGAGGAACGTAATCCTACGTTGAAAAAAAGAGGTAAGCAATGATAAGTAATACTACGTTAATACCCTGCGGTAGTTTCTTTAGAAGAGACTGCCTGGAATTTTTTCAGTTTATTTTTTACTGTAAACTTAAACTCATAATATAAAGTGACACAACGTCAAATATTGCGATTTTTATAAAGCAAATATCACCCTTAAAAGTTTTAAAAGGGTCCCGACTTTCATTTATATGTCTAGGATCCGAAAACCTATAGACTCGGACATTTATTTAATAAATTAATAAATTCTTTAGTCCTCTTACAGCAAGCATGATAGCAAGACAAAAATAAATGCACATTTCAAGAGTGATATTTGTGAAAAAAATTCCCAATTTTCAAAGTTGTGTTATTTCATATTAAACATTTCGGATAACATAAAAGGAAAAATATCAATAATATCAAAATTTTTAAGAAATTTAAAATCTTTCTGTTCTTATTTTGACCTCTGTAAACTTACTAATAGTATCCTTATAACAAGGAGTTTCATGTTAAATAATAAACGATAGACTAGTCTAAATTGTTGTACGATCACTATACGACCAAACTGGTATATTTTAAAGAATAAATGTAAACATCAATGAAATACGGAAGATGTAAAGTTTTATTAAAATTTGTAAGTAATTCATACAAGTGAAGAAAAATACATGATATTTATAAATCATTCAGTTCCTAAAGAGAATGGAAAAAGAGGGCTTTATCTTACTTTTAAATTTATTTCTGTAAAACAAATGACTTACATGTTCGATTGTAACTTGATCGATTGGTTACATAAATTTAAAATCCATCACTATTAGTTGAGCATTACTTTCGTAGATGGCGCTAGTGGTCAATGCAAACCTAATCAAAATGGACTACAAAATTTACGAGAATCAAATTTCATTAAGGGATATTTAATTCCGCTAATATATAAAACTCAAGAGGGAATGTTATTCCTAGCGATTAGAGTTTATTCTATTCTAGCAACAAAGCTCCCATTTTACTTAATCAGAGAAGAATCTGTGATTTATTTATCAATTAATTCCCTGTTGATAGAAAATTATAATGATATTTATACTATTTTTCTTGCTGATAAATTAATAATACATTAAGATATATTACTAAACGAATTCCTATAGAAAAATTCTCTACCTATGAAGTTAAATTTTCGCGAAATAATTTATATTTGTTACCTTATAATGAACTTATTATTTTAGTCACTATGTTGCGTTTTTTTTTTCAAAGATACATAAGCTGAAACGACAACTTAAGTTATTTTTGTCTGAATTTTTTATTATTAACTTTTTGTTTCTTAAAATGTATTGCATTACCGCTTTTTGTCACGTTTCTAAGATTTCATCTGACAGTCAATCGTTTTTGAAATACGAGATGATGCTCGCTTTTATACAGTTTAATAATTGGGGTTACTTATTTATTTTTTATTAAGTTTGATTTAGTGCTATAGTTTATTACAGGTAGAATGAAATAGTTCTTTGAAGAAAAAAAATCAACTTTATTTATTACAAACTTAAAGCCCCTCTTAGAAAATGGTTCTTAGCCTTTTGTTGATCAGGGACTTTATTAGGGTGTGGTGCTGTGGTTTTGCTACAGTGACGTATCTACTAGGGTAAAAATTGTCTGCGGTTTTACCATAACCGTCACTTACTGTTTTAGGGTACGTATGCATCTTTGCTTTTAGTCTTTGCATTTGGATTGTATGTGTACTTGCATTTATGGTGCATTGAGCCATTAGTGCAAGTTGTCCGTGTCTTTTCATTTCATTTGACTGTCTGTTTCAATGGGGATCTCGGGGCCTTGCGATGTTTTTTGGTTATATCTGCATCCTATCAGAAAGTTCCCCATGAGGTAACTGATTTGGTTAGGCTCCCTGATAAAGAGACCAGTCGGTTACCTCGATTTCTTGTTTAGTTCCAGCGCTTCTACAGAATCTTGCCTTCGGTGCGTGGAGCTCTAAGTTCTTGTTTTCTGTTTGTGTTTGTCTACATTTTTCCTATAATGCTCTATTGGATTATTTATTTTTAGTTATATTATGTATTATGTATCTGGGGAGATGTAAACTTTACGAATAAAGAATGTTTCAAAGGAATGACTAGATACAAGATGTAATTTAAGAGTAGAAACGATTGGGTAACTTACCCATCTCGCTGGACTGGACACGATAATTAATTAGACACATGTACACACTAAGAAGTAGGCCCATGATCTTAAACTCCACATTTATTTATAATAGAATTAAATACACATGAATGGGTTTACCTCTGCACAATCCACATCGGTTCAAGCTTTCAGATCTGATTTCGAGGGTTTACATAACATCAAGAAAACTTGACGAAACGAAATAAATGAATTATATGAATGTTCGAATAATGACCCTATGTTTCCACTCAATGGAAAACAAAGTCCAATACGTAAAAAAAAACCTCCCAACCCAAATAATCCATCCCGACCCATACCCAAAATCCATCCTGACAAGGAGAATGTCCAACCGAAGGGTGAACATTCTTCTTGTCAGAAGGCAAGAAGAATGCTCACCGTTTGGTTTTTTGATCTCATGATCTCAGGATACACAGGGATGGGCCTGATAGACGAATCTGCGTTCGCGTTTTCTCCGCTGTCTGTTTTCGAATTCGGTTTTTGCCCAGTATCTCTCTCTATATATAAATGTACGTATGTATACATATATGTATGTCAAAATTTTAACGCATTTTGCTTCTTTTCTGTTTAACTATTTACTGCTTGTCGAAGCGGGTTTGGCACGCTTCCAAAATTATAACTCGCGAGGGTGGCTAGACGGACCGTTTAGCATCTGAAATTTTGCTTTCTGAACGACCGTTATGGAGGAACGCAATCCTACGTTAAAAGTAAGAAAACTTAAGATTGAATGAGAGATTTTTGAGCTTGCACCTTCTGCACTAATTGCTGTATGATTGAGAAATTAAGTGAGGGATTTTTAAGCAGATTAAGGATTTTTTCGCAATTAAAACCCCAGAACGCGGAAGATTTAGGATCTGAACCCCCCCTCCCCCCTCAAAAAAAATTCTAGTTTTATGCAAATGTTAAATTGCCGGTCATTTTGAAACGATATAACCAACTTTTTTCATCACTGCTGACCTCGAGGAACACTACTTGGATTGTGGACCACTGACTATGAACCAATGTATTAGACCAGATTCCCCCAAAATGTCTTCCGCGAAATCCTAGTGTTCCACGGCCAAAAAAAATAATGGTTCGCGAAGCAGTCTGACGGCCAAGGCATAATTTATCTTATTATCATTATTATGTTATAAATCAAGAGCCTCGGGTTGCTTCAATTGGTCGGCAGATCTGTACTGTCCGTCCGGCGTACAGGTTCATGGTATTTAACCGAACAGGTGGATAACTATCGGCGGAGTATGCAGGTTTTGCTACGCGGCGACTGGTCTTCAGGTTCTACAAGGCGTATAAGCAGGGCTGCCCAGAGACTTTACGAGGCATGGGACAAACTTCTGTTGGGGACCCCAAGAAAAATAAAAAAAAAATGGAAAGAGACGAAAACACACATTCAAATTACGTTACTGATACTTCAAATTTTATTACATGAATGGTTAACATAATTATTATATTTCATTGCACTGCTCTCTTGTTATATTCTCCAATAAATATGACATCTTCCATCCACGAAGCTTTTTTGCTACCTAACTTAGTAGTTAGTACTGCCTTCAATTTATTAGAGAGAATGTAATTTTATACCAGCTAGGACTAAACAGTTATATCTTTCATTAAAACTAAATCGCGTAGTTTTCAGACGACTATTTTAGAGTAAACGAAATCTAATTAATCGAATATATATATATATATATATATATATATATATATATATATATATATATATATATATATATATATATATATATGTATATATACAGTGATACCTCCCTTAACGGACACTCTCGAATAGCGAACACCTCTAATTAAAGGACATTTTTACGAGTCCCAGTCCTTTTATATAGTACAATCCATGTTATTCCCTCTGTATAGCGGACACTCCGAATAGCGGACAGGTATTTTTGAAAAACTTTCAATTATTTTGGTAAACATTTCAAAATTATTCTAACAAGCAAGCTAAAAATATATGCTTATGCGTCTTTGCAACGAACAACACCTTATGTTTTAAGGGTGAAAAAGAGTGTGTAGTGGCGGGAAAATTTCAAAAGAGTGGCTCACTCCTTTGCAGTGTTGCAACATGCTGGGAGACTTCGAAACTCCAGTTGTTATTGGAAGAGCTAAGAAGCCTAGATGTTTCAAGAACATTGATGTACGAAAATTTAGTGTTTCGTGGAAGTCAAATAAGAAAGCGTCTATGACCAATGAGATAATGAGTGATTCGTTGATGAAGTTAGACAACAAAATGAAAAAACAAAAGGAAAAAATCATTATGCTCATGGAAAATGCTACTTCCCATCCTGATGATTTAAAGCTCAAAACTGTTAATTTAGTTTTCTTGCCTCCTAACCACTTCGATGCTAGAGCCACTTGATCAGAGAATTATCCGCAGCTTTAAAGTACGATACAGAAAGCTGCTTCTGAGATATGTGTTTTCTCAGATTATCCCCTACAAATCCAGAGTTGGCAAAATCGGTATCTGTTTTGGATTTCCTGAACTACGTCAGCCCTTCAAAAGGTAGAACCTGGGTGCGTTCTAAACTGTTTTATGAAGGCGGGATTTTTGAGTACAAGCGAAGTGGCAACTGACAGTACTACTGAAAAAAGGGAAAAAGAACTTGCGGATCTAGAAGCCAATTTGGATTCAAATGTCAGCGTTGAAGAGTATGTCAAGATCGACGACAGTTTATCCATTGAGGAAGAAAACCTGAATGTTTCCAATTTCATTCATCGGGACACCACTGAAACACTGGCCCTTTCTGAGGATGAAGATGAGGAATCGCCAATGGAAGACTGCAAAATCAAAGATTATTCGGAAGCACTGAAATACAGCGAGCAATTGAAACAGTTCTTTCTGAACAAGGAAGATTCGGAGGGACTAGCAAAGCTAAATCCTATGAAGATTCCCCTCGAAAAACAGGTTTGCTATGTAAAAAAGAGAAATCAAACTTTAACAGATATTTTCAGTAGTAAATAAAATAATTTAGCTCCTATACATTGAATTTTGGGATTATTTAACGCAAAATAAAAGGATTAACCCACAATTAAAAGCTAAAGTAGTAAATAGTTATTATTTTATAACTAATTAAATTTTCCTTTTTAATTAAAATTGCATCTGTAATTTACAATCAAATGTCAAACAGAAGTGCAAAAACTTTTTTATAAAAGGTTGTCCTCCCCAATAGCGGACACCTCCTAATAACGGACAAAACTTTTGGTCCCGTGACTGTCAGCTTTTTGGAGGTACCACTGTATGTATATATATATATATATATATATATGTGTGTGTGTGTGTGTGTGTGTGTGATAATATTATTAATAACCTATAATCGCTCTTTCTGAAACTTCCTTTCTCCAATCTGGTAATCTGTCCGACTCCTTGGCGAGATGCTTCGCCTTTCCATACTAACTTTCTCCGCCAATTCTGGCAACCTCTCTGACCTAATTCTATTTTCGCGCTCTACGATTTAGACACGAGGCTGACTCGAAGTGATTAAGATGTGTCGCTGTGTTTCGTCAATAAATTTCAGTTATTCGTTATGATTTAGAATCTTTATGTTGCGGCATCGATTGCAGTATTTTCAGATGATCATTCCGGTCTTCTCATAAATATATATACACTCATGGACAAAAAAATTAGCGCACCAAGAAATAATTGCGGGATCGTAACGAAACTTGCAATGAAGGTACATGTCGGGGAGATAGCCAAATGATTAGAAATGCAGCGTGATTGCGCATTACTTATAGCCGGTAGAGGGCATTGAACATCGTACTCTGTGGAGTATAAAACAGGTAACCAAAGCTTGTTTGAGTGTGCTGAATCATTTACAAAGGAAGAGCTGAGATAGACATGGCATTACGCCGTGTTCGAAGACAATATAAGCAGTTGTCGCAGTTTGAGAGGGGAAGAATCGTCGGGATGAAGCTGGGTGTTCAGCTAGGCGAGTAGCTCGTCAATTAGGCCGCTCTGATTGTGTTGTGAGGAGGTGTTGGGACCAGTGGACCCGAGAGATGTCATGTACACTAAGACCAGTCTCAGGACGCCCTCGACAGACCAGTCGTCGAGAAGACCGCCACATCGTAAGAAATGCACGCATACAGCCAACTGCTTCATCGGCCGCCATCCAGGCACAGGTAGCACCTTCACTAGGGGCCTCTGTGTCTTCTCGAACCATACGAAGGCGCCTGGCTGAAGGACAGTTGGTATCGCGGTGCCCATTACGTGTGCTGCCCTTGACGCCCACCCATCGATGCCACCGTTTGGAGTTTTGCCGCGATCGAGGAAACTGGACTGCAGCGGAATGGAACTAGGTCGTCTTTAGCGACGAATCCAGATTCAATCTCGGCAGTGATGACAATCGTGTTCGTGTGTGGAGAGCCCGTGGTGAACGCTTCAATCCTGCCTTTGCTGTACAGCGACACATCGCTCCCACAGCTGGTGTGAGGGTATGGGGTGCCATTGCCTACAATACACGGTCACCCCTAGTATCGTTCCGTGGCACCATGACAGCCCAGCGGTATGTTCATGAAATCCTGCAACCACATGTGTTGCCACTCATGCAACGGATCCCAGGAGCCATTTTTCAACAAGACAATGCTCGGCCTCATACGGCAAGGGTGTCACAAGACTGTCTCCGCACTGTTACTACCCTTCCTTGGCCTGTCCGATCCCCAGATTTGTCTCCAATCGAGCATATCTGGGATCATTTGGGACGACGAGTTGGGCATCCCACGAATTTGAACGAACTAGAGGCAAGGTTACAGCAAATATGGAACGAAATGTCTCAAGACATCATACAGAACTTGTATTAATGCCCGATCGTATCGCATCGTGTATTCGCGCTAGAGGGGGTCCAACGGAGTATTAACTCCTCCGTTCTTTTGCCTTTTTCTCTGAAATAAATTATCCTTTTTCTTTGATTTTCTTATCATTTACTTATATCAAAGTAGTTATTACGTATGTAAAATTTCGTTTCATTTTGACCACTCCTTTTTGGTGCGCTAATTTTTTTGTCCATGAGTGTATATATATATATATATATATATATATATATATATATATATATATATATATATAATTATTTATTTTGAATTTTGAAGTACGGCTGTGTACGGGAGTGTTTCAGAGTTTACTTTTGGATGAAATCTAATAAATTAATTTTTAAATTTTTCGGGGACCAAAGTGCCCCAGTTGCCCCCCTCTCTGGGCGACCTTGCGTATAAGTGAAAGGTGTGGCTGCCGTATTATTGTCGAATTATGTTATAAATCACTATTAAAACAGTATTTGATTCATTCAATATCGCATTAAATTTTGGGGAGGAAAAAGTTAATGATAAATAATGTAAATGATTCCGGTAACTTAAAAAAAAAATGTTCTGAGATTTCCGATATCAAAATAGTTTTGAGCAACATTGTATTATATCATACATAATGTCCTATAGTATATGGGGTTATTTCAAGCGGACCCCCCCCCTCCCCTCCCTTAAAAATTACCCTGAAACTAAACTAAAAATATTTCCTTATGATGGCAATTTCTTACGTTTAGTGTAAAATTAAGGTTTAGTTTATTTCACTATTAAGAGGAAATGAGCTGAGCTTTAAATTATGTTTTTACTTTCTGTATACCGATCAGAAAGAAAAAAAAACATGAGTATTTTTAGAAAAAGAAAATGAATTAACGTACCCATGGCCTGAGGTGTTTAAAAATATTTATAACGATTTAATTCTGGTGATACTTGTTAGCATATAAATTCAAAGCTAATGGATTAAGATCTATCCCTTTTTTAGCGTAGGATTACGTTCCTCTGCAACGGTCCTTCGGAAAGTAAAATTTCAAACCGTGAAATTCAGTTCGTGACCTGCGTCGCGAGTTATAATTTTGACAGCGTGCCAAACCCAGTCTTTATCGCTTGGGCAAGCACTAAACAGTTAAACAGAAAAGTACCAAAATGCATCAAAATTTTGACATACACACACACATACATCTCTCTCTCTCTCTCTCTATATATATATATATATATATATGCATAACACATACATACATGCATGTATACATACAAAAGAGGTAAGCAACGATAAGTAATCCTACGTTAATAACCCCCGGTTGTTTCGTTATAAGAGACTACCTGATTTTTTTTTTCTAATTTGAATCTTTTGGTAATATTTTTCGATACAAAAACTTTAAATGTTACGTTCACATTCTAACCAATAACTGTCTTAAATTGTTATAAAATAACAGCAATATTGTGTCTTAAGGAGATTTGGATAGTGTCAATCATGAATATTACCTTTCATACCACTGAACATATGTCAGTGTCATTTGCAGCTGCGACGTGTGGTAAAGAATCTCATCTGCCCTTAGGCAGATGATTTCTTGGTAAATTTTTACTTTTTGTTACTTGTTGTAAAAGTTAGCTCAGTAATTACTCAAATTACCTAAATGACTGGTTATGATGCTGATTTTTCGTCGAAAACGAAACCTCGATATGACATTAAATGCTTATGACAGCATTAAAGGTGTTATTAAAACATAAATCTACAATGAACCTAGAACTGAGCGCACCCATCGTCCTTGCCATGCTTAGAAGTACAAAATGAGTCTGCTACTTAATCCTACGATCTCTAGATGAATTGCAGTTCTATACTTTGTTGTTGCTGTTTCTGATGAGTTCTGGCAGGAAATATTCCAAGCCAGTTCCATATAGACTAGAGGGTTGAAGGGCACGGCTCCTGTTTATGGTGGCACCTCAAGGGTCAGAGTCCACTTTAGCCAGGTGCCACCTTAATTTGGACTGAGACCTCCAGGGGCGACATCTGGGGGATTCGTACCCTCTTCCACCCTTTCTGACGTCATAGAGGCACTTTCCGGTCTATCGATTTAACGTGCCCATATCCGGCATAGAGGTAATTAATAGCACTTGTCTAGATTCGATCCGACCACCCTCAGCATCGAAAGCCGACGAGCTACCACTAAGCTACCTCGGTCCCAGATCTGTACTTTATACCGGGGTATATCTGCGTGAAGAACAGGATTCTAGTCAGTAGATTATCGCTTAATATCAAGAATTATAACCATTAAGAATCATATCTTGGGAATCATATCTAAGTGTTAGCGTAGTAATTACTCGAATTACCTAACTGACTGATTAGGTAAGTGATTATTCGGTGAAAACGAAACCTCAATGTAACAATAAATGCTTATCACAGCATTGAAGGTGCTACTATAACATAAATGTGCAATGAACCCAGAATTGAGCCTACTCATCGTCTGTGCTATGCTGAGGAGTAAATAATGATGCAACTATGACTCAATTCTTGATTAGTTGTAGATCTGTGCTTTCAGTGGGATATATTTGTGTGAGAGAAGGACAGTACTCAATAGGTTATCGACTAAGAGTAAGGATTATAACTATTCAGAATCATATCTTGCTGTGTTAGCGTAGTAATTACTCGAATTACCTAACTGACTGGTTAGGTAAGTGATCATTCGGTGAAAACGAAACCGCAATATAAAAATAAATGCTTATCACAGCATTGAAGGTGCTACTATAACGTAAATGTGCAATGAACCCAGAATTGAGCCCACTCATCGTCTGTGCTATGCTGAGGAGTAAAAAATGATGCAACTATGACTCAATTCTAGATTAGTTGTAGATCTGTGCTTTTTGCGGGATATATTTGTGAGAGAGAAAGATTCTAGTAAATAGGTTATCGATTAAAAGCAAGGATTATCAATATTCAGAGCATGTATTAAATATTTCATTTTTTTTGACTAGACGCACATTTTTTTTTATCGATGATGAATCTTCACTTTTAGATTACTTGGCCTAGGAGTGAAACTCCTCATTTTCTTCCCGAAGTTCACTTACTCATATGTATATTACTTAAAATGTATATTAAGTAGATGTATAATACTTCAGGAAGAAATATACATTTTAGCTCATGATAAACAATTTTACATATGTATGTAATCATGTACTATGTCTTGAATATTTGTCTTCATAAATTTATATATTTTTCTTTTCTTAAATTACAACATTCCGAATTTCAGTGTTGTTATTGATATATTCTTTGCATCTTTAAAATTTAATTATTTTTATTTGAAAAAAAAACAATGGTTTTTTAGATTCTTTTGGCTATTAGGGGGAAAAACACTCATCGCTTACTTTATAATCAATTGAACTTGCCGGTTTTTCTACACTGAATCCATTTTTTAGGCTCTTCTCTGCAGTCATCTTATGAATCTTCCAGACAGTTCATTAGATCCCAAAAAGATGACCGTAGCACTTCAAACTGCACACTACATCCAATAAACCAGCCCATTCTCTGTAATTGTTTTAGAAAAGTAAGCTTTGTTGTTTGAAGTCTGTGAAGAAATAAGTATAGTGAATTTTTTATTAGTCTTTGAAGTCTAAGTTTTTTTAATCTAATTTTCAAACAAGTAAAAAGTGTTAGTTTATGTAACTTAAATATTTTCTTTTAAAATTAACACTTACTCAGTATTTTAAGTTCTAAGTATAGATAGAACATTCTAGGAGATAATTATTTAAGACCTGTAGGGTTCGCGTGTTGCTCAGATGCAAATTTCTGGTAGCAGCGCTGTACATGCCAGCCAAAGTGATTTCGGCGCAGGTGTTTGATCTATTTAAAGGGCACACGCTGAGTTGGCAAAAGCCCAAGACTGGAGTAGCGATACGGAGAGAGAGCAAGGCAAGCTTGATGGAAGGTGATAGCGGTGTTTAACTGATAGAGCGTGTATTGGTATTTAGCCGAGGTGACTGCACGACTGCGAGAATTAGCTCAGAGCCGAGGTTTACGGGTACTCTGCCTGAAGGATTCATTGCGACCTTTAGTTTCTTAGTACCGCGGGTTGCGGTACTGCTGTGTATTATTTTGGAAGCCCCAAGTCGGGCTATGTTAGTCTGCCTCTACGTAGAGAATAAAGGAGTTATTCAGAAGTAGCCCTCGTACTTTATAATGTGCCTGGACCGTTAGAGAGATGTAAAAAGAAAGGAAGAACCACATACTAGCGCCCGACCATTTCGACCGAAAGAGAGGTGAGTGTTTGTACAGTATAAAAAAAAATTGTGAATTGTGTTCTATAGTGCTGGGGAGTTCGCACGGAGAGTGCCAAAGAAGTAGCGATTGTGTATGGTGTCATTCTATATAGTAAAACTCTGAGTTTTGTCTGAAAGTATAATATCTACGGCACTAGCATGTCAGCAGAGGAAGTAGCTCAGCTACGCGAGCAGTTAGAACAATTAGCATTAAATGGCCGGGAAGAATACCAAACAGGCCAGGCTGCAGGGTGGCAGCATTTGGCTAATTTTGTGGCCATGACTGTACCACAAAATGCTTGGTTTTCGGGGGAAGGATCTGTCATTAGATATTTAGAGGCAGTTGAGGAACATTGCGTCAGTTATCCTGCCTCAGACGCACAAAAGTTGGTGATTGCAAAAAGAGGGCTGCGGGGAGCGGCTAATCAATGGTATGATGTTATTGGGTCCAGTGGGATCACTACATTTGAGCAGTTTGCTGAAAAGCTAAAGAAAACATTTCCAGAAGTAAGTGATACCCTTAAGTTGGAGCAGGAATTATATGCAGTATGTCAAAAGCCAGAGCAAACCGCGTACGAGGTGGTCATTCGGAAATGTGAGTTATTGAAGAAACTCAATGAGAACCAAACGGAAGAAAGGAAGGTTAAATTAATTACAGATCGATTAAACCCTAATGCGCAAGATTTTTTAGAGATTATCAAGCCCAAAGATCTAACAGAGCTAATTGAAGGGGTGATAAAGTACGACCAAAGGCACCCACCGAGTATACGAAAAGCGGTTCCGGACAATGTTGGGAGGCGATAAAATAATGTTCAAGTTGGAGATTGGGTACTCATAGCAACACACCATTTATCTAGTGCTCAAAAGCATTTTGTAAGTAAATTTGCACCAAAGTTTGAGGGCCCATATCTAGTGCAAAGTTCCCGAAATAACGTTCTGACGATTCAAAAGCACGGGAATCAGATCGCGGTAAATGTGGATCAGTGTCGAGTGTATATTAATCGACAAACCATGGTGGATTTAGATCAGAAATTAGAACAAAAATCGAAATCTACACAAAGTTCTGAACTCCAGGGTCAAAATGAAGCAGGCCCCTCAAAATCGCAAAAACGTGTTGCAGACACACCGACTGAGAATTCCGAAAAGAAACAGAATTCGCATTTTCAAAATGAAGCAGGCCCCTCAAAATCGCAAAAACGTGTTGCAGACACTCCGATTGAGAATTCCGGAAAGAAACAGCAGAATCCGCATTTTCAAAATGAACATAGCCCTCCACAGTCATGCTTGAAACGGAAACATGAAAACGGAGATCAGACAGCAAAAAAAGTCCAATTTAGAATCCCAGGGCCGCACATAAGGGGAAAACGAAAGTTTTCAAACGGTAATGCAATTCCAGAAAAAAAATGCAAGAAGAAAGAGGGTCCAGCAAAACCCTATTTTTACACATCCAAATTTAATCCAAGGAATGTGCGACGAGAAACAATTGACCGGAGAATACCGACCTGCAGTTATACAGATCAAAGTTCAGGGTCCACACCAGGACCCCCGAATTCCAGCAGCCATAACACTCAGAAGCAACCGCCTCAGAAACGGCAGTTGGCAGACGGTGTATCGGGGCAATATGAAAAACAACCACGGTACGAACTCAGAAAGAGGAGGGCGAAGACGCAGATGGGGACTTCGCAAAGGAAACAACGCATTTCAGCGGTTATTCCAAACAAACAACACCGAAAAGGCAGAATGGCTTCGGGGAAGTCTAGACGGAAACCTCAAATCAGGAAGGAACGATTTAGGCCACATTCTGATGTTCGATGGATAGCTTGGTTGGATACAGTGCGAGCCCAGATGTGTGGTGATGTATCAATTCAACATTATTGATTTTCAGATTGGAGCCGGACTTCAGAGTCTTCCAAAGTCGAACTTTTTGTTTTTTGTGAAAATACATTAATAGTAAAATACCTTGGAACGCAGCTCTGATATTTTGAGTAATCAGTGCTATGAGTCTATAATGATATAATTGATTTTGTTATACAATCTGAATTCTGATTGGCATGTAATAACTTTAATGATGGCTTTGTAATAATTTTTGACGCGAGGTATTTTCAAAAAAAGTGTCATGTGGAACTCTGGAATTGTAGTAAGTGAAACTTGTGATAAGAATGTAATTTTATGGCATAACAATGTAAAAATTTTGAATATATTGTGATTCTATTGCATAAAAATGTAATTTTTTTTAGGAATATAATGTAATTTTGTATCAAAGTTTGACTTGAATGTGTAATATTGCTTGCGAAATATTGGATGTTAAATGCGTATTTCGAATTGTAATAATTGAGGTTAAACACGTGTCGCCACTAAGCTGTAATATCCCCTCTCTCAGAGCGATCAAGGTCACACAGAGGAATGTGCATTTTAACCTCGGAAGAAAACCATGATCTCTTAAATTGTAAATCCCCTACGGCTCTCTGACACGGGCCGACACATTTAACTAATTGATCCCTAACAACACTAGCGTGAGTTACACATTCCACGCACAAACAGATTGCTTTAGTAGTATAAATAGATATATAGATTGTTTTGTTAGGTATTTGTAGATGTATTAGAATTGGTAAATATTTACATGTATTGTATTCAACTGACTGTACATAGCAGACATTTCTTTACATTTCTCATATTTGTGATGTCATGTCTGAAATATTTTTTTAAGTATCCTTAGAACTTGAAACTGAAAAAAAAAAAATAAGGCTTTTAGTGTCAGCCTTGCCTAGATTTAAATGGCATTAAATTGAGATCCCGGACAGAAATGATTAATTAACTAAATTTAGGTATCTTATATAACACAATTTAAATTCTGAAGTATCAAGAAAGTATATGCCTAATTTTCACTTTGTTTTACTTATACAACTAATAAAATGTTAATACTATGTTTTGTTTGTACAATTGAGAAAACTAACAAGTGAAATACAATTGAAAATTGAAATGTGCAACTGTTCAGTTAGAAATGCTTAGAAATTGAAATTGTAGTTTTAGAATGTTTAAGATTGCAGGTGAATTATATATTTTGGTGCAGGAATAAGATTACTATGAAATTTGTATTTTGGATGTCTGAACGGGATTCCGGTCAGTCAGACATGAGTGCAGCTCTACGTTTAAATTAGATTTTTTTGTTTAAGTAGACGGAGGTGTACTTGCAGTGAGGGATACCAGGAGGAAGAAGTGCTGGCTACAGAATGAGATGGACGCACCAGCAATTGCCAGGGAGCCGAAGGACAAGTTCCGATGAAATGCTGCCGATCACACTATACGGCAGAGAAGGGCTATTATTCATTTGAATAAAACTAATGGTTTTTCTACCCTGTGGCCGAAGGGGAGTTTTTTCCGGGATTCCAGCTATGGACTCCGAATTAAGAACAACCTGCCGATGATGAAGTGCAGAGACTTTTTGTAATAAACTTTGCTTCTAGGTTATGTTACTCAAGACGAACGAATGTTAAAAGGGGTAAGGAATCAGTTCAGGCAGAGAGTAGTTTCTAGGGGAGTGTAGGAAATTGCATAGACTCCCAATCGCGTGGGGAGTTTTATTAAAAATCCGCGCCCGCACCCCGTTAAAGGGGTGGCGGTCTAAATTTTTTTGTTGGGTCAGAGAGAGTGTAGGGTTCGCGTGTTGCTCAGATGCAAATTTCTGGTAGCAGGGCTGTACATGCCAGCCAAAGTGAGTTCGGCGCAGGTGTTTGATCTATTTAAAGGGCACACGCTGAGTTGGCAAAAGCCCAAGACTGGAGTAGCGATACGGAGAGAGAGCGAGGCAAGCTTGATGGAAGGTGATAGCGGTGTTTAACTGATAGAGCGTGTATTGGTATTTAGCCGAGGTGGCTGCACGACTGCGAGAATTAGCTCAGAGGCGAGGTTTACGGGTACTCTGCCTGAAGGATTCATTGCGACCTTTAGTTTCTTAGTACTGCGGGTTGCGGTACTGCTGTGTATTATTTTGGAAGCCCCAAGTCGGGCTATGTTAGTCTGCCTCTACGTAGAGAATAAAGGAGTTATTCAGAAGTAGCCCTCGTACTTTATAATGTGCCTGGACCGTTAGAGATATAAAAAGAAAGGAAGAACCACATAGACCTTTATATGTAGATAATCTTTTTTTTTTAAAGTGACATTCCTTCCTGCTTAATTTGTTATGACAAAATAATGTAATGGAGCTATAGTAGAAAACCAGATTATTTTAATCCTGAAGCTTACAAATATATGCGTAGGTAAAATAAATAGATATGCTTTTTTAAAGGTTGAACAATCTAAGAATCTTTATTAAAAATCTAGTGAATACAAAACATGCGTAGGTAAAATAAATAGATCTGCCTTTTTAAAGGTTCAACAATCTAAGATAATATTTATTAAAAATCTAGTTAATACAAAACATGCGTAGGTAAAATAAATAGGTCTGCCGTTTTAAAGGTTAAACAATCTAAGATAATCTTTATTAAAAATCTAGTTAATACAAATTCAACATTTTTAGGGGCTAACGTGGTGGAATTTGTCCTGAGACATTTCCACTGTATACCGCTAAAATTGCTGACTGTTTTTTATTATCTGGAAGCACAATACAGGTGAGTCAACATTGCTCCTTTGGTGCCACCTTAATTTCTATAAAGCACCCCCACTGGCAACATCTGGAGGATTTACACCTTCCCCCAACCACTTATATCGGGGAAGGATTTTCCGATCCATGGATTTAACGTGCCCATATCCAGTCTAGACACGAAAATTATACATTAAATTTTAAAAGAAAGTTATTCTGAAAACAGCTTTAAGTCGTTAGTACAAGTACATCATAAGAATAAAATGTTGTAGTATTTTATTACAAGATATATTACTTCAAAAATACAAAGAAAAATTGAATTGGTATGATTTCTTTATATTTTAATTTAATAACAAATTATGGGTATAGCATTGTTTATATTTGATCCACCTTGGTAGAAATTTTACTCAAAGATTTAAATTTATCATATTTTTGCATGAAGGCCTTATTGGAATAATGGTCCAACTCCACTTTAAAAAAAATAGAGGTAGCCTCACTTTCATGTTCATACAAGTCATTTCTATCTTATTTTTAAACTGGTTCACCTTCAGCTTATTTCTGCTGCCAACAGAGGGCATTACAAATCAGACTTCAGTAGTCATTTCTGAGACTTTTAGGCTCTGTATCTCAAAATGAAGAAGAATGGAGTTGGAATACCATTCAAATAAGGCCTTCATATAATGTGTTTGTAATCAAAGGAACCAAAATATATATGAATGGATACGTAAATTTCGCAAAAAATATGGAAATTTTGCAAAAAAAAAAATTACAATATATAAAATTTCGCATTTATTCGCAAAAAAATATAAATTCAAAAATTTTGCATTTATTTAAAAAAAATTACAAATTTTCTTACTTGGATAGGTAAGTATAAAAATTCTTAGTTGAAAGCTAACATTGTAATTGTCTCCACATTAAAGTCTTTGCCTTCTGTCATTGATTACCGTGTTGTACATACTAAAATATCTCAGCATCTACTTTGTTAACTGGACTATAGAGGCTTTGTATAGCTGCCTTTGCAAAGTTAAGGTAGAAACATTTCGTTGCAATTTAAATCTGTATAACATCAACAGGAGTATATTGGTTGTCTACTGTAAGTACCTGAAATAACCTTGACTCTGGTGCTCAAGAGACTTTCTTAAATCTATTAAATTGTTCCAAAAAACTTGATGGTTGGTTTTTAAAGTTAGATTTTTAGGTTCGACTCCGGTACGGACAATCAGGGTGAAATTCGGAGCAAATCCAAAGGAGAGTGATATTTCTCAATTAAAGACCGCGGATGGTTTTAGTTAAGCAATTATGTTAATAAATTATTACTATTATTTCCTAATTTTGCTTAAAAAGCCGTATATCACCGAGGTTTCGCCGAAAAGTATTAAAAAAGTAATTTTTGCATTTATTCCCTCGTATCGGCAAATTTCGCATTTATTCGCATCTATTTCCTACATACGAAAATTACGTATCTATATATATATACAACGAGAAGAGTTTAGGATGAAAATATGCAAATCGATCTTTTAAACATATCAGTGTCTCATATGGATGTCGATACACGAAAAAAAATATATGCATTAGTTGAAAGTTCCTGATTTCTAAACACTAATTTCCGTTCAAAAGTTACTATTTATACAAATTCTCCGTAGAAATTTGAAATTAAATCCCATAAAACGCAAGTTATCTCAAGCGGGAAGAATCGAATTAGGGACATGAATAGAAAATGATTAAAAGCCAACAAAAAATTAGTCAAAATGTAAACTATCTGGTATCATAGATCTCTCTTCTTCCTTAATCATATTAGCTTTTCACGTGATATCATTATTAGAATCGCAATTAAATGTTTCAATCCAGCATGGTTCTACTTTCTTTGTAAAAGAGGGAACGAAGAACAGAACAAAACACAAAAAAAAAATTGCTAATTCACGAGCCAGCTCGTTTTCGGTTCTCGTGAATAAGGAATTTGTTAACGATAAAAGCTAGAATTTAACGAAGATTGAGAATAAGAAAAATACTTACATCAAAGTTCCGAACAAAGACTAAGAGCTGTGATCAAATCACTGTGCCTGCGTCAGCACTTATCGATCGAGCTAAGAACCTGAATATTCTGAATCCTGCAACCGACGAAAAAATGCCTGCAGGAGAAATTAATAAAGGGGGTCGTTCATTACATTTATTAGAAAATCCGATAAAAGCGGGGATTTATTCAAAAAACAAAGGAGAATAAATAAAAAATTTCTTTGGTAAGAAAAATGTTTAATGGAATTTTTTAAGTTTCATTGAAACGAATGATTGAAAAAATAATAATTATATACTTAATATCTCTCTTAATATTATATAATTAATATTATGGAATACGGCTCGATCAATAACTTTTCAATTTTTGAAAGAATTCATTCCTTTTAATTAAGTATTTCTAGAATTGGAAAGTTTATTAGCATTTACGAAGGCTTTTCTACACTGTCTGTTTAACACTAACTAACACACACACACACACATATATATGTGTGTGTATGCATGTATATATATACACACACATATATATATATATATATATATATATATATATATATATATATATATATATCGGAATTACTCAAAGTTTATTTAATGCAGTTACGACTGACAAAATAAGAAAAATTACAAAAAATGTTTATAATTTAAGATAAGCTTAATTTCCGTTTTATTCCAAGTTAAGGTCTTGTTTGGGGCTTAGCATTTAGCGCATAATCTGTGACCATCTTCAGTGAGAAGAATAAACAAAATAATCCCCAAAATTCATTTTGAAATACTTTCTAGCATTTATATGTTGTAATTCTGATTTTAAATACTATTATATGTCAAGGGAAAAGAAATTCCAGTCCATCATGTTTCTAGATAATGTAAGTGCCATTACGCCATTCAAAAACAACGCATAAGACATATTGCTACAAATTCGGCAAAAATGATTTGCATTGAGTACAGAAGGAACCCGAAAAAAGTGTGCTTGATGTTCATTTTGTATCTCCGTCAATAAACACTATTTTGTATTTAATTTATCTAACTTGTATTTAATTTAGTTCAAAACTTTAAAGAAAATTACAGTTTCAGCGAATTTATACAAAGAGTACTTATTCTAGTAAGGAAACAGACTGCTGAATTTGTTGCGGCACTAGTTACTTGAAGTTTTTCACTTAATTTTTATGAATTATTTCATCCTCAACCTTTCTCTCCTTAAACTATCTTTTCTAAATTGTATTTTCATTCATAAGAAAACTAATTTGCAGTCTTATATCGTGTGATATTTTTATGTTTGTTTTATATATATTTATATTTATAAATACAATTGCCAATTGCGTAAGCATTCATGTAATTTTTAAAATTTCTTCTGCTTCCTTCATTCACATGCTATCAGGAATTTTGAAAGCACATCTTTGAAGTTGTATTTAAAAGAACAAGAACTGAAAGTCATGTAAAGAAAGTTATTGTTGTGTTTAGAACATTTATCAGCCAGTTCTAAGTAATTTTTAATGCACTTATATAAATTTCGAAGAATTTCTTTTAGTTTTTTACATTTTTCTGCTTTCAAAAATCACTTCAGCGTTTAAATAAATTTATGTCTTTAAAAATGAAAGGGGAAGTCTTTTGGTCTGGATTACTTAAATATGTTTCATAGATTTTTAAAAGGCCTTTAAGCTTGCTATTTCTAAAGCACTTCTTTTTTTATTAGTTTCTAAACTTTTGCAAGCTGGTCACGTTTGCAAACTTCGTGAAATAAAAGTTATTGATTCTGACAATTCTCCTTCTGAATTAAATTTCGCTGAGAAACATTTATTTGTTTCAGAGTTCTGCAAATAACGCTTTTCTTAGGCGAGGGAACGATAATTTTTTTGTACATAATATGCAGATATTTGTATTCTTAGTACTTTTGACTGCCTTATTATTAATAACACAAATACGGGTATAGTATACGGCGTAAACTCCACCTTGTATCGGAATTCCATGAAACTAAAAGCAGGAAAGTAACAAAATATCAGACGAAACTTTTACAGGTTTAGGAAAAGTTGCAATGAATAAGTTAAAATAATATTTAACCTAATGCATACAAACATTAGATGCAAGAAGTGAGACAATTAAATTATAATGTTGACAGACAATTTTTGAAGTAACAAATGCAAGGAACTAACGGAGTTATTCTGAAAAAAAATGTTAGATTTCTTAGGAAAACAATTGTGTCAGAACTTCTAAATATATTGTTTTGTTTTGCATTCATCGATATTTAAATGACAACACCAGATGACAGAGACAAAAATTTATTCGCTTTTTTACTTAAACAGGTCAAAAATCTAAAAAACAGCCACTTAGGAACAGAGGAAAGTTTAACAAAAGACTTCAGATTTAAAATAAAACACATTGTACAATAACAGGCCTCGGATAGCACCCAGACCAACTTAGTTTCAATACAAATTTGAATGATTCTTAAACTACAGGAGCCGAGTTGAGCATCCTTATATACCTTTGAAGACATTTTGTTATTGTTCTAGACTTCTAGAACTCGACATACACGCCACCTAGGTGGTATCAGATCAGTTTTCCGGAAAACCTAAAATTCGAAAGTGTGTCGCCAAATTTGCCAAAATTTGAAAGGCTTACATATTGAAATATAAAGCTTCATAACGGTAACACAAGATAAATATAAGTTTTGGAGGAAAGAAGAATATTTACAAATATTTACAGCTATTAAGAACAAAATAATGATCCAATATTAGAAAAAATTAGTTTAAAAGGACATATTGTTGGAATGTTCGATAAATGCCATATTTGTCTTCGAAGTTTTCATAGTCTGAAGTATTTACCATCGTACTTCTTTTTTTAAATACGATATTTTTTTATAATTATGTAATTCATGGGGAATTTTTCGGTGATAAAAATAGTCTGAATATTCCCTTACAGTTTTCATTAAAATTTTCATAATCGACAAAAATGGTGCGATCGGTGCACTTTACATGCACTTAAAATCTAGGAAAATTTTGATAGAGTTAAGTTGATCATTATCATTCTTGAAATGATCCTCGGTTTAGCATTGATCATTATAAACAGATCCATGGATTAGTTCGCATGTGTTTGCATCATTTGTGGTATAACAGAAAATGACAGAAGAATAAATCAAATTTAGTTTCTTTCTTAACGGAACAAGGGACCTTTAAACACGATTTTTTAAAAATTTTTAACTCTATATACAAAGTGAGAGAAGTTTGTATTCTTTTTTAAGACATTGAAGACCCTTAAAATTAAAAATAAGGATTTTTGGAAGAATGATGCCTTTTTTGAAATATTTCTTGAAAAATACTAAAATTTTTCAAAATGCTCCATGTGCATTCCAAATCATTTGAAAACCTAATTTTTTTTAACAGATGTTTACCGTATATATATTTAAACACAATTCTACGTTGATTTTTTTTGTGTTAATCTAAAGGCACAAATAATTATTTTTTATAATCTGCCTTTTATTTATCTATATTTTTGGTTTGTGTCAGGGTCTATAAATTTGAAAAATATATGTGGTTTCAAAGAATGATGACCAGTTTTGTGTTTAAACCCTTGAATTAACGATCCTTGTATAAACGAAATTTGAAAGAAATCAGAAGAAAAATAATGCGCATGGAGCATTTTGAAAAATCCTAGCATTTTTGAAGAATTTTTTGAAAAACAGGCCTTTTCACTTCAAAAAAATGTACTTATTTGTGCATTTTAAGTGTCTGCAATGTAAAATAATATTAATTATTATCATTTTGTAAAACAAAAGGAATATTGAAAATTTAAAAAAAAAACAAGATTGCAGTTATATTGTCCATTTAAGGGTGTATGGCTCAGTTCACTTAACGTTAAACTTAACTCGTACTATTAGAAACTAACTGAACCACACAGCAATTATGGGATAAAAGATTCTAAGACAGCTCATAAGGTCGCTGGGTTTTTCGTATGACTGTATTCTGGATACTAAGAATTCAATGTTCAACAGTTTGTAAACCTTCAATGATGACAACTTGACAATGCTCAAACTTGTTAATGATGACAAGCATGTTGAAACAAACTGACTTTATTGAAAGGCGAAAACTCAGCTAATACAAGGCAATGTTTAGATACTCACACGGAAGAATGTCGGCATTTCTAAACTTGAAAACCTAAAGAAGCATTCCAACACAAATGGGCATGAAAGGTGCTCTCGCAGTACATCAGTACAACCCATAGAACGGCGAGCAAAAACACGACACTCTTCCCTCCAAGACTGCATGCAAAACTGATTACATCGCATGAAGGAAGATTAGCGATAGCAAAATCTACAGCAGTATCGCCATCTAGTGACAATTAAACGAGTTATTTAAACTTCTACACAACAAAAATGCAAAAAATAGAAAATCAAAATCCAACATTCTCCCGCCCTTGAAACCCTTTACGGGTTTCAAAACACTGAATTACACATAATCTAAACGAACAATATTAACAACAATTGAAAAAGGTTACAAGACATAGCAAAAGAAACATTGGTCAATTATATAAAGGAAACTAAATGGCTACATGGAGAACTAGTCTATAGGTAATCTACAAAGTTTGGTGATGGGACGAGTAAGTTGACCTGAATCCGTTTTTAAAGTAACAACTCGAACCTTCTCATCTTTACCGGGATGTAACTTTAACACACGTGCAAGTTTCCATTTTAATGGAGGTGCCAACTCATTCTTGATAAGGACAAGATCATTAACTCAGATATTTTTTTGTGACACACACCACTTAGGACGTTGTTGTAGTCTAGCAAGATATTCCTTGCTCCACCGGTTCCAGAAACTCTGAAGCAGACTCTGGACAAGTTGCCAACGTCCAAGATGTGATAATGGAATTGCAGTCAAATCTGGTTCAGGGATAGCTGTCAAAGCTGAACCAATGAGAAAAGGGCCTGGTGTTAATGGCGATAAATCATTTGGATCTGGAGAGAGAGAACAAAGTGGTCTTGAGTTAAGACACGATTCTATTTGAGCAGCAAGGGTGAATAACTCCTCCAAAGAAAGCAGAGAGTTTCCCATGGTTCTTCTAAGGTGGTACTTCATAGATTTCACACCGGCCTCCCAAATACCACCATGATGAGGAGCAGCTGGTGGATTGAATTTCCAGGTGATTCCCTCAAATGAAGAAAAATTTAACACATTTGAATTTTCATTCTGAGAAAGAAAAGATCTAAGTAAGCCCTTCAGCTCTGTATCAGCTCCGACAAAATTAGTTGCACAATCACTGACGATTTCCAAAGGCCTACCTCTTCTAGAGATAAAGCGTTTCAAAGCACCAATGAAGGCTTGAGTAGTGAGGTCTGTCACTACCTCAAGATGCATTGCTCGCGTGGCAAAACACACAAAAATCGCAATGTAAACCTTGAAGGATTTTTTCCCCTGGCCATTTCTCTCCCTGGCAAGAAACGGTCCTGCAAAGTCAACACCTGACGTTGAGAAGGCCCTGGAAGGTGTGACTCTTGAAGCTGGTAAATCTCCCATAAGCTGACTCATACCAGAAGCAGAAAGACGAAAGCACGTTTTACAGCCTTTTACAAATCTACGGACCACATCTCTTCCACAAGGGATCCAAAATTTTTGCCTTATAACTGAGAGCAAGAGTTGAGGCGATGCATGCAAATGTGTTACATGAAAGTGCTGAACGATAAGAGTTGTCAAATGATGTTTCTTGGGAATGATAGCTGGATGTTTCGAATCATTAGAGAGATAGGAATTTCTAAGTCTCCCACCAACTCTTAACACATCCTCATTGTCCAAGAATGCGCATAGCGCAAGAATCTTGCTGGAAGTCTTCAATGCTCTTCCTGTTTTTAAGCAATGTAACTCTTCTCCAAATTCTGCTTGCTGGACTAGTTTGACTATAGTTAATGTTGCTTTTGAAAGTTCAGCTGATGTTAAATAACTTGTATTTCTTTCAGCTGAAGATTTTCTAGTATTGTTTAGGAAACGTAGTACCCAAGCAAAAACTCTACAGAGTTTGGTGAATGAAGAAATCTTGAAGATAACTGATGGTGGCTGAAATTGAGTAGCTGCTGAAATGAAGCTTTTCCTTTGCTCAATGAGTTGTGATTCTTGGAATGAAAAACTTTTAGATGATTGCTCATTAAAAAATTGCTCTGAAGGCTGCCTGAGAAAACTGGGACCCTGAGTCCAGAGGTCACAAGACAAGAATTCTAAAGGTAGAAGACCGCTGGTGCCACAGTCGTCAGGGTTATCCACACCTGGAACATGGTTCCAGTGTACGTCTGGTGCAGCTTCCTGTATCTTGGCTACTCGATTCGCTACAAAAGGGAGCCAGCGGCGAGGTTCTGAGGCAATCCACGAGAGTGCCACTTGAGAGTCAGTCCACGCAAAAGTATTGCTGAGAGAAATTTCCAATGTTGGTAGAATAGATTCCAACAATGTTGCTAAAAGTAATGCTGAACATAACTCAAGTCTTGGAAGGGACTGAGTTTTGACTGGAGCAACTCTAGTTTTTGACGTTAAAAGTGATACTGTAATGCTATGATCTTGAGTGACTGAGCGAATATACACAACAGCACAGTATGCTTTTTCTGATGCATCACAAAACGCATGAATCTGGATATCAATAGGCTGTGTACACATGACAAATCTAGGCAATTTAAAGTTGACCAGCACAGGCAGCTGTGAGTGGAATATTCTCCAACGTGAAGAAAGTGGTTCACTGAGAACATCATCCCAACCTAGATTTTGATTCCAGAGTTCTTGTATGAAGACTTTAGCACTTATGACAACTGGTGCTAACCAACCCATTGGGTCAAATAATCTGGCAATGTCTGAAAGAATTTTACGTTTGGTCAGGTCTTGATTACAAATTGTGATGGATACACGAAAGGAATCTGTACCTGGATGCCAAACGATACCAAGAACCTTGATAGTTTCACTGTCTTCAATAGATAATGATTGGTTTATGGCTTTAGAATGGGCAGGAATACTCTTCAAAACTGCTGGAACATTGGAACTCCACTTGTGAAGTCTGAAGCCTCCCCGAAGCATCATCTCTGATAGTTGACTGGTTAGTTGTCCAGCCTTTAACTCAGAGCTCTCTCCAGTCATGATATCGTCTACGTAAAAGTCTCTGAGGCAGACCTTAGAAGCTAAGGGATAGTTGATCCTCTCATCAAGTGCAAGCTGCTTCATTACCCTAGTGGATAAGTATGGAGCGCTGGCTGTGCCGTACGAGACAGTGACAAGACGATAAGTTTCTATGGGTTCACTGGGCCTGTTTCGCCAGAGTATCCACTGCAAATCAGCATCCTCTGGGTGAACTCTGATCTGTCGAAACATCTTCTCCACGTCAGCACAAATTGCAACAGGAAAGGTTCTGAAGCGGAGGAGAATGTGATAAAGCTCTTGCTGCACTCTTGGTCCTGTATAAAGTAGATCATTTAGAGAGAGTCCTGACGATGATTTGGAGGAACCGTCAAAGACGACTCGCAACTTTGTCGTAGAGCTGCTCTCCTTAAACACCGCATGATGAGGTAGGTAGAACTGGGGATTTTCACTCCTCTCTGAGTCTGAAACTTTCTCCATGTGCTGAAGCTCTATGTATTCTTTAATGAAACCTCTGTAACGTTCATAAACCTCTGGTCTGGCAACAAGATTTTTCTCTAGTGACTGAAATCGACGCATTGCAGTCCGGAATGAGTCACCTAAGAGAGTTGGAGAGGTATGGCAAGGTAGTTTCACCGTGTACCTTCCATCATCGTTTCTTGAATATGTAGCTGCAAAGTAATCTTCGCAGGCCTGTTCCTCTTTAGTGAGCAAGTTGGCTTTCGGAACTTCATCCAATTTCCAAAACTTGCTAAGCAACTTTTCCGTTTCCAGTTGGATGTGGTTGACATGGATAAGTGGTGGATCTGGAGTTTCCGTGTTTACATTTCCGGAAATGATCCATCCCAGTTCTGATCTGACCGCAAAAGGACAATCCTCAGTTGTTTTAATAATTTCTCCTTTTAGCATTGGCAAGGCAATACTAACACCGAGTAGAATGTCAATAGGACCTGAATGAAAGAAATTTGGATCTGCTAGCTTGAGATCACAGAAGGGAATTGCTGTCCCAGATGGTAAGGAGAAATGAGGTATATCACCAATGATTTTATTAATGATAAATGCTGATGTCACAAATTTAGGAGAGTCCTTGAAATAAGGAGTAAGCTTAAGGGTTGTGACCCCATTAGTATGTGTGTTGGATGAACCAAGGCATGATATCTGCACTCTTGCCTTGTTTCTGGCAAGACCTAAACGATTGAAACATGTCTCTGTTATAAAAGAAACCTGGGTCAAGAAGAACTCTACAGTGTTGATACTCATTTGTAGAGTCAAGTACCTTCACTATAGCAGTGCATAAAAGCACTTGATTCGGAGCAGCTTGAGATGATACACAAGACGATACATTAGTAATGGATTGCTGCGGTACACCTGTTGATTCAGTTGCTGCATCAGAAGCGGGCAAAAATTCAGATGGCATGTGGAGATAACACTGTAGAATGGTTCGATTTGGTTGACTCCAAATGAAGCAAGGTATTGTGTCTTTTGTGACACACTCTACAAGTGTAACTGCTAAGACAATTGGCTAATTTGTGAGCCCTAAGACAATTGAAGCACAAACGTTTGTCCTTTATGAATTGAAAACGTTGTGGGGTGTAGATTTTCTTGAAGTTGTTGCACTGGTGAATACTGTGCTCATTACTTTTACAATAACTGCAACAGATCTTGACTTGAGCTGTAAAAGTAGACACTCGTTGAGGTTTCCCTGAACCTGAGACATTTGGTTGTTGTGGCTTGAATACTGGTTTATGTGGTGGTCGTTGCTGCAGTGTACGTGCATGGTGGATGATGAATTTTTGCAATTCCTCAAGTGTAGGAATGCTGTCATCACCAAGCCCTCTCTCCCACCATGCTCTTGTTGTTGGGTCAAGCTTTTGAACAATCAAATATACAATAATGCTATCTGCAAACCCACTTGGCTGCAAATCGAGAATCTGGAGAGAACGAGTAACTTCCTTTGACGTGTCAACAATGGATAACAATTGTGATGCATCTTCTCTAGTACACTGTGGTAAATTTACAATTCTTTTAATTAGGGTAAAAACTAATTGTCGCCTGTTAGAATACCTCTCCCTTAGGAGATCCCATGCAATCTGAAAGTTTGCATCAGTAATTGGGAGTGACTGAATAACCCGAAGTGCATCACCTTTTAATGCACCTACCAAGTATTGAAGTCTCTGCGCATTTGATAATTTACTATTTTGCACAACTGAAGCCTTAAATAGATCGCTAAAGGACAGCCACTCCAAGTTGCTACTGCCAGAAAAACTAGGAATACGTAACTCCGGCAGTTTTAAACTTATGGTTGAAGGTTCCTTAAACTCTTTTGAATCCCCTTGAGAAATCCCCTTGACTAATTCACTGTTTCTAAGTTTTAGTTTATCTTCAGCACGGAGAACAATTAATTTATAACTATCAATTATATCTTGAATCTCTTGTGATTCAGACAAATACATATCAAACTCATCCTCCTTGCATGACTCATAAATTTTGCCGAAAATATCTGAACATTTTCCGTTTAAGTCAGAAATTTTATCTTTAAACAATGTGATTTCTGCATTATCCAAGCCAAAAGTCTCTGATTCTAACGTTACTTTCAATTTTGTAAGAGAGGATTTTAATACCCTTTTTTCAATTTTCAATCTTTCCATTTTTACAATATAAAAAACAATGCTTAACCAAAGCAAGTGTAAAAATTCACTAGAATATGTATATCTAAAACCAACATGCGTCACAATGCTATGCTTCAAATTTTACTTCGTTCTTATTTGTATGTGAACTCCAAACAACTTAAATTTTCAAAGTCAAAGTGTCAATTCGTCGCTTATTCAAATAAACACTTTCTGCATCTTCTATGGAAGTTGAATCAGTATTCAACGAACTAATTTAACCATAAGCTGTAAATTATTTCAACACCTTTTCAAATATACTCATGAAAATGTCCTTGGATTTACTGATACTAAATTCACTGTACTAAAGTATAGATTACATCCGCTTTCATTTCACAATAAAAATACTTTCAAAGATAACACTTATACTAAATAGCCAGAAATGAAGAATTCACGAGAATTATTTCCTCTAGAACAATCTTACTTTTGTTGAACTTCTAAATACGCAATCTACCAGAACACAGTCTCCAGCACGACGGACCAAAACAGAATGTGTGGCTCAGTTCACTTAACGTTAAACTTAACTCTTACTAGTAGAAACTAACTGAACCTCACTGCAATTATGGGATAAAAGATTCTAAGACAGCTCATAAGGTCGCTGGGTTTTTCCTATGACTGTATTCTGGATACTAAGAATTCAATGTTCAACAGTTTGTAAACCTTCAATGATGACAACTTGACAATGCTCAAACTTGTTAATGATGACAAGCATGTTGAAACAAACTGACTTTATTGAAAGGCGAAAACTCAGCTAATACAAGGCAATGTTTAGATACTCACACGGAAGAATGTCGGCATTTCTAAACTTGAAAACCTAAAGAAGCATTCCAACACAAATGGGCATGAAAGGTGCTCTCGCAGTACATCAGTACAACCCATAGAACGGCGAGCAAAAACACGACACTCTTCCCTCCCAGACTGCATGCAAAACTGATTACATCGCGTGAAGGAAGATTAGCGATAGCAAAATCTACAGCAGTATCGCCATCTAGTGACAATTAAACGAGTTATTTAAACTTCTACACAACAAAAACGCAAAAAATAGAAAATCAAAATCCAACAAAGGGAATGAGGGACCTTCAGCTTCGAATTTTTTAGCGTAATATTATGTTCCTCCTTAACGGTCCTCTGGAAAGCAAAATTTCAGATATCCTCCGTCGAAAGTTAGAATTTTGGCAGTGTGCGAAAACAATTCTGTATCACTTGGCCAAGCAGTAAACAGTGAAACAGAAAAGTAACAAAATGTGTCAAAATTTATATATATATATATATATATATATATATATATATATATATATATATATATATATATATCGATAGATCGAGATTCCACTATATATACAGTGGAATCTCGATCTGTCGTTTTTGTAGTGACCGACTAAACTGAACGATAAATACGGAAAAACGATAGATGCGGGAACATAACAAAGCAATATGATCATCGGGACTGGGTGAAATACATACGGGAAAACGATGATTCGAAAAACGATCGATCGAGATTCCAATGTATATACACATAGAGACAGAGAGAGAGAGAGAGAGATTGTCTATATTTTTAAACAAATTGTTGTAGTTAGTAGGAGATTCAATCTCTCCTACGTATATCAATGAGTGTTTTTTTATTATTTAATCATTTTATTATTTAATATATATATATATATATATATATATATATATATATATATATATATATATATATATATATATATATATATATATATATATATATATATATATATATATATATATATATATATATATATATACAGTGGAATATATACAGTGGAATATCGATCTATCATTTTTCAAGGGACCGACTGAACTGAACGATAAATGCGGGAAAATGATAAATGCGGGAACGCAGCAAAGCAATATGATCTTCGGGACTGGGTGAAATAAACGACACTTACGGGAAAACGATGATTCCGAAAACGATCAATCGAGATTCTACTATATATGTATATACAGGGTGGTTATAAAAAAACTGCGGATATATGGACCTCTAGCGGCTGTTTCGTTCAACCGAACAAGATGACATTTCAGATATAGTTATTCAGAGGTATGAGGTCGGGATTCTGTGAACGACAACCAAGTGGCGCTCACGGTTGTGGTTATAGGTAAAGAAACTCGAAATTTTCGAATGGCAACGCCAACTTTTTACCGTCGGAAAATGCTCACCGTATGCGAAAACCCTTTTTATGACCACCCTGTATATATATATATATATATATATATATACACACTCATGGACAAAAAAATTAGCGCACCAAGAAATAATTGCGGGATCGTAACGAAACTTCCAATGAAGGTACATGTCGGGGAGATATGCAAATGATTAGAAATGCAGCGTGATTGCGCATTGCGTATAGCCGGTATAGGGCATTGAACATCGTATTCTGTGGAGTATAAAACAGGTAACCAAAGCTTGTTTGAGTGTGCTGAATCATTTACAAAGGAAGAGCTGAGATAGACATGCCATTACGCCGTGTTCGAAGACAATATAAGCAGTTGTCGCAGTTTGAGAAGGGGAGAATCGTCGGGATGATGGAATCTGGGTGGTCAGCTAGGTGAGTAGCTCGTCAATTAGGCCGCTCTGATTGTGTTGTGAGGAGGTATTGGGACCAGTGGACCCGAGAGATGTCATGTACACGAAGACCAGGCTCAGGACGCCCTCGACAGACCAGTCGTCGAGAAGACCGCCACATCGTAAGAAATGCACGCGTACAGCCAACTGCTTCATCGGCCGCCATCCAGGTACAGGTAGCACCTTCACTAGGGGCCTCTGTGTCTTCTCGAACCATACGAAGGCGCCTGGCTGAAGGACAGTTGGTATCGCGGCGCCCATTACGTGTGCTGCCCTTGACGCCCACCCATGGACGCCTCCGTTTGGAGTTTTGCCGCGCACGAGGAATCTGGACTGCAGCGGAATGGAACCAGGTCATCTTTAGCGACGAATCCAGATTAAATCTCGGCAGTGATGACAATCGTGTTCGTGTGTGGAGAGCCCGTGGTGAAAGCTTTAATCCTGCCTTTGCTGTACAGCGACATATCGCTCCCACAGCTGGTGTGATGGTATGGGGTGCCATTGCTACAATACACGGTCACCCCTAGTATTGTTCCGTGGCACCATGACAGCTCAGCGGTATGTTCATGAAATCCTGCAACCACATGTGTTGCCACTCATGCAACGGCTCCCAGGAGCCATTTTTCAACAAGACAATGCTGGGCCTCATACGGCAAGGGTGTCACAAGACTGTCTTCGCACTGTTACTACCCTTCCTTGGCCTGCCCGATCCCCAGATTTGTCTCCAATCGAGCATATCTGGGATCATTTGGGACGACGAGTTGGGCATCCCACGAGTTTGAACGAACTAGAGGCAAGGTTACAGCAAATATGGAACGAAATATCTCAAGACATCACACAAAACTTGTATGACTGAATGCCCGATCGTATCGCATCGTGCATTCGCGCTAGAGGGGGTCCAACGGAGTATTGACTCCTCCGTTCTTTTCCCTTTTTCTCTGAAATAAATTATCCCTTTTCTTTGATTTTCTTATCATTTACTTATATCAAAGTAGTCATTACGTATGTAAAATTTCGTTCATTTTGACGACTCCTTCTTGGTGCGCTAATTTTTTTGTCCATGAGTGTATATATGTTGAATATATGCATAACACATGCATATACAATATATATACAAATGAGGTAAGCAACGATAAGTAATCCTACGTTAATAGTCAGCAGTAATTTCGTTAGAAAAGCCTGCCTGAATTTTTTTTAGATTTTGAATTTTTATCTCTATATACAGAATGAGAATAATTAATATTCTTTTTTACTGTGTTAAGGACCATTAGAATTCAAAATGAGGATTTTTTGGCAGAACAATGCCTGTGTTTCAACAAAAGAAAAAAAAAATTCAAAATTGTTAACATTTTTCAAACTGTTCCATGTGCATTCCATATCATTTTAAAATCTTAAATTTTTTAATGTAAGTTTACCACATATATATAAACATAATTGTACATTTAATGGTGTTTTTGTATAAATCTGAAGTTTTGAATATTTTATTTTAATTCAGCCTGTTATTAATTTTATTTTTTTGCATGTTTTTACTTTATTTTATGGTCTATAAATTTGAAAAATGTGTGTCATTTTAAAGAATGATGCAGAATTTCCTGACAAATACTTCCATTAATAATCCTGAGAAATTGGGAAGAAAAATAATGTGCATGGAGAATTTGAAAAACTCTAGAATTTTTGAAGAATTTTTTGCAAAACATTCTTCCACAAAATACTGATTTGTGAATTCTGAGTGACTTTAATATAGTAAATAAAGAATATTAATTATAATCATGTCGTATGTAGGATAGAATATTGCAGGCTTTTAAGAAAGGAGGTTGCATGTCTATTGTCCCCTTAAAGAGCAGGCAAATGTGCTTATGTTTGACCACCTAAAGTCTTGCTCATTTTGTTTCCAAGATCTAGCTTTGCCTTCCTCCGTTGGCGGCGACATTGTTGACATGACTTGTGATTGGTTTGACGTATGACGCGTTCATTGCGTTGAACTCTGTGATCGGTCAAAAATTATATTTCTCATGCTGCGTTCCGCTCTGAAAGCAATGTAGACAAAGCCTAACAAGAAAAAAAAATTAACGCAATTTTCGTCAAGTTTTTTCTGCCTGTGGGTGAAGCTACCTTGTACATGCCGGTCAAAATGCTTTGGTCTTGTATCAACAGATCTGCTGGGAACAGAAACTGAAACAGAGTGAGACGAATCTAGTCGTTGCCCTGAACTTGATTTGGGTAGAGTAATACGGGTATAAAAAGTGTTAAGTTTAAAAAAAAAAGGCGGTAGCCTAAGTTATCGAGGAAGGAGCATGATTGAGCGTAGAATACGTCTTGGAGTTTGGGGTTGAGAAACAAAATGACGGTTACATTTAGTGATTGTATTTATTTATTGCCAAAATTACAAATCAGCATGGTTTTGTTGAGTACTGTCCTCATGTATGTTGTGGCAGATATGTTTAGGTTGAAAGATCATTCGTGGCTGTCGTAGAATACCGGGAAGAAAAAATTCCTCAGCATGTTGATTATAGAAGTTATTGTTGGGTGTATGTACTTTGAGAAGTTTAATTACTTGTACTTTCCGAGATTGATGCAGTTTCCTCCGTTTTGTCTGGTTTTGATCATATATACGTTTCACATGAACTAGCGCCAGATTACTGAGGCTGCGTCGACCGCCTACGGTGCCATCTAGCTTGACTGTCCATGGACACGACAACCAACCAACATATGAGCCAGCATAGTACAGCAGAGGTCACTATAAACAATTCTAACGACTATAACATCCGGAAATCATAACCGATATTCTCCAATACATATGTTCAACACAGATCACATTGAGGCAGAGCCGTAGAGATCTCGCTTGAGTATCTCCGATGCGTAGTTCACGAATCAGAGGCACCTGAAAATCACAGACTGCCGCAATTCGAGCTTACCTTACGCCCATCCCTCCCCCGCCCCCTACCCGTGCATCCAACACTTCGTACGCATGTACGTTGCATCCAGTTTTTAACTTTGGACCTTCGACTTTCAAGAGGGATATAACTTGTTACTATCCGCTGATTTATTATTTAGTTGTTATAAATGACTACGAATTTCGTTACACCCTAACTTCGAAATGGCACACCATGTGTGATCGATCTGAAAGGCATATTCTACGTGGAAATGATTTAAAATTTTTTAATAATATCCTCACCGTTTAACACTAGAAAGAAGGCTGCAGTCATTTTGGCGGTTTCGAACATACTATTGAGCGCTATGTCTGCATTTATGTCTTCAGGGTTCTGAAATTTTATGACTTTTCCTAATTTTACGCGAAACATGCACACACATTTACAAAATTATATTCGATAGTAAAGAGGGGGAGAAAATGTGTTGTATACCTACTAAGACTGGAAGCCATCGATTTGACGGCAATATAGAAAACAGGCAGAAATGTTTAAAATATTACCGGAAAAATGTTAGTTACTTTTCGTCTCTTCCCCCAGTTTGCAAGTAGCAGAAATATTGGCTCTTCGGAAATATTGGGGTTGAAAAATAAGGACTGCACAAACCATGCATATATTTTTAAGGATAAACCATACAAGGTTGCCAGTTCGGCATACGTGCATAAAAATATAGCTAAATATTTACTAAATTTATTATATATTGGTATGAAATAGCTCAAAATTTGAAGTATTTAACCATTTAAAAAAATTAAATATTTTAAATTCTTGATTTTATTTTTAACCGTCAAAATGATGGCGTTCAGTTTTTTTAGTAAGAAAAAAATTCCCGTCTTTCTAGTGTTAATGCTTGACTGAACTATCCTTTTGATTAACATTGCAACGCTCCAGTAGAAAATTACAAGTTTCCACAGTCCAATCAACGGGCATTTGGTTGAGATAAACAAATAATTTCTCATATACGATTTTACTATGAAGAAACCATAAATAATTCATATTTTCTAAAGGAGCGGAACTCGAACGTTTGCTTTCACCATAATTTTACCCCCACGAAAACTAATTTTCTGGAAAGCTTTTAATTTTAACTAAAGGAAATTCTATTAAACTAAAACGCATTAAAAATCAGTAAAATAAACAGTAAAATTAAAACTACCGAATAAAATAAGTCACTCGTGAAGCTGAGGAAGAGTGAATTAATGCGCTGAATAATTTTGCTGACAAATGCAGTTCCCGATCTTGTGTCTAAAATCGGGTATTTATCATTTATCAGAACATGGGACACAATTTTGTTTGCCTTTCCCAAAGAAATTGGAGTAATGCCTTCATATATTTGTTATTCATTTGTGCAATCGATAATTAAATTACGACACAGATCTGGAAAGTAATTTCCAGTGGGAAAATATGGTTTAACGTTTATGTTAGCGTTTGCAATTTTTCATCGTATTTTCAAATGCACGCCTGATTTCGAGATAGAGAGAAATGTTAATTTAGCGAGATTTAAATAATAAAAAAAAATCTTGGATGTATGAAAACTTTCGTTTCCCTTCTAGAAAATTCAATTACAATCCTAAGCATTACAAGTACCGGGGGATCAAAATAATAGAAACACCGCTTAAAAAAGGCGTGTGAGCTGTAGTGCATATAAATCACAACTATGACGTCACTGCGGATCAGATACATATAATAAATTGTAATACGAATATCTGCTAACCAGCAGTAGTAGAGCAGTCGATGTAGAGTTAGCATATTGTCTAATTTCTTTCCACTTATGAGTATCCTCATATCTCAAATATTAAAGTGAATTTGGGATATTTCCTATAAATTTTCGATATTACCTAGAATCATAGCAGATACCGCATGTGAAATTTTATATCTGACTTTATTTTCAACACTTGCGAATTTCATTGTTTTCTGTGTTCACGGACCCCCAACGATTGCTTTAGACATCCAGGAAGGTCATGGTAGTTCCTATATTATGGAAACTACCATGGTCTACGGAAATGGTATGGCCTATGGTAGTTTTCATATTATTACCTAATAGAGGTGTGTTGAGAAGATGACCTCCCGACTGTTCTCGACCTCAAACGGATAAATTTTCTGGTGTATCTTGCATTTCAAAACCGCTTTTTGAGAATATTCACAAGTACAAACGTCGTCAAAATTCTACTGTTAGTGAGCTGATGTCACCATCGAAACATTCAGATTTGCTAAGTACTTCAAGGAAATTCTAACTAAGTTTTAAAGATTCCTTGCACAACAGTGCAAAATAAATAAACCATAAGGTGCTATGTACTCCATTTACAGGTTCAAGAGCTATTATATAAGGGCATCACGTTAAGAAAAAGAACCTCAGATAGGGATAGTTTCAATCTATACTTTGAAGGATATAAGAAGGATGAGAAATGAAAAGGCATTTTGTTTTCGAATGCATTCTGTAGAGAATTTTACTTTGAAATTTTTATTTACATGATCCTTTTTCGACATTTTACGTAATGATTTCTCAGCATTTTTCTGATACTCTCATACTTGAAAGCTCGGATACATTTCAGGAAACACGTTGTTGATATAACCCTTACATGTTGCGAAGTTATTGAAATTATGATGGGTTATATAACCAGAATGATATTTAAAAATGTCTGAAATGACAAAAATGACTATATTTACTGAAGCCTAAAATTATAGCATTTCTTTGTGTTTATCCCTGATAAAAATTTGACGCTTGTTACTTAATTTTTAAGATTGTATTTACTCTTTATGAAAATAAAGTATTATTATTTTGGTGATTTATTTTTTGGGGAAAAATGGAGGTATTTTTTTCTTTTTTTAAAACACAAATCAGACGTAACGAAGTTTTAGTAATCCTTCAAACTAGGCACGTTTGCAAACTGTTTCCACATCCGCAATATTTGTATATCCCCCGAGTAAACCATACAATTTCTCATAGAAAATCTGCTTAAAAATATATCTTATTATTCATAAAATATAAACTAGTAAATGAGAAATGGGTTTTTGAAATGATTGCTGAAATGCAGAGTGTTAACTTTATTAGAACCATAAAAAGGCTAAATGGCTAGATTCAATTTCCTTGGCTTGGTATCACGAAACAAGGACGTCTATAACCATAAAATGGCTATATTAGGAAACACTGGGTCAAAGTTTCATGACCTGCGAGTGTTAAAATCTTTAAATACCTACTTCACCACCTCTTGATATTCTCCCTTCATATTTTCTTAGCTACTGGATTCGGTAATATTTGGTAATAATAATCCTAAAAGTTTGGTAACATATCGATAACTTTCTTTATATTGGCACCAATATTTTAGTCTTTACATTCAGTTCAATTTATTGTTCTTTTACAAAGAAATTCCATATTTAAAAATCACATGTCTCAATTATAGATTGAATTATCCGAATTCTTTGCGTTTCTGGGAGATAATCTATAAATATTTATGCGATTGAGGAGAAATTTTACATCCCTACATATCCCTGGAGTAATTGTAATTCAAACTTCCGCATACATTATTAAGAAATCCTCCATGGACATAATTTAAAGATGGATGTAATATGTGATAGTCAAAGTTCATCAAATGAGTCCTGGAATTTTTCATCTCGAAATCTTTCACTACTTACTATATTATATACTCGGGACTAAGGAATGCAATTGTTGAGTATTTGAATATATTCTGAACATCTATTTTGCTATCCATAATTCATTAGCCAGCATGGTGAGAGGTATTAGAGAAATGGGGTTTATGGAGCGTAAATGCAATTCAACACAGATATTTTAAAGTGCAAATATTGATACCATCTTTTGACGGTCGAAGTTAACCTTAAATATATTTTGCATAATTTATGCTCGTCTGTTAAAACATCTTAATATGGGGAGAGGGATCGAGTCGTGGGAAAAGTTCGGCTTTAAACTATCTTCGAATGTTTAACTCTCTTCGGCAGCGAAAAATGAACACGAAATAAAATCGCATTGAAAAAAAATCTTCCAAAAAAAACCCCGTAAGAAAATCTTTCTATTTGAAAGCTTCGGCCCTGAATACATTTTTTCGAAGCTTTGTAAAATTGTGCAGTGGTGTTAACTAGTATTTCCAAATATCCGGAAACTCGGTTACAGAATAGTAATTTTAAAATTAACCTGTGGATACCAGATAACCGAATAAAAATCTATCCGTGTTTGCTGTGTAATGGGTGTCAAGTTCCAAAATTGTAGTTTTGAGAAAAACGGGATTGAAAACTACAGCTGGAAGCCGATTTCGAACAGTTGCGATTCGTATCCATCCTTAGGTATTCATCAATCGTCTGGCGATTGTTAGGTTCCTTGTTTATTTCGATATTCTCTTCCTATATTCGAGTTTTGATCACCTTTGGGGGATTTCGGAGCGAAAAGCGAAAAGCCTGCAACAATGACACTGATGAATAAAGCATTTAGGAGAGGAATTGGACTTAGCTTTCTATACCCTGCAGTAGCCCTTGATTTTTCAAACATGCCTGGTTTGATAACTCACGTTAGCTCATTTTGGACTTAACACCCATTGCACAGCAAAGGAATAATACTAAACACATGAATAATACTGAACTTTATAAATTTTACTTTTATTGCTTTTTACTTTTAAAATACGAAACTTTATTCATTGTTTTTATTTAAATAATAGTATTTCGAAATTATTAATGCATTCAGTGATGTGGAAGAAAGCCTAGATCTAATTTTTGTACAGAAATTTCGAGAAACGGAAAAGGATCTCTCCGCTACTATGGAAGTTGGTTTCGCTTTCAGTGCCTTATACAGAAATTCAAGATTTTGTGTTTTCTTAGAAGTTATCTTAAAGATGATAAATTCTTGCTTTAAAGTGTGCCGTTATCATTTATTATTTCTACATGTTTAAAGTTGGACGCATTTGGAAATGTATGAATTCGGATCTTCATATAATTCTTTTTCTAGTTAACAATGGGATGTGAATTCTTCACACAAAATTTCTTCGAATTTGAAAATTGATGAAAATTTTATGAACCATGATTTTTTAAGATTGATGAAAATTTTATGAACCAGTTGCAGATGATTTATCATTGTTCCCGTCGATCCGTTGGCATTTGTTTTTGTGGATTTAGATTTCTGGCATTGCTCTTTCTTCTCCTTTATTATTTTTTCGAAATAATCCCAAACTGAAGAATAGCAAATAATCCCAAACTCCAATGACATTTTCTAGGGATAATCAAATAAAATATTTTAAAATATTTAAATTTGAAATTGTGAAAACTGAAAGATAACTTACCAAAAACTTTTGTTTTGAACTTTATACGAACTTTAAAGCAAACTTGTGTTTAAATGCACAATGTGTTTTCTTGAATAAATTACAAAACTGATTTTACAAATTAATAAAAAATAAGTCAAAATTCAAATTTCAACGCTTATTTTATATGGAAAATTAAAAAAATAATAAGTTGCAGATATCCTGAAAATTTTGAACGGGTATCGGATACGGTTAAAAATTAAAAAAACCGCGTATAACGGATACAGATAGATCCGTTTTGGATACCCTAGTGTTCACAGACTGAGAAACAAAAACGAGGAAGCTTAATGAAAACTTATTTGAAAGCTTCTGTCCGGAATACATGGTGTCGAAAGCTTTGTTACACTGTGCATTGGTGTTAAGAGACTGAAAGCAATATCGAAGATTAGTAATGAACACTTCTTAAATTCCACAATGAATTAAAAGGAGACTTACATGTTTCGAACTTGTTATTGGTTTATTATCAGGCCAATGAGCGAAGGTGGAAATGTCGCAATGAACAATTCACAAATGCTACAATCACACCATTGCTCCTCGGCCTGATAATGAACTCCTAACTAGTTTAAAAAAATGACACTACTTTTTAAATTTAATTTGTAATTTATAATTTGTATTTAATTTTTTGAAGGAGGGTTTATTCCGTATTCATTATGCACAAGTTTCCTGTAAGTCAAAAACAAGTATGTTTAAATTTTGCTAATGAACTATTAACTAGTTTTAAACATGTTGCCATCATTTTTTATATTAATAATATATTTGAAGAAGTGTTTATTCCATATTTGATGTCCACAAAATTCCTGTAATTCAAAAACAAGGATGTTTAAATTTCGCTAAGGAACTATTAACTAGTTTGAAACATGTAGCCATTCCTTTTAATTAAATTTGACGATGAAGAAGTGTTTAATCCGCATTTCTTATCCACGAGTCTTTTGCAAGTCAAAAGAAAGAATGTTTAAATTACGGCCTGCAAATGAACCATTAACTACACTGGTTATCAAAAATTAAGGAAAAGTCACAAAAATTGTGATTATTCAAAAAGTTACTCCTAGAATTTAATGAAACTTATACATATTATACAACACATAGGTAGGTATAAAACAGCATAAAAAGAAATCGCCAGAAAATTATGGTGTTATAGAAACTAACATATGTATACTTTGAACAAGTGGGATTTGTCAGTTTGCTATAGGAAAAAGTAACTTTAATATGGCATATGATCCCCCCTAGAAGCAATACAGCACATACAGCGATGTGTGATGGTGTCAATTATGCGGTCTATGAGTTCGGCATGAAGTGAGAACCATTGCTCTTGCAAAGCAGTTGAAAGCGTGGCTAGGGTCCTAGGAGGAGGATTGAGAGCAGCTATATGTCGTCCTAAAGCGTCCCAAACATGCTCGATGGAAGGATTCGGGTCCGGGGATCGAGCTGGCCACTCCATGCGCTGAATTGTTTCCTGCTCAAGATAAGCATCCACGATGCGAGACTTGTGCGGTCCCGCGTTATTGTCCTGTAGCACGAAAGCATCACCTATTGCCCCGGCATAAGGGCGCACATAAGCATCAAGGATGTCATCTCTATAACTGTGAGCATTCACATTTACACGGGGAAAGACATGGAGGTCTGTGCGCCACCCAAAGAGATACCATCCCAAACACAGACACTGCCTGATCCGTATGCATCTCTTTCACGGATGTGTGATGGATGAAAACGAGTTCTAGGTTCTCTCCAAATCAAAATACGCCTACTGTCGCTTTGGAGACTAAACCTGGACTCATCCGTAAAGAGAACAGCCCTCCATTGATCACGCGTCCAATGGACATGTTGACTGACCACTGTAAAAGTTACCGCCTATGGCGTAACGTGGGACGCAAATGGCTGGTCGCCCCGCAAGAAGACCACCTTCATGAATTCTTCTACACACGGTTCACGTTGATACCAACATTTCGGACCTTGCAGCGAGGGAGGATCTGAGTTCAGAGAGTTGCGGTTCTATTCCTTCGTGGGCATAATGACAAATATCTGTCATCGGCATTCGTCGTAGCGTATAGCCGTCTTTGGCGGAACCTCCAGGATGCCGAATCTGTGGTTAGAAATTGTTTCCAAAGTCTATGAACCACAGACGGTCTCACATTTAGCCATCTGACCACTTCTGTCTGACTTTGTACTGCCTCTAGACTCCCAATAGCTCACCATCTCAGTTCTTCGGTCAAATGATGCCTGGATGCATTGTTACAATTTGGCTATGCCAGATGTCTAATCTCAGCCTCGCAGCGATAATTACCGCCTTGCTCTGAGACATGCACTTTTATGCTCGTTGAAAATGACGTATTCCGACTGCAGCGCCTCTGTTTTGTATAATGAAGTATTCTTTAGCCTCTTTTACTTAACAACATATTAAAATTTTAAACAGATTGGCCTAGTTTTGAACGTGTTATCCCTTTTTTGTGATTTTTCCTTAATTTTTGATAACTTGTGTAGTGTGAAACATGTAGCCATCCTATTTGATTAATTTTGTATTTGAAGAAGGGATTATTCCGTATTTGATGTCCACAAGTTTCCTGTAAGTCAAGTAAATGAATATTTAAATGTGACACAATTTATTAAATTGAGATGCAGAGGCCAGTTTGCTAAAAATTAATATTAAAGGTGCTGAAATACATTATCAACTAATGTTATTTTAATCTTGAAACTATATTACATCCAAACTCAATGATCCTACATCACACCTCGAGACCAGTCTTTTTAAAACCAAAAAGGATAAATAATGGCACGTAGTGGTCTTTAACATCCATTAAGAATATTGCATGCGCCATTTGGCAATATGATGCAATAATTGACCAATTACAGCTTGTTTTCGCTTCTTCGGTAATTCACCACGAAATAACGTAAAATGAAAAAAAATTAGCATATTTTAAACTAGCTTACCACTAGGAAACGAGAAAGATGAATTGAGTTTATAGTTTACATTCACAAAGTTTTTAGGGAACGTGAGATGAACATAAAGTAATAATTTTTAACTGCTAAAACCCATAGGCTTAACAGTTATGCTTATACTGAAATTATAATAGATTATAGATAGAGTGCTCTAAATTTTAACTAAAAATTAGGGCAAGGATTAAAATGTTGGAATATTCAAAGGCCGATACTAAAATTGTTAGGAAAGTTCTGGAGATTCCACCAGAATATGGTGTTCCTTGGCACACTTCTTTGTGCGATTACGATACATACTTATACACACACACACGCACACACACACACACACACATATATATATATATATATATATATATATATATATATATATATATATATATATATATATATATATATATATATATATATATATATACAGAGGCTGTTCGCACATTTTTCGACGATTTTGGTAAGCGGTAATAAAAAACCATTTGCTGCAAAAGAAATAATTGCAATTGTACTATGTTTTTAAAAGTCAAAATTATCGGCTACGGCTTGAAAGTTTTGTTTTTATTCAAAATGGCGTTTTTAACAAAGCAGTGGTTCGAAGGCTTCATTTATCCTCTTTCCGAAGAGAAATATGCATACTCCGTTATATGCATACTCCGTAAAGGATGTGAGAGTCATGGTTTTGTGATATCTAAAGCGTCGATAGGTAATATTGTCAACAAGAAAGGAAAAAAACGTCAAATTGGTGCCTCAAGTAGGACAAAAATTCCAAACAAGTATCCAAGGAAAATACGGACATCTTCGACTATTGCAAAGGTACGTTGTTTAATGTTAAAATAAAATCCCCCTAGTCAAAGGACAGTTGCAAAATCATTAAAATGTTCGGTGTCCACTGTAAACAAAATGATAAACGTTGATTTAAATCTTAAGAAAGCGAAAAAGCGCAATGTGCATCGTCTTCTTCCAAATCATATCGCTGAACTCAGGACACGCTGCAGAATTCTACATGAGAAATACTTATCCAAAGAAAACTGGAAAACAATTGTCACAATAGATGAATCATGGGTGTATTTAAATGATTGCAACAAAAAACAGCCATTTATTATCATAAAAGGGGAGAAACAAATTTAAGTACATGGATCAAAGAATCGAAAGAAAGTTTTTCTAATGGATTCATGATTGTTGCTGGTTTTACTTATAATGGCAAGTTAAAAATAAAGAGTGGTAAAAAATGTCAAGATTAACTCCAAATACTATCAGGAACATATTTTATCGCCAATTTTCTGAATGAAATACCATCGCTTTACCCACAGTGCCATCAATCTGTGAGACTCCATCAGGACAAAGTTAATGTTAAGATGCAATGAAAGTGCCGTCACACATCAAAATTCACTGTAAATTTCCTAAAAGAAATGAAACAAAAAACTGGTATCAAGGCCATACCCTTCACTGATATCCATACTAAATCTCCCGATGTATCACGTATGGATTTTTGTGCTTTCGGACTTTTAAAATCTGCATTATCCAAACGTCGTCCCAAAACCCTTACAGGACTCTGGAAAGCTGTTCAGGAGGAATGGGATAGAATACCTCTTGTGACACTTCAAAAAGCATTATTATCCTGGAAATTGCGGTGTCGAAAGATAGTTCAGAATAAGGGATGTCAAATAGAACATTTAAAACACAAGAATTTTATGTAATTTAGTTTTGTGAATACAATATACATCGTCTAAAAATGTGTGAACAGCCTCTGTATGTACATACATACATACAAACATACATGCATACATTAACGCATACAAACATACACGCATACACACATACAAACATACATACATACATACATACATACATACATACATGCATACATACATACATACAAACATACAAACATACACACTTACAAGCATACATACATACATACATACACCTATACATACATACATACATACACCTATACATATATACATACATACATACATATTGGCACTTTATCGCCAGTTTAGAGGGGGCACCCTGTTGTGAAACCAAGTTCTGTTCTTTAGGATCTTAATTCAATAAATATTTCTTTCAACAATAAGAATACAGATTAATGTGCTTAATAAAAATCATCAAATCTTACCTAAGAATTATTTGATATTAAACTTTGACTTAACGTCTTGTGTCTTAAACATTATCTTTTTGTTCTTGGTACTCTGAAAAATCTTTTTAATAATGCTATAAAAATCATGTTAATCAGTTTAAATTGTTGCACATGTCTGAATTTTAAATAAGAACGTAGAAGTTATATGACATGTTAAATTTTACTTCTCATAAAATTTATCCTCTCTAGTTAGAGTTACAGCTTATTTTGTGAAATACGTCTACTTATATAAACATCAGAAGCGGAGTATAATTTATTATAGTGTGACAAAAATTTAAATGTGTAAGCTTTTCACAATCTTTTATAGAGTCGGATTCTATTTTCATTCCTTCTAGCAATTAAAATTGACATTTCTAGCAACTCTACTTTTAGAAAGATAGAATATAAATGTCCAGAGATTTTCTCAGTCATGACTAATTGTCATAGTCTGTCAGCGATATAGAAATCCTTCTTTAAAAATTGTACGTCCTGCACCCTTTGCAGATACTCATGCTATGTACAAATAATTATTCTGGTTAAAGCCAGTACCTTTACTAGTTCAATCCTTTGTAAAATATTCTCTATTCTCCTGAGGGAGAATGAGAAATATTTTTCTTTTTACATCAGGCAGCAAAAAAATAAATACATATCCCTTGGGTATTTCAGAATTTTCTAGGACATTCTGTTTTTAATCTAAAAATAGAAATGCGTCCTGTCATCCGAGTTTTATTATACTGGAAACTTTAATCCTAATGAACGTTAATAGAAACTTAGCTTATTAATAATGGCAACAGCTGGATAAGTTTTTTTGTTTGTTGAGAGATGCAGTCACGTTCTTTTATTAGTAATTCTTTATGTGTCAAAGGTGACCAAAAATGACATTACTTTTGAAATTAATTTATTGCGGGCATAGAAAACAGATGGCTTTAATGTATATAAATGTGTTTAATTGCAACTAAATATAGAATCTTCTCCGATTTTCGTTTAGATGTATTGCAAATAGGGATTTTGCTTTATATTTAATTAAATAAATTGAAAGAATAACTGATACAATGAAATTTGAAACTGAACAAATAAATGTAATTTGAATTCTAATTGAAAATTTATCACTCATATTATTTTAATTAATATGCACTGAAGTTAGAAACAATCAGTGTACCTTGATGAAACTAAATTAAGATCGAAAGATGCTAATTTTATCAAATTTTAACATGTTTGTTACATTGTTCAGAGAACTTTATTAGAAGTTCGATTTTTAATTTTTAGGCAGAAGTCGGTTCTGCGATCGCCTAGGTAAGTAAGTTAATAAAAAAAGTTATTAGTAGACAGATTAATTTATTCAAGGAACGACAACCAGTATCTCAAATTGTAGGAGTAGTATTAAATACACATTGTATATAAACCCTGATAAATATACTTTTTACAGCAAAACTCCTAAATACTGGTATACATAGAGTAAACGAAGGGTAGAGAACAAATTGGGCCAAATTTCGAAGAACAAATTCGGCGATCGGTTTGAAATTCTGTTGGCCGTCCCCATTAACAGAGCGCATGCTTTTGTAGCCATTTGTTCATTTTTGTGTGGAGAATTGGTTCAATGAGTTCAAACGACAGGTAATTACTCAAATCCATACTAAGTTTCCGATTACGAACAACGAAATGAAGTTTCCCAATGGAAATGAAAATTTCAAGCACAAAGTAAAAAGATTCCAAGCTGAACTGTTGTCTCTCTACACAAACAGCGGAAGACGGCTAACGAGGACTCGCGAACTGCCATTGATGTACTATCTAGTGAGTAAACCTTGGCAAAGGGAAACAAATGCATTGGGTGGTGTTCCTTGCGACATATACATTTAGCAAACATATTCGTTCGTTACTCTTCGTTCGCTGTATGTATACCCACCTTAAAAATTATTTATTATAATTGCATTGTTTAAGCCCCATGATTTAGAAACTACAACTCAAATTTTAATCAAACGTTTAAATCTAACTTTTTACGGTTTGTTTAACCTCGTTTTGGGAATTACGGTTTGTTTAACTCCGTTATGAGGATTACGGTTTGTTTCTCGTTCTTTAACCCTTTGGGAAGCCTTTGGCACTGCCAAAACCATCCAACCTGATGGGGACTGGTCTTTTGAACTATAGGTTAAGCTATTACCTACAATACTTCATGCATATTATCATTCAAACTGTTCCTGATTACAGAATTGTACGGTAAAACAGTTTTCACAATCAATTTAGCGCTTGATGGGAAAACAACCACAATTAAGCGCTTGATCAATTAAGTTATAAATTGATTAAGTTATAATTAAGTTATAAATTAAGTTGTAAATTGATAAAAAGAATTTATTATAATTGCATTGTATAAGTCCCATGATTTAGAAGCTACAACTCAAATTTTAATCAAACGTTTAAATCTAACTTTTTACGGTTTGTTTAACCTCGTTTTGGGGATTACGGTTTGTTTAACCTCGTTTTGGGGATTACGGTTTGTTTAACCTCGTTTTGGGGATTACGGTTTGTTTAACTTCGTTTTGGGGATTACGGTTTGTTTCTCGTGTACGGTTTCTTTAACCCTTTGGGGAGCCTTTGGCACCGCCAAAACCATCCAACCTGTTGGGGTCTTTTGAACTATAGGTTAAGCTATTACCTACAATCCTTCATGTATATTATTATTCAAACTGTTCCTGATTACAGAATTGTAGGGTAAAACAGTTTTCATGATCAATTAAGCGCTTGAGGGAAAACAATCACAATGTAAGCAGTTAGAGGTTCAATCACTTGCTATTTCTTAGGTGATACTTTCTTATGCTTCCATTTTACACAGTTTTATTTGTTTTTACACCTTAGCCGTTTAATCATACGGTGCAGACTACAACGCAGTGACGTTCCACTCCATATCTCGTTGCCATCTTTAGTCGTCGTTATGCATATAAGTGTATATAGGCCTAGAGGTGGTCGACAAATATCGGACTTGGAATGATCCAAAACTATTGCGTTGCAGTAACTGTTTCGTAGATAAAAGCAAATTTAAGTCTGCATGTGAAAAATATCTCACTCTCCATTTATCATATGTCGAACAATTGTGATAATTAAGGAGTCACGAAAATTGAAAGATTGTAATTTTCAGGACAGTGGTGATATAAAAGAATAAAATTAGGACCTTAAGGTCTGAGTCATAAAATGTCTGACGAGTATGACACGTCTTTCGAATGTTGCCTTCAACCCTAAAGGCTCTTTACAAAATAGGAAGCAAATGTTTAACTAATTAATTACATGTGAATGGCAATATAACTTGGCTATTTTCAGGCTTTAGCTTGAAACTTTGGCATAAATTTCAGCGCCAAATTGTAAGCTTTAGTTGGTATCATAACCTATTAGAGACAGAATTTACTGGAGGAATAAATATAAAGAAATCAGACTTAGTATAGTTCCAGCTCACGTTTACACTGATAAGTGGTGTTGGTACAGCTTCGATATAGGACCCCATTGGCGATATTTTGCATTGGCGACTTTTTACATTTTACATTTGGTGCACATGGTATCCGAGAATTCGTTTCAGCAACTTTTCCCCACTCGCGTGTGTTTTAAACTGAAATAAACCATTTTTCAGATTGTAACCTGATGGAATACCCCATTTTCAA
>OU015497.1:64606576-64699076 GCA_907164885.2 Dolomedes plantarius
TCTGATGATCTGAAGGTACGGTTCATTAAAACTAATTAATTAGAAATCTAAGTTGAATTTTATTTTGGCTACCATGTATTTAATCGACAATATCCCTTATAAACGATTATTTAGAATACAAAATTAAGCAGCCGACATTCAATTTAAGGAAAAGATATAAATATATGATGCACGATTGTGATGATTTGCAAGTACGTTTATTAAAACATATTAATTACAAATCAAAGTTGAATTTCATTTTAATTATCATGTATTTATGGATAACGTCCCTTATAAGCGATTATTTAGAATGCAAAATTAAGTTACCGAAATTCAGTTTCAAGAAAAAAATGAGTGCTCATAAACCAGGTGTATGTTACAAAATTTATTCACATGTATGTAACAAATTTTAATGATTAAATAATAAAAGCGGCATTTTCAAAACACAGCATTTTTCAAGACACTTTATTTCCCTTACACAGTGATCTTTAACAGAGATTCTTCCAAGTCAAGCACTAAAATTTGAAATTTAAAATAATCTCAAAGTATCACGCAAATGTCTTGCATAAGACGACTTCCTTTAATGTTCGAGAGTGCTTCCTGCGAAAAAGCGGATTTGTATATTGCTCGTGTATGTATGAAAATAATTAAATAATTCACAAAATGCTTCACTTAAGGAGCCGGTGTGTAAAACATTGATTTTTTAACAAAATTTCGAAGTTACAGAGTTTCCACGGGGACGAGGGGGCTGTTGGAATAATGCCAGCATGTCCATATTCTTCGAAACCAGAATATTTGAAGTTTATTCAAAATGCAAAAATAAATTTGGGCTTTTTTACCCCAATTTTTCCGTGAAATTTGGTTATTTTTAGAATTTCTTACTAAAGATAATTGGATTTGACTCTAAAGGTTTTTTAAAAAGGGAACTTTCCAATTTTGTAGGGTACTTGTTTTAAAATTCGAAATATTTTCAAACAATGACGGGAAGAAATAAAGATATTAAATAAATAGGTAAAAAATAATGAAGTTCAATTTTTTTAAAGTATAATTTTCGCTTATAATGCACATATTTATCGCACATATTTTTCCTAAAAATAATTCCGAATTTACCGATAATTTTATTTTATAGCTATGAAAATATATAATGGCTACATAAGTTATTTACCCAGTTTAAAAGAAAATAAAATATATCATTATTCATGTGGAATATTTTAAAATTTTGAAGTGATGAAAGTTTTATTCACCTGCAAATTTCCCTATAAACACAATACTTTACTTTACTTGTCGACAAAACATCCATCTCCCAGATCATACCTTTTCCTACTGATAAATAATCATCTCATGCCAATGCTACTATGTTTGATTTTATAAAACCAACTATTGGAATAACACAACGTTCTCTGTTAGATATCAGCGTATATATGCTAAATATTTCTGTTGTCTCTCTGACATCTCTTTCGATCTCTGTTGGGAGCTGACTGCTCCTGTAATAAATGTTAAACTTATGATACATTTCCTTTTGGAATGCATATAAACATTTTGGACTTGTTTTGTGTGACTATAGGATAGATCAGAAAAATATGTTGCAGCACTGCAATGTAATTGAAACAACTAAATATATTTGAAAGTCGTTTTCTGTCATATATACATAAATTTTTGTACGACGCATAAAATTTACGTTTCTACACTCCCTTACAGGTCCCAACTTTAAGTAATTTATTAAGATTATTTATATTGCATTTCCTATGGTAATTGAAATTTTATTTTCCATAGTTACTCTCAAGATCAAAAGCGTAATATATAGAGCAAGATCAGGAAAGCTGGAACTATAGATATAATTTAAACAGAAAAGAGATTCTGGATCGGCTTCCATTTTCTTTCACTAAAGCAAGAGATTCGGAGATGATCAGCCCAGTGCAAATCAGATCTCTAAGATGAAAAACAGAGAGCCACACGGTGAAAAAAATGCATTTAATTTTAATTTTAATAGTTACTGAGTGTTCGGTAGGAATTCGATTGTATTTGCTTAGTTGACTTCGTGTGTGTGTGTGTATATACCGGATGACCAGAATTAAAACACCCCTACTCTGACCTCCCTGTACATCGAACTACTCAGTGTAAAGGCTTCAAATTTTGTACACATACAGTTCAAGACATGAGGTACATACAATTCACATACATACAGACACATACAATTCAAGGTACACACAGACGAGGTACATACGAGGTACATACAGACACATACAATTCAAAACTTGATTTAGAGCGCTGTACAACTGGACATATGCAGAAAATACACAAAAATACATTTTATTTGAACGCTCCAAACATTCGGTAAGGTGGCAAACACCTTACCGTCGCAAGGAATGCTTCTCAGTATGGGTCCTTTCTTGTAGTAGTAAAATCTACAGTCTCTGCTTGTTCAACTGCGGATCGTAGCTGGTCTACTGAAATGCTTCTCACATGCAGAGTGATAACTTCTTTCAAGTCTGCCAATGTCCTCGACAAATAAGATTTTTTAAGTGTCCCCACACTCAAAAATGACACGGATTAAGATCCGGAGAACGAGATGGCCAGGTTTTTGGAAACAAACGACTGATTGTTCTGTCATTAGTGAAACGTTGACGAAGAAACTGTGTACACAGAATCCGATATGGGAAGGCGCTTCAACTTGCGTAAAAGCAACTGAATCAAGACATTGCCGCTATTGCAATTGTGTACAACAAAAGATCCAAGCATCCTTTTGTACCTGTTGGTCGTCAAGGTGCCTGTCACAGGGCCATTGCGAGTAGTCTCTTCGAAAAATAAAGATCGAAGAATGAATATGGCTCTGAATCCACACCAGACTGTAACTTTCGGTGAGTGGGGTGGAATCTCTTGGAAGGTACGGGGATTTTTCCGTGTCCCATATGCGGCAGTTATGGGTGTTCACTGTACAACTGAGGTTGCAACGGGCCTCGTTACTCCACAGAATCTGCCATGGCCCCGATGCATCCACTTCAGCTCTAGCAAGAAATGACAATTTAAAGTTCAGTAGTTTATCACTGTCGATGCCCAGCAACTGTTGATTATGCCTGCTTTTGTACGGGAAACAATGCATCATTTTTCTCAGTACATTCCACATTGTGGTATTGGGAACACCCAAGTGTTGTGACATTGCACGTGCACTACTACATCCTACAACATTATCCATTGACCGTTCAACAATAGCGGTGGTAACATTACGGCAGCTGAACGAATCGTTTTTCGTCCTCGACCCGGTTGAACTCCAAGATGTCCAGTTTTCTCGAATCACGCGATCATTCTCTTGATACCTTGTAGAAGGAATGGTCCTTTACGCAAATTCTTAAGTCGGCGAAACTCTCAAAGTGCAACTGCAGCATTTCCTTTGTTTTCATAAAAGAGCTTCTCAAGCAAAGCGCGTTCTGGCAGCGAGACTGCCATCACTGATAAGAATGACATTCCCCAGTTCTTATCTTCTTTTATACCCAGAATATGGCTGCAAACCATGGGTTTCTGCAAATATTTGTGCTTACAGTGCGAAATTACATTTTCAATGGCATTTTTAGCTTCTTTACTTTTTTATTGTCTATTTTTCAGGGTAAATTAAAACGGAAACATTTAATTTCGCATGTGTTTGTTTTTTTCTATTACTGTTATAGTCTTTTTTTTCATATTTTCTGTTGTACAGCGCCACCTATCACTGCTTTTGGAACTAAATTTGTTTCGTTAAATCCGTTTCCTCATGTATTGAATAGTATGTGTACAAAATTTGATGAATTTTTGACTGAGTAGTTCGATATACAGGGAAGTCAGATTAAGGGTGGTTTAATTCTGGTCACTCGGTGTGTGTGTATATATATACTACTCCCGGAATGGTGGCATAAAACAAAAGTCATCAATTTATTGGTCCAAATTTATTGCATCTCCTTCAAAGTAATCTCCTCCGACTGCAATGAACTTCTGCCAACGTTTTTTCCAATCATCAAAACATGCCTTAAAGTCGTTTTTGTGAAACCCCTTCAGAGGTCGTAGAGAACTTTTTATCGAATTAATGGAATCAAAACAGTGTCCACGAAGAGACAATTTCAACCGTGGAAATAAGAAAAAGTTACACGGTGCCATATCAGGTGAATACATATCTAGTGGAGTCGTATTTGTTGAATGTTTGGTTAAAAACTCACGAATAATAACTGTACTGTGAGAAGGAGCATTATCGTGATGCAAAATCCATGAGTTTTCTCGCCACATCTCACCGGTTTCGATGAATCGCTTCACGCAAACGGCTCAAAACTCGCAAATAATAATATTTATTGACTGTCAGGCCAGTTGGTAGGATTCATAATGCACAACACCAAGACAATCAAAGAAAACTGTCAACATTACCTTGATTTTTGAGGGACTTTCACGGGGTCTTGTCGGTCTTGCTTCACCTTTCAAGCGCCATTCACTTGATTGTTAAGATGTTTCTGCATCAAAAGCGTATATCCAAGTCTCATCACCAGTAACAATGTGTTTTAGAAGGGAATCGCCTTAAGAAAGCATTTCTCGGGCCAGTTGACAATATTGTTGTTTTTGGAACAATGTCAAAGTTCTTGGATCAACTCGAGAAGCGAAGCGTTGCAACCCTAAACGATCTTTCAAAATTGCTTGATAGGAACCAAATGATATAGAAACTTGTTCAATAATATCTCTGATTGTCAAGCAATGACCACCAAGCACCAATTCTCTGACCTTATCGATATTTTGATCATTAAACGATGTGGATGTTCTACTACAGAGGCTGTTCACACATTTTTTAGACAATGTATATTCTATTCACAAAATTAAATTACATAAAATTCTTGTTTTTTAAATGTTCTATTTGACATCCCTTATTCTGAACTATTTTTCGACACCGAAATTTCCAGGATAATAATGCCTTTTGAAGTGTCAGAAGAGGTATTCTATCCCATTCCTCCTGAACAGCTTTCCAGAGTCCTGTAAAGGTTTTGGGACGACGTTTGGATAATGCAGATTTTAAAAGTCCGAAAGCACAAAAATCCATAGGTGATACATCGGGAGATTTAGTAGGGATATCAGTGAAGGGTATGGCCTTGATACCAGTTTTTTGTTCCATTTCTTTTAGGAAATTTACAGTGGATTTTGATGTGTGACTGCTAGCTTTGTCCTGATGGAGTCTCACAGATTGATGGCACTGTGGGTAAAGCGATGGTATTTCATTCAGAAAAATTGGCGATAAAATATTTTCCTGATAGTATTTGGAGTTAATCTTGACATTTTTTTCCATTCTCTTTATTTTTAATTTGCCATTATAAGAAAAACCAGCAACAATCATGAATCCCTTAGAAAAACTTTATTTCGATTCTTTGAACCATGTACTTAAATTTTTTCTCCCCTTTTATGATAATAAATGGCTCTTTTTTGTTGCAATCATTTAAATACACCCATGATTCATCTATTTTGACAATCGTTTTCCATTTTTCTTTGGATAAGTGTTTCTCATATACAATTCTGCAGCGTGTCCTGCGCTCAGCGATAGGATTTGGAAGAAGACGATGCACATTGCATTTTTTCGCTTTCTTAAGATTTAAATCAACGTTTATCATTTTTTTACACTGGACACCGAGCATTTTAATGATTTTGCAACTGTCCTTTGACTAGGGGGATTTTCTTTTTACATTAAACAAGGTACCTTTGCAATAGTCGAAGATGTCCGTTTTTTCCTTGGATACTTGTTTGGAATTTTTGTCCCACTTGAGGCTCCAATTTGACGTTTTTTTTCCTTTCTTGTTGACGATATTACCTATCGACGCTTTAGATATCACAAAACCATGACTCTCACATCGTTTTTGCATAACGGAGTATGCATATTTCTCTTCGGAAAGAGCATAAATGTAGCCTTCGAACCACTGCTTTGTTACAAACGCCATTTTGAATAAAAACAAAACTTTCAAGCCGCAAATGATAATTTTGACTTTTAAAAACATAGTACAATTGCAATTATTTCTTTTGCAGCAAACGATTTTTTATTACCGCTTACCAAAATCGTCTAAAAAATGTGCGAACAGCCTCTGTAGATCGCGGATCATCTACGACGGATTCTCTACCATCTTTAAACTTTCATACCAATCAAATACTGATATTTTTGATAGCCAGTTGACTTTGAAAGCTTTTTGCAACATTTTAAATGCATTTCTAGGAAATTTCATTGCGAAGACAAAATAAAATGCATGTCTTTGCTTAATAACATTCGCCATTTCGGAAAATTCGCAGATTATAAATTCTTATCTCATTAAAAACAAATTTATTTTCAGACGGTAAAATGAAACAAATTCCTGACTATTGCCAGATGTTTATAGAAGTCTTAAATATGTTTGATAAAAGTTTGCACATTATATCTACTATATTAAATGAAGCATTCCGGATTCTTTTTCCCCACAGTAATATATATATATATATATTAATTAGGGCGGAGCGTAAAAGAAAGTTTTCGATTTTGTTTTTGCCCTAGTATGGAAAAGTTGGGTACTGGTGGGTAGGTCACGTGTGCAAAGTTTTGGGTGAAAAAAAAATATCTTCCGTCTCCATTTCGTCCGTGATTTTTAGCAGATTTTTACCATATAGTTAAAATGTGTATTTCCATTGCTTTGTATGCAGCTCTTAGCTTTTTTCTGAAATAAAATTCAGAAAAAAACCAGAACTCACCACTGGGAGGTGGCTGCATTGCAAGTTCCACCCGTGTCCACTAGGGTGGTTCGAAAAAATCGATTTTTTTATTTCGGAATCTCGTTACCTGTCATAAGTTGTAGTTTGGTATCCTCAGTTGGCGAAAAATAAAAGAAAAATCTAAGTTGACATTTTCAGTTCGCGCATGAGGCTGAAAATTTGAAAAAATATGTTAAAAATTGAAATTTTCAAAAAGTAACAAAATTAGTTTTTTTGTAATTTTGTATAATGCAACAGCCATAAATTGTCAGTATATAGCGTAGTTTGAACCTAAAAAAATATTTTATAGCTTTTACATAATATCTTTAGTTCGCGCATACTCCTTAAATTGGACTAAAATCGCCTAAAATTTTACATTTACGTGTTTAATATACAATAATACATACATGACATATTTACGTTTCAAATGTATTTTAAAAATTCTAAATTTGTTCAATATAACCTTTTATTACAGTATTATACGTGCAAGTATAATTACACACACATTTATATGTATATAATAACATTCAATGTCATACCTAATTACAGAATGATTTATAGATTTTACTTATTATTTGTGTCTTTAAGATTCCTCAGATGTGTTGGGCATTGTTTTGAATTGAGATTTATAGTCAAATGATGGCATAGTTGACCTTGAGAGCAAAGTTGTCCTTATGAAACCATCTCTGTTCTTTTCTCCACATACTTTTGTACAAGATTCTGTTACGAGCTTTACAATTCTTTCGACACTTTGCGTGTGGTAAGGAAATTTAATTAGCTCGAACTCTGGGAGAACATTAGTATTAATAAGTTCTTCTAGGCTTTACGTTTACACATTGCTCATTATTGGAGGAGGTGTAAGTTTGCACTTGGACCAATCAATAAGTTCAATGTAATTTGAAGCTGCAAAATTGATGGTCGGTGGTTGAAAAGTTCGCACCGATTTCCCTTTTGGTTCTTGTTTCCTTGCTTTTAGCAATCTTCGGAAAGCTAGCTGTCCTACGTGTACTCTCTCATCTAGTACCATTGAAATTAAAGGATTTTCGGGATGACAAAAATACGCATTCCTCTGAATGACAGGATCAATTATTTTACGTACCCTGTCGGGAAGCTGTCTTCTGTACTAATTAGTCTTCTGTTTTAATTAGTCTTCTGTACTAATTTAAACACATGAACTTCTCCAAACTTTACAGAGGGATTCATTTTAATTCCAAACCATACTGGAGCGTTTATCTTCATAATATCGCTGACCAGCAGTTTAATTTCGTCAGAAGGTTTTACTTCAGAAATATATAGTCTTAAGATCCTATTTGCACAAGTTAACCACCTAGAGTTGACTTACTAAGAGGACCAGGATCTTTCACAGCGAGATCTGGCGCACGGTCTCCTGTCTTGACTGTTCGATTAATATTAAGTAAATACTGTTGGTCCTTGCCTAAGTCAGTTTTGGTCACATTTATCTCCTCACTATTAATCGTTTCAAAATTAGCAACAGGGAGTTTTTCCCAGTCAGTCAACTTCTTGCCAATTTGTCCTGAAAAACTTGTGGGTCCTGTAGTATCACCATCTACACTTTCAAACAAATGTCTGAACGGAAGTTTGTTGAAATGTTATAAACATATAAACCATTGTAAAGGACGACCAAGTTTAAGCTCAAGGTTATGAATACCACCGTTTTTCCATCCTGTGTTAGTCGCTGTTCCGTCACATCAAATTGCAACAAGCTTAACATAATCAAAGTTATTGTTTTCTAAATAGCAAAAGATGCTATTAGCTATTTCACTTCCAGTGACCCTTGGAGGTGTCAAATGTCCCAGATACTTTCCACCAGGGTCTTGAACCAAGCTGATGTGCTCCTCTTTCTTTAGTCTGCGATACATTTTGTTGCCATTCTTTTCCTGATAATAAGTGTTATCTTTTCTCCCGTCAAAATACAGTCCATGTATCTCTATTTTTGCATTCTTTTATTTCTTTTTGCGATATTATTAGTATCTACTCTATCCAAAGTGCCAATAAATTTTAAACGGCCATTTGGCTGGTCGTACAAAAACTCTCTCTCAATAATAGGGATCTTATTTCCTTTATCACATTTACAATCCATAATTTCTTTACAGCTACAAGAGATAGGCTTCTTACCACACGAACACGCAAAATTCATTACACACTTCCAGGAAGCAACATCAAAAAGTTTGGACTTCGCTTCATTAACAAAGTGATTGAGTTTAGTCTTGAAGTTAAATTTATCTTTATTACGACTAAATGACTTTCTTAAAGTGTAGTACTTATTATGGTAATCCTTTATCAATTTAACAATACGTTCATGACTGACCGTTGGTATAGAAGCTTTACAGTAAAGTTCTTCTATTTGAGCAGCAGTGCAATCTGAAATCTTTGAAAAAGATTCGTTTTTTACAGATTTTGATGTTTCTTCAAAACAAGCTAACAAAACATCTGCACATGTGGGTAAAACACTATGACTTAACGCTTTTGGTGCACCGAAAAACGGACAAACACTTAAGCGTTTAGAAGTTTTCGGGGGTCCCATTATTTATTATTTGGAGAACGGAGAACAATATAACAAAACTTGAGCATAAAAATCTCCAATAACTTTACAAAATAATCCACTCAAAGAAAAACACGCTGCACTTTTTGATGCACTTACAGTTACAAATTAAAGATGCTGCTTGCTTAGCGAAAACTAACTGACTGACAAAGTGACAGCAGAGCCTTTGAATTGTCTACTAGAATGTGTCTACTGTCTAGACAAGTCGGCGGTGGAATAAGAATGCGACGGCGCGGCGCCAACTTAGCGCTTGTCGATCAGTTACTGTTGTTCAGTTTTTGACATTTTTTTCAAATTTTAAGCCTCATGCGAGAACAGAATGTATCATCTAAAAGTTATATATTTTTTTAGGTTGAAACTACGCTATATACTAACAATTTATGGCAGTTACATTATAAAAAATACAAAAAAAAACAAATTTTATTATTTTTTTAAAATTTCAATTTTTAACATATTTTTTCAAATTTTCAGCCTCATGCGCGAACTGAAGATGTCAACTTAGAATTTTTAAAAATTTTTCCCCAATTGAGGATACCAAATTAAACTTTTGAGAGATAACGCGATTCCGAAATAAAAAAATCGATTTTTTCGAACCACCCTAGTGCCTACCCAACCATATGGTCACTTATTTCCTTTGCTCTTACAATTATTTCGAGTTTTCTCCGTACTCGCATTTGGTTTCAAATGACGGCATAGCTTTTCTCGTATCTGTTAGGGTTTTAACTAAAGCGTCACACTTATTTTTTCCACACACAGCCGCAGAAACCTCTGTTACTACTTTCACGAAACGTTCAACACTTTGGGTGTGGCAAGGAAATTTTAGGCTTCCCGGGTGTTGAGCTATAGACTCAAATTTCTTAATCAAATTTCTGAAATCATCTCCTGTCAAGTGAGATGTTTTGGGGGGTCTGTCAAATTACATTTCTGCTAACCAATAAGGTATATATATGAAACTGCCTCCAAGTTGAGTGACGGAATGTTGTAGTGTCTGATTCCTTCCTTTTTTTCCTTTCTTGCTCGTAAAATCCTACGTAGTCCAAGTTCTCGAATGGGCTGTCTGTCGACTGTGATCATTGATAAGATTATTCCTTCCGGGAGGCTAATGTATAAAGTTTATTTAAGTTTATAAGGTTTATAAACTTGTAAATTTTATGAAGTTTAATATATAATGTATCAAATTTATACATTAGTTCTTCAAACCAACTAATGTAAGCTTGAGTAACTTGAGTAATCTGTAACTCTGAGCCTTCAAACCAACTTCAAACTCTGGCAGAGTTCATCATGAATGTGTACGCACCTATGTGGTTTACAGTCAAATTAAATCCGTATTGCACGGATGGTCCACGAAATTTGTGGAAGACAATAAACGTCTCGAGATATCTTAACAACGAATTAAAGACTGTGATCGATCCCATTATCCAGAGAAAGGGCTATTTCGGCCATCCAGAAGCAATAATCTTGTCAATGATCACAGATGCTGATCGACAGATCATCGGTTCTGATCCAGTCAGTAACTTCTGGTTTTCCTTTCATTCTAATTTAGGTTACCTTTCTCAAAAGTTTATGTTAATATACCTTATAATAATTTGTTATGCTAATTTACCTTATTTCTAAAAATGATTTAAGTTGTATTTAAGAGTCTTCCCTCAGGCTGAGGGCAGTTCATTAGTGTGATCGTTACCTGCTCGCATCCTGCTAATAAACTTCTTTGACTGTAACAGCGTGTTGGTTCATTGGGTATATCTGAAACTTCTCCGTGACAATATAAATAACCTCTTTCTAAATATATAGAAATGTGGAAAAGATTAATCGGTGACTATTATTTCTATTGTCTTTTATAACTTATGCTATTGCAGGAATGATGTTTTGATCATCAGTATTATTGAAGGAAATAAAAGTGTACTCATAAAATGAACCTTTCCTTATTCTAAAAAGATTAGGTCCTTAACTTAATTCTTGTCATATCTACATGAATGTTTAAATCACTCTTGAAACAGTTTCCAGTTTAAAAAGAAATCTAACTTGGAGAGAATATTTTTTTCTCATAAGCAGAAATGTTAACTTATTTCGTCAATATTTTGGGGGGAACTGTGTCAGATAAGCTTAAAAAGCGTAAAAATAAGCTACCCATGAATAACGAAGGAATAGGATTTTAAACAGCCTCTGCAATGTTTATATCTGTCGGTGAAAGAAATAATTTTTTTTCCACCGTGCCATTGTTTTTGGGGTTTTATTAATTTATATTCATGATGGAGATTAAGAAACCGGAAAGTGTGATGTCAGTGCTTTATTTTTCTTTCAGCGAGGACAATAAATATATATTCTAATTGAGTAGAGTGGATTTCCTTGTTTTGATTTTTTCTTAGAAAAAAATAATTACCATTCATTAGATTGAAAGCTTGTCGCTGAACGAAAAAGCTCGCAGGGATTTCGGCAGTAAAAAAATGCAGTGACATAAAATAGTTTTCTGTTCCAAGTTTAATTGAAATTTAGTTTAATTTCGATGACCAAGTACTGTAAGTAATTCCTTAAATTTATAAACATTGTGCAATGGTTTATTATGCCTTCTTTTGGTTGGATGGGAAGAAATTAAACTGCACTTTAATTTAAAATAATACCAATAGTTAAAAACCTATTTTTATGCCTCTTTAAACATGCTTTTTATAATAAAACACTAATTAAATATAAATTTCATGAGTTATGCGAAATTGCCTAAATATTTAGCTAACGAAACTCAATTCCTTCTAGCTATTATTTATTGGGAAGTGTCAAAACGTGTTTGTAAATTTTTGCTATTTTTCAGACTTGCTCAAATCTATTTATAAACATCGTGGGTTCTTAAAATTTAAACGTACTTGCATCATATTACTTTAAATTCTTTTATAAAGTGTTACTTTACGTTTAAAGGCAAAAAAATCAGTTACTCAGTATAATTCCATATATTTAAGTTAAATATAGTTAAATATATAAAGTTAAATATAAAGCTAATTATATTTTTATGCCTTTTAAAACACATTTTTTATAATACAACACTAATTAACTATAAATTTCAAGCGTTATTTAGAGTTCCATTAATACTTAGCTAACGAAATTCAATTCGTATTAGAGACTAAATATTGAGAAGTGTTAAAAAACTTTTTTAACTTAGTACTATTTTTCTGTCTTACTGTGTGCATCATCGATTCTTAAAATTTATACGTATTTAAATCGTATTCCTTTAAATTCTTTGATAAAGTGTTACTTCATGTTTTTAAAAAAAAAATCATTCATTATATTATGGATATGTCACACTTGAAATTTTCCCGAATCTCAAGTATTTAATTTTAAATTTATTCTATGTATGTTGGTAACAACATTATTACAAGACCCCTTTTTAAAATGAAGTGCTAGGAAGAACACGGCCATGAGTAACGCTGATTTGAAAGACGGTGCCGTATGATCATCAGCAAAATATCAATGCATTCAACTTTTGTAGCATCAAAGGCCAAAAATAGGCTCCTTAGCATAAATTATGTAAAATAAAAAGAAATATCTGAAATATGTAATTAAAAAAAAGACGAGTGGAATGATGTAGTTCTAAGTTCAATTTAGAGTTGTACTTAATTTACATTCTCTGTATTTTCCTTTCATAGCCTGACAGTTGAAAGCGTCATACCTTTAAAAAATTTTACCTATATAAACAATTGCCAAATAAATTTCATACCTATAGAATGAGTCTACCAATAAAAACAATGGAGTGTCAAATGGAACAAAGTAGCTTTGCTACTTCATCTAAAAGTCCTATAGGAAGTATCTGAATTGAACAATTTTTCTGTATGCAAAGCAACAGAAAAATAAATGCCAGAAACCTTATGTTGCATTGATATATAAACTGGCTGGCTTGTGCTGAATCGATAAATTATCCAATTAAAGTTGTATGCAAAATTAAATTATCGGACAAGTACAGTATATTTTCATAGGAGAAAATGACAAAAGGTAGTCCTTTGTCTTCTGATTAAAAAATGTTGTTATAGCATTTTATGAAACTCGTGGTAGACATAAACTTTCTAATCGCAGATATGTGACTCAATTATCAGTTTTTATTATACAATACTAACGGCCCGTCCCGACTTTGTCCGGGTTGAACAAAATATTATACCAATAAATTTCCAGTTGATAGCCAATAAATTGTAAATCTTTTTTTACCTTAATAATAACCTAAATAATACCTTAAATTAATTTTATGTTAGTTAATAATTAAAATAAATTTTTTAAAAGAAAAAGGCGTGCCGGAGAATGGCTAGGTTTGAACTGCTACCGTCAGAACAGAAGCCCACCGCGATAGCACCAAGATAAGGATCGTTGAAATCTTCGGAACAAAAAGTGGTAGAAGACAGTAGCGGAAACAATGGAGATTGTTAGGATTAAGCCCCTATCTTTATTTCTACTGATCAGATATACATAATATATAGCCTATGTCCATCTGAAATAATGTACCTTTCAAACAGTGAAAGAATTTTTCAAATAGGTACAGTGGTTCTGAAGATTACCCTCCACGTATAAAATCGCTCTCTCTTTATATATAAGTATAGATAGCACCACGCTAAGGATCGTTGAAGACTTCGGCACAAAAAGTGGCAGAGGACAGTAGCGGTAACAATGGAGATTGTTAGGATTAAGCCCCTAACTTTATTTCTACTGATTAGATATACATAATATATAGCCTATGTCCATCTGGAATACTGTACCTTTCAAACAGTGAAAAAAATTTTCAAATAGGTATTGTGTTTCTGAAGATTACCTTCCACGTACAAAATCGCTCTCTCTTTATATATAAGTATAGATTTCGGCAAGATATGGACACAGACATTATGATACTTTCTCTGTCACGAGTCTGCTTCATGATCTCTTTTGAAACCCTCTTCTACGGTGGTGTCCAACCTTTTCTCTATATGTTCCAAAACTAAATGTTAAAATTCAATGTGACACAATGAAAATATACTGTAGAAGATAACTTTTATATATATATAATAATTATGAAGCACAGAACACTGCAACATTTTTCTAAAATTGTTTTTAATATAGAAAAGCTTCATCTGATTTTATTTAAAACACAGAAGAAACTATTTAAAATTATTTTTATTATATTTTAAGAACATAATTTGTTTAAAAAATGTAAAATAAATATGTTAGTAAAGCTAAAATGAACCAAATATTTATATTTCTGTTATGTTTCGTGATCATACAGATGAGTAGCTATTGGTTCCATTCTCTTCATTTCGCCTGAAAATGTTCTAGAAATGTTTGATTTTACTATAAGTTAATAATTTTGCACGTGTATGCCGATTTATTTGAGAACTACTTTGAAAACCCACTGATATAAGAATATTAGATATATAAAAATAATACTAGATTTCAGTAAATTTTTCAGATTTTATGACTTTATTTTTCGTATATCGAAAAGAAATGGCGTGCCACTTGAGGATGGCTTGCATGCCACAAATGGCACGTGTGCCTCACGTTGACCACCGCTGCTCTTATACATGCCTTCAAAGAATTATGATTCGTTATTTCATTTTCTTTGTCATTCTAAAAACTGTAAAATTTTGTAAATTAGAAATTATGTTAAAATAAAGCTTTTTCAAGAACTTGTTTAATGTTCAAACATTCTACATATTTTATTACTATTTTAAACACTTCTATGAATAATTTGCTTTTAACTGTCGGAATAATTCCCGATTAAACAAACACAATAATTTTCATCAAACTTAATGTCATACACCCTTTTTTATTATGTTAATTGGCTTCTAAACCACAAGACTTTAATTCCTATTAATGCGGAATAATTTTATATCGTCTGTGTAAAGTATCCACGTATAAATATGATTTCATTATTCTTTAGTAGACATGCATTTATACCCGTGCTGATGTGTTATTTTTTGTCTGCATTAATTCACGGATATAAAAATCATAGTAAAACCCTCGTGAATTTTTATTTTATTAGAAAGAAATTTATTTAACTAATCACATAAACACCCAGTTAAAACTTTTTCTAAAAATATACTTTGAAATAAGAATAATTCCCAAGGTGCATATTTCAGTTTTTATTTATGTACTCAATTATGCTTTATTATTCATTAAAGAGCTTTAATCAGAAGTTTTTTGTTGAATTATTTTGTACTTAACTATTTACAAGACACTTTTTATTTTACATAATTGGTGATTTGAGATCAGCTATTTGAAATTACTTTAATGGCCAATGGGCTGTATATTTTAAGTAATTTTAGCTTTTTTGTTTACATTTTTGATTACTTTTGTTTGACTTAGATGTTTTATAACTTTTTTATCACTTCGAAAATCTTTTTATATTTTAGTATTTTTTTTTTCAATTTGTCTAGGATTTTGCATTATTTTATTTATATTTGAAAGTTGACATTGTCTTACCGTTACTTTAATCTGAATATTTACTTTATTGTGCTTCATCTCGAAAAACTGATGGAAAGAAGCACGATTTTATCAACCGTTATTATTTAACCAACGGGTTTCATCACGATATTAGCTTTTATCATGTTATAAATTAAGGCCCCTATGTAGCCCAGTGGCAGTGCGATGGACTTCCAAAGGAGGGACTCATGTTCGAACCCTTACGAGTGTAATTGAAGCTCTTTGTGTTTATAACGAATAACAGCACGTTAAACCCGTAGATCGAAAGCCATGGCCGAAAAAGCCATGGCCGGAAGTCCTACCATGTTGTCAGAGGGAGGGGAAATGTAAGAGTTTTTCAGATGAATATTTACTTTATTGGGAACTTCAGGGAACTAAGTACCCTGAAGGTACTTAGTTCAAATTGAGATGGTATCAGGGGATAGTGTTAGCTCATATATATGGTGCCTCTGTTAAAACCTAAGAATGAATCTCGCAGATGCTATAGGTGAATGTAGAAAGACATGCCCACCGCGATGGCCACAAATAAACATGTTATAAATTAACAGTTGTAAAAATTTTTTTATTGTTATCTTTATTTATTTCTCTATTTTCCTTCAATACTACACAGTTTGACATTTCTTCAAATTAGCAGCATTTAAAACAGTAGAAAACAACTAAATATGCCAGGAGTTGTTTATAAATATTTACGTAACTGAATATATTATAGGTACTGATATCAAAATCTCTTAACTTTAAAAAAAAAAATATTTGTTTTAGAGATTTTTTTTGACAGATTGTAACACATATTTTTCCTCTTATGTCAGAGATGTTTTTGATATCCTCGTCTTTAGTTATTATTCAGCCTTTTTTCTCAAATCTTTGTCTCTAGTCGACACCCTTACGTTCGAAGTTGGATAAAAGGATTTCAAGCTCAATGCAACTTTGGTTTTTCATATGTTATCAAAGAAAAGAGTTATTTGAATACAATTTCTTAAAGAATATATTTTCTTGTCTGTATCACGGCTGGAGTGGTGACAACTTTTTCTACTACAAAGTACACACAAATCTGTTTTCAAAATGGATTTCTCTAACATGATATTCATTTTTCACGGTTTCGAAAAAAATTATCAAATTTTCGCTTGACAGGATTTATTTTGATCTGAGATGGATGTAAAAAAATCTCCATTTGAACTTAATGCTGAAAAGCTGTTTCTATTAAAAAGACATAGTATACATTTATAACGAAGATGTAGCTTTTATAATCGCATTAAATGGAAGAATGAAAATATGAACTAGCATTAACCTTTTTTTAAAATAAAATCCCCAAAATATTGTTTTTAGGGAAATGAAAATGCCTGTTACAACCTATGAAGCAAAACTCCCCCCTCAAACAAAAAACTGTGGCTTTAAAGAATGTAAGGATAGTTTATGATATTTCTGTTTTTCAGAAACACTTCAAACAATAGTTTGGAATAACCATGAACATCAATCGTTCACTGTGACCGCGTTTAGTGATAGGTGTTGATTTGAACAAATTGTCTTCTCATTAAAGTAAAAACAGAAACAACTCAAAAGAAATGTTTGAGGAATGGGTAACAAAACGTTTTTTTTTTTCCAGCCGTTAAACCTCGCACAAAAGAAAGAACTTCGAAATAAAAGTTTCATTATGAAGAACGCACCAGACCATACTTTTGGAAACACCTGAAGGCGGAATTTTCTTTTCGATCAGTTTGTTCAACATCCTTAATCTAACGACTAGACGGTGCATTTTGTCTAACAAAAAAAATTAGGAATAAAAACACAAAATAGTTATAGATGCGTGTAAGAAATTTGCTATTTCACATTTCTTTTATATTGCGGCTACGTTTGTAATTAAGTCAATGCGATTACAGCGCAAGCCGCTTGACATACTTCTAATTATTCTTGCATATATATATATATATATATATATATATATATATATATATATATATATATGCAAATAATAATAATAATAATAATAATAATTATTATTATTATTTGGTTCTTAAATAAAGCCCGACGTTAATCATGCAAGTCTGTGCTTGTGGCGTTACCATACTTTAATTATTTATTGTATTAAGACTGTTTGAATAGTTTACTGACTTTTCAGTTACCCAGTTTATTAGATTTTTGCCATTCAGACATTGAACCGTGCACTTTAAATGTTTACTGAAAAGCTATGGAGTCTAGACAAGGTAAAAAAGGAAAGAACAGTAACCCTAAATACTACTGAATTCTCCGCCATCATTCCTTTAGCACATGCCGTTGGCGTAGAAGTGATTTCTATGACTCACCGTTTTAGATAATAATGGTTGACAAATCTTTTAGAAAAGAAGAAACAGTGAGAACTGTTCCTGAGACATATGACAAAAAAAGATGGTGATGATTTTGAGACGTTTCCTTTTAAAAAATTCTCTAGTTTTTTAATTTATATTTTAACTATTTCGTCGTTACATGCGAGCAAACTAATTAATTGTTTTCTTTTGTTAAATATCGAGTTTTGATATCGTTTACGATGTTTCTTACAATGCAAAGTCTAAAGAATAACTTATTTTAATTAATTAAAAAGTTTACTTAATTAACAGTGAAAAGTGATAGTCAGCAATAATTAGAAATCAGAGTATTTAAAGAAGATTTCCTTTTAATATAATTGCTTAATTTGTCAAGTTAATAACCTTATGTCTTTTTTTATATTTTAATAATCTTTAATTTATTTTCATGGGTAGTTAAACTTTAGAAATTTCCTTTACATTGATGACGTAAATTGAGAATTTTTGGAATAAAAGGTTAAAAGGGAATTTAAATATTATCTTAAATTGATTTTGAATAGATGTAATGATGTTTGAATAGGTGTAATGTTATTCAAGAAGAGCTTCAAATGAATTGCAAATGGAAAAATTTCGCATGTTCTCATTGTTAAGTAAGAGATCTGAGAAATTGAAATGTAAACTGAAACCATTGAAGACACAATATGATTTATTAGAATGTGATCTTCAGTTAACTAATGAATCTCATTACGATCTACGATTGACTAATCATTCGAACCTCAAAACCGCTGGAGACAAGTGATATCCACAACCTACAGAGAGCTTTTCGCCACTGGAGTATGAAAATGATGATAAAAATGGTTCAAGCGATGAAAGTGACTTAATTGTTGGATTACGCAAAGAAGGTATCTATTGTTAGAAAGAGGCAATGAATAAAAGTTAATCTATGCTTTTATGCATGGAACTATCTTCGAAACTTTATAAAATACAAAATTCATTTGAATGAATAAAATACAAATAAACATTTTATTTAAAATTTGTGAAAAATTTGTTAGAACAAATACAAAGCGCTGGGTTATGGTGCAAGGAACCAAACATCTTATTTTTAAATGTAGCAAATATGTTACGGGATGAAGTTTTTCTGCACGGTTTTTTTTTTTTCGAAAATTCTACCAAGTAAAAAGAAGTAAATTGGTGTATTTGCATTTAATGCAGGAAAAGTAATCATTAAAAAGAAGTTACTGAATCATTTGTCCCGTGAAAGATTTAAAGTAAAATTGATTATATATTTAAAAAAGGATTTTAGATACCTTGCTACCATACAATTTCTCACAGGAATTTATTCATCCTTTAAAGATTTCACAAGTATATAATTAAAAATAGACCCACAAGTGACATCTGTTATAAGCTGGATTGCTCATGCATTGGTATACTCTAAATTTTCCGTTGTGAAGTTTTTAAGGTTGAAATACACTGTTTAAATGAAAATGCATGAAGTGTAATGTTTTAAATAAACTTTACTTTTATACCATAATATGCTAAAAAATATGATATTGCAATAATACAGAGTAATGAACGGATTATTTTCATTCCGAAATAAGGCAATTCATCTTTCGTTTACTGGTTTTCAGTAGTACAAGTAACGTACAAGGTCTTGACTAAAATTTTAACAAAACGCCTTCCCCCCTTTGCGCAAACAATCATTTTCGGATCACGTTAAAAAAAAGGGGGGTGGAATATAGTTCCACGATTACTAATCTCCTTGAACTTACGTTTATGCTACTAATCGGAAAGCTTAAACCACCAACTATATCCCATAACGGATAAAGTAGCTGGAAATCAACTTGTTCGGTAAAACTGGCTCTCTTAAGATCCAATTTAGGGAAAGAAGCTTATAAACTAGGAGCAATTTCTATCTTTTGCTCATTTGGAACCATCAATCTGCAAAACACAAAAGGAACATATTTTCATTCTATGCTACCTAGCTTATGATTAAGAAACGACATGAGGAACACTCCCCAAGAATTAATTGCCTCTTTCAGGCTGGTGTGTGATAACCCTATCGGATTCGCTCACGCTCGAAAATTTGTCCAAGGATTGTCGACTTAGATTTAAAGATTTTAAAAAAAACATTGTTCTCCATAATAGAGAAATTTTTTTTTTAACCTTGGGGCATTTTTCGTTTTTTTTAAATGCAAATAAAATTTTAAAACTTAAATTATTCGGGGAAAAATCTGGTCTAGTGTGCTTTAAAGGCTCATAAATTCTTTTGGTGGACAAAATTTATCAAATGCATCCTGTAGCAAGGGGCAAAAATTTCAGGCTCTCTGAAAATACCATTTTTAGTGGATTATCAGCAATTATGTAGTTGTAAATAGTAGACAGATTTCCTCCATAGGTTAACATTGAGGTGATCGAATCCAATATGGTTAGTACACATCAGCCTTAATGGTGAATTTAATTCTTCCATAGTCTCAAGGCTGAGAGATAAAGAAACTGAGTTAAAAATACGAAGCTAAGTCACCAGATTTTAAGTATAAAAGTACGTGATGGATTGCTGCCTTCCATCTAAGTCTATAACTCCCTGTTCCAACTTTTACTATTGTTCTTATCTGTTACCTCAGGTCATAAGACCCCCAGAGTCCAGAGTCCACGAGATGTTTGCACTCATAATCAAATCAAAGAGTGCGCGTGTGTGGTAGTTTCCGAGAAAAGAGGGATGATTGGGAATAAGAAAGCTGATCCTTTTGTTCATTTCTTTTAGGTTTTTGTGGTGCTATTGATTATTGCACGGTCCTGATTTAGCGCATGTTGATGTTCTCCCCTACAAAGAATGATTTCGGGTGGCAAGCCCATTCTCACCTTCAGTACTAGATGAAAGACTGTTTTGTAAAAAAAATATCAGACCAAAAGAATTTCCCGAAATTTGTTTTTTAGGCTACTCCCTGTCGTCCAGGTAGAGCATATTCATATATTCTCAGTAAATGTTTTTTTGAGATTCCCACCATAAAAGGAAAAGAACATGTGGCAACTTATCTGCTCTGGGCCCTAAATAAGTTATACAAATATGTTCAATAGTAGTTACACGGCTGCTTGTTTTATATCGCATGAACAAATTTTTTCATTTTTTCCTATATGTTAAGTAAACAACAAGTATAAAGGAAATCGGCTGACTAAAACTTCTGTAATAACGACATGGCATAGTACTTATAAGTAATGGTACTTATTAAAAATATTCAGAAATATTTTACATAATACGAACGATGTATATGGTTACATAATTGAGTTCATTGACGTTACAATCTGTCATATATTTAGAAAGATAGTGGATAGATCATTCTATCACAGTTTTGAATTTTATTGAAGGTTTATTTAAGGTTTTCTTTTCGAATGTAACTAATAGGCCTGTGAAATAAACATGTCTTTTTTTTGTTTTGCTGTAGAAGACGTGTTAACACTTACATTTCTGCAAAATGTTTTGATCTTCATGATTAATGGTTGTCCAAATACATGACGCGCTTGTACAAACGAGCTCAATACAAGGTACATCGTTGCTCGCTTTATATAACATGCACTTAATTTTTAATTATTTTCCTGTATGTTAAGTAAACAAGTTACCGTATTTTCTTGTGTTTAGAAAACAGCGGCTTATAAGACGCACCATATTTTTTATAGACATTTTTAAGAAAAAAAAATCTTTAATTTTTTCATGCATTTCTATAATGATTTACTGTACTAATTTTATAGTTATTTACGTCCATAAAAATGTAACTAGGGAAAACCGTAATTAGGTACCCTTTAATCAGAATTTTCAAAGCCCCAAAATTGATCACTTGAGCTAAATAAAGGCTCACTTACAGCCTCTTCTTTCAAAATTTTGATTATCGGCGGATAAGACTCACACCATATTTTAGGCGCATTTCGATGGAAAAAATGTGAGACCTATACGACGGCAAATACGGTATAATTAAAGGAATAGGCAAACTAAATTTTTTGTGATAACGGCATGGAATATCTAAATAAGGCTGCTTTTTAAAATTATGCAGGTAGTCTCTTCTAACGAAACTAACGTGGGTTATTAACGTAGGATTACATATCGTTGTTTACCTCCTTTGTGTATGTATGTATGTTATAATGGCCTTCGTTGGAGATGGGAGCTAGGAGTAAGGTCATGTGACCAAATATAATAGTTTATGGATTATTCGTGATCGTATATCATGTTGGTCACAGTAGTTAATTTGGAGTGTATTGCCAAACTATTAATTAACTCATTACTATCTGTTTGACCAACCCAAAAGAAAACATTTAGTATCATGCGTTGTGTTTGTAGAAACCACAGATTATCTGATTGCTTAATAACAGATGAATTTATTGAAAAGTTCACACATACATATATAATTCATAATTGCAACTTCTAGTATTAAGTTAATAATTACTGTTGTGTATACATCAATCATGCATATATTAAATTCCTATAGATTACTTATTTAAGATATGAAGTCCCTAGAATCATTTTAAATATATTCATTTAATTCAACATCATATATTATACTCATAGCAAAACTGACCTTAGGATGAGAGGCACGCTACATACACATTCATTAGGGATCAATAAAAGGCTGCGTAATACCTTCGCTGATGGATCTTTTAACATCACATTCTGCTAACGTCGCTGGGCCTGAGGTGATTCCTTCCAAATCTGCATACTAGATCAAAATACGGTCTGTCATCGGTGGGTGTTCCTAGAGCTATTATGGGGTCAGTCGATCGGTCCTTGAGAGGTACTGTCGAGTGAGTGGTACTGTCCTTTCATTCAATTGTCCGTTCGGCTTCATTCACTGGAGTTCTGCTCGCCGGGAGTTGATTACCAGGGCTGTCTGCTCTTTCGGGATTGCGATCATGAAACAGGCTATTTCCTCCTTTTATTCAGACGCAGGAATTATGAAGTTGATTCCTTCTTATCTACTTGTGAGGTTTTATCATCATCTCCTTCTATTCTATTTGCCGCTACTCATTTGGCTATCACTCTAAGTCCTGCAGCTATTCCTCTCTGCATTACGTGTCGCTCGTACTCGAAAAATATATCTGCTCCTTCGTCAGTCTATACATCTCTATATCGGAGCGCAAAGTGTCTATCCCTTTTCTTTTTGGGTCTAAATTTTCGCCCTTGCTTCCAAAATACTGCCTTCTTCTTCAATTGGTCGACCACTATTTTAACTTCTCTTCTATTGGATTATTCGTTTCTGCCATATGTCTTACTCTCCACCCTGTCGTAGGTGTTGCATTTTATGTCATTAACACACTGTTCCCACGGCCATCTTCCATATTGTACATATGTTTCACATTTCCTTTTTTTCTTAGCCGAATTGCCCCCAACACATCGTTCCTCTTCGTTAACCTGCCCTATTACTTCACTTCTTATCTGTTCACATCTGCCATTCCTCTTTGCGGTGCATCTTTAACCCGTAATTGCCTAAGTATCCTTCTCATTAGAATTCGGCTAAATCCATCTTTTATTCATTTCCTGCCTTCATCAATTCTTGTAGCGGTCTTCTGCAGTACTCATTTTTCAATTCCGCTTTGCTATTCTCCCGCTTTCTTCTTTATTCCATCTCTTAATTTGTTTTCAAATGTCGCGGTAATTTTACCCGGTGACATTCGTGTTATGTGTATATGTATCTATATATATGCACGTATGCATATATATATATATACGTATATGTACGTATGTCAAAATTTTAACACATTTTGGTACTTTTTGTTTAACTGTTTAATGCTTGTCGAAGCGATACAGACTGAATTTGGCACGGTGTCAAAATTACAACTCACGAGGATGGATGTACGGACGGTTTTAGCTTCTAAAATTTTGCTTTCCGGAGGACCGTTATGGAGGAACGTAATCCTACGTTAAAATATACAGATATTTTACCTAAAAAGATGGTGCTATATAGTTATATAATTGAATTCATTGACAATACAATATGTCATATTTTCAATAAGATAGCAGAAGGACCATTCTACCGCATTTTTGAATCTCTCTATATAAAAATGAATGTTTGTTTGTTTATTTGTATTTTATGCGCTGCCGTACCGTTCATCCGATTGCGATGAAACTTGGTCAACTTATTGCTTGAATTTGCGCGATGGTTATAGACTATTTTCATTCCGCTTTGACGGTTCATTGCCGAATTATGCTAGAAGTATCAACGGATATTGAAAATCGCCAAATTTCTCCGGATATTTTTGTTCCAAGCCATTGTAACATTTCATTGTTGCCAATTAAATTATAACATTTCCATAAAAATAAATAGACATGAATTAAAAACGTGATTTATTCATATAGTGGCGCATGCAAGAATGAATTTGATATATTATTTTCATGTACGTGGCAACGCCGGAATGTTTCTTTTTAAAAATGAAAATATAAGGATGGAAAGTCATTCATTTTCAATGAATGTGTTATCTATCAATTTCATGAATTGAAACTATACCAAGCTACCTGTTCAAACTCAAATATACTGCAGGACACGTTGACTTAGCTAGAAACACGTTCGTTTAGCCTTGACGCGATGATTTATATAACTGAAGTGACATTGAAACATAGCAGTTGATTTAGTTTTGAGAAATAATTACAATCGTGAAATACGTGTATATTATAATTAAGAAAGTCTGAAAGTGGCATTGAAAAGTAGCAGACGATTTAGTTTTGAGAAAGAATTCCGAGCATGAAATACGTTTATATACTTTTTCTATAATAATTACCAGATTTGCTGCGTTTTAATATTGAATGTGATCTCAATCCATTAAAAAATTATTGATTCTTTTTCTATAATAATAAATCCATTCAAACGTTATTGACTAGCTGTAAATTAATGCTTTAAAATGCCCAAAAAGAGGAGAGCAACTTTTAATCTTGCAGAAGTAAGGGGAAAATGTCAAAGATTGTTGAGAAATGAGCAATGTGATGAAAAAAAATAGAAGAGCGCGAAGCCAACAGAATTCGAAATGCAGTTAGACGCACACAAGATTCTGAAGAAAAAACATTCCCAAGAGCTCGAAGGTAACATAATTCGAATTGTAGTTATCCGAAGCAGTGAAACTGATGAAGAAACTTTTAACACGTCGAACATACGATCGTCTTCGAGCTTCAACATCGAAAAGAGAGGAAAGCGATGAACAACGACAGCACCGACAACAAACTAATGCTATTTGCTACAGCAAAAGAATTTTAGCGAAAACTGTAGAACATCATAACATGAGGCTAATCCTTGAAAAAAATAATAACAGAAACTGAATCCCAAGCGAAGCCGGGTTATACATCTAGTTTTTAATATATTTTGCCTTTGAAAATTACACTGTTAGGTCAGTGGCTTTCTTTGTTTTGCCGAGATTAATGTGCTAACCTTTAAATCGCTAAGTAAAGCTTTGATTTTTACTAATTAGTCTCACCATCATTCCTGTCCAAGAGAGGAAATTGATTTCCCGATTCGATAGAAATTCCTTAATTTGTTAAGACACATTAATTAGACCCATTCTCCCTTACTTTCTTACATTTTATCAAATTTCCTTCCACGTGAAATACTACTGGCTATGCCGGGAATTGAATGAGTAGTTTTCCACCCGTGCACTGATTATTAGATCTCGAAACAATTTCGATGCTTTTTAATATTCAATATCCGTTGAAATGAAATCTAATAATATTATCGATCAATTTTGGTTACAGCCTTCAGCCCATATAGCTTCCAAGTCTAATAATACGATCTGACACATATTTGACTGCAATTATAATTTATACTTTTATCAATGTTTCTCTGTAATTTTCAGTTAAGTGTAAAGTTCGGAGTAAATGGAAATGAACCCTTAACGTTAATAAAGACTGCCGATGTGAAATCCAATTTAATTAAAATAATTCTATGGCATTATCGATAATTTGAAATTTTAAGAGAAAGTCAAGGCTTAATCTTAATGGTTTTATTTAAAGAAGGAAATATTTATGTAAACTTAGACGATGATATTATTATCTGTAATCATTGCAATCATTTCCCTTAATTCAAGGATATTTTGGTATCGTATTATAGTGATTGATGATTACTTTAAAAAAAAAACCTATTGCATTCACAATAAATTGCAGATAATCCAGTTTATATTCGTAATACTCAGCAAGAAGTTTAATAATTAATGAGATTCTGCAATAGCTAATGTAGTCATTTCATAAGTGCAAGCTGGGTTGAGTTGAGTTGGTTGAGAGCGCTACGGTCAACTTTTGCTATACGAGGGTTAATTGGACCGGGAGCTACTGCTCGAAAGTAGAAAAAAATAAAATCATTGAGAAATAAAATAACTTAAATCATGTTGAAAGTATTGATAATTACAAGATAAAAATAACTTTTTATATACCACGTTTTTTAAATTTTCTGTTGAATCATATAAACTTGACAATTCTTTCTTAATTGCACAAACCTTCACTTAATTATTCTTTTTCACTTTCTTTTATTTAATTTTAATCACTTTTTTGTCGTTTCCACTATCCATAGATTTTATAAACTTCAATTTTTATATATTTTTAAAAATTTTTGCACAATATTTTTGTAAACAAACTAAATTCACATGTATTCTGTTTTCAAAATCATCAAACGTCGTTGCGCAAAAGTGCAAGCATTGAATTCGATCGAAGCGCCACCTTGCGGATTTTTTCGGCTAAAAATATTAAAAGAATGCATTGTCATCGTGTTCTGAGCTAGTCTAAAAGTTTCAAATGTCTAGCTAGTCGGGAAGTTAGTTAAAAATCGATTGCAAGATTTGTACTGAACAAACACACACACAAACAAACAAACAAGAAAGTGAGTTAATAAAAACATGGCCAAAATATCATTATTCATGGGAACAGGAACCTTTAATAAAACCGTAATAGAAATGTTTCTATCTCACGACACCTTCCCCAGGTTTAATATTCTATCTGATATTAAAAGTCCTTTCAAAACATCTCGTTTTCTAGTCACTCCATAGTTTCTAATACTTTCTGCTTCTCGAGATGTCACAGATTCGTTGCTATGAAATGGCAACACTCCCTGAACACCATTACCCTATAATGACGGTTTAATCGCCTAAGACTTTATTTAACTCTGCCCCTGGAGAGGATAGCTATATTTGCTTTAGAAAATTGAATTGCTCCAATTTTGATGTTAATATGAGTAAATTATTTATAGGTTTTTCTACTGCCTGTAAGTTTCACTAGTTTCGATATATGTATTCGTATAATAATTATTTGGATTCAGAATAATAGTTTTATTTGTTACGGCTATAGTTAAAGGTGGTGAAAATGTTATAATTTCATGCTGTCTTCTTTGGAATCAGACGGACACCGTGATAAGGGAATGTACAGGAGGTAATCAAAATATCACTATAAAAGGCAAATGAGCTGTGGCATAAGTAGATCACGACGACGATTGCATGGACAAACAAAGAGAAGTGCGAGTATCAGGTATCCAGTGGTAGAAGAAATGTAGAATTAACATTAAAGGAATTAATAAGGAAAATGGCATATGAATGACTTTAAGAATGATTGTATAATTAGTGCGAGGCTTGCGAGTGCGACTGTAACTAAATCATCTGACATCGTCGGTGTATCTGAAAGTACCCTGTCAAAGACACGATACGGAAATGAACAAGATGTTTTACTTAAACATTAAACGATGTCAGCGACGAAGAGTTGGGACTTGATATGAGATTGTACGACAAAAACCTATGACTCAAATACAGCAAATAGCATAGATCAGTGGTTCCCAAACATGGGTACGCGCACCAGTACCGGTACGCGGACAAGCAGCTACCGGTAAGCGAATGATTTTACAATTTAAAACAAAAATCTATTAAAAATCTGTATTACAAAAAAAGAAAAGAAATGACTATAAAAACTAATAATCCATCCGTTTTAATATTTTAGTTTGGAATTTCTTATCCATTGTTTGTGTTGTAATACTTTATTGGGATTTACCTAATCTCGAAAGATGCCGTCTACACCTGAATGTGTTATCTATGACCACTCCTTAAAAATTTGGCACTCGTCTGCGAATTATAACTGTGTCTGTAACCGTGTTTGCGAATTATAACTGTGTCTGAGAAGTTTCTTGCCAAGTAATAAAATTTTTAATGCCATTTGTGACCACATATTTATGTGAAAAAGGATTTTCTGCAATGAAAACAAAATATAGAGCTTTGCTGGACATTGAATCGGATCTTCTCCTTAAACTGACAAACATTGAGCCCGATATTACTTCTTTAGCTAATAATAAACAGGCCCAACCTTCTCACTAATTATATATTTTTTGAAGTGATTATTATATTTTATGTATATGTTTAGCAATAAAAATATATTTCAAGTTGCTTGTCTTTATTACAAATGTTCTCCATTGCATTTTATTCCCCATTTCAAAATTTTTGGTCTACCTGTACGTCATCAAATTGTTTACAACGTACAGGTATGGTACTATAAAAAAGTTGGGAACCCATGGCATAAATGAATACTAGTAGTAATGATCCTGTTCTACTAAATACAATTTGTCATGACCAGCATAAAAATGGTATTTATAGTCATGCTTCAATGCAGAAGCCCCTGATTACTAACACCACTGAAAAAATTATCAATAATTAGCACCAGTGTCAACTGGGCGAATTAATCGAGGGTCACACACATTGTTTCCCCGCAGTGGTAGAGTATGCGTTTGGAGAACATCATCCGATGTTTACAGACTCAGATGTTTGTGATTCCCCTTACATCTTTCTATATATAAAACAGTTCCGTAACTGACTGACTGACTGACATACAACGCACAGCAAAACCGCTGGACCTAAAGGGCTGAAATTTTGCATGGCGATTCATCTTATGGTGTAGGGGTGCACTAAGACAGATTTTTGAAAAAAATCTTCATAGATTTTTTAAAATTAATTTTTAAGCTGTTTTAGTAATTTTTTATGTTTGCATTTAAAATAAGAATTTGAGGGTTATAAAATTTATATCACCAGAAAGATCATAAAAATTCCTTTAAAATGAAATCTTTTTCGAATCTTTACCTCCCTTTTCCGATTTTTGGTGAATTTTTAAAGATTAATTTTTAGAATTTGATTTATTAAATGCTGATCACGTGATTTCTTTTTCTGGTACTTTAAAGAAATTTATCGTCACGTCATAACACGAAATAGAAAAACAAATATTTTTTCTTTTCTTGCTAATGGGGCAGACGATTGGACATTATCTAAAACAATATTAAAATACAGTAAAAATATGTTCCTCAAACTGTACTATATTAAATGTACTATATTCTTTAGTATGTCCTATTAGATTTAATTTGAATATTTTCTTCTACATCATTTTGTCTATAAAATATTGATTACTATTTTTTAATAAAGGTATTTTTTTACATCAATTGTATATATTGATCGTCGTGTTTATTATGCATATATATATATATATATATATATATATATATATATATATATATATATATATATCACATCGTTACTATGATCCAGAGTTTATATTAAGCGGTTAGATATACTGAGAACTAAATGCCGGTTGAACTAAATGGCTGATGACATGAGTTCGGTACATGATGCTGAGACGAAGAAGAATATAGTTCTATTTAGTAATAATTTTTCGAGATATGTTGGAAAGTATGATAATGATTCAGCTGCTATTTAGAAGCTGATGTGAGGTAAAGTCGGAATATTTTCAACAAGACTTGAAAAGTAAATTTTAAAAATTTCCAGAACTCAGTTTTGCCGGCACTAAGAGAACATTTTCAATATTTGTATCTCAGAGGAAACGTTCTTGAAGAAACTAAGATGGATATTATTCATCATAGAAATTAACTTAAAACGAAAAATCTACTGTTACCTATGGTCTATATAAACCTTTCATGAAGTGCTACAGAAGGTTATCAAAGAGTTTGCATTTTTAACATTAATATTTTTGAAAAATTATCTTCGTTTATTCAGGTATTCAGATCCGTTAAACGCAATTCGACAAGGATGCGTCGACCACAGCGTTTAGTTTAGACGAGAAATGTGAACCCGATAACCAACCGCTGCGTAGCAATTCCTGAAAACTCAGCCATGGGGGAATTTCACCTGTTCGGATACTTTTTAGGGTACTGGGCGCCGACGGTACAGTACAGATCGGCTGACCGATTGGGGCAACCCGGGGCCCTTAACGGAAAGGATTTTTTAAAATAGAAAGAGGTTCAGAGTAAAAGAAAAAAAATTATATGATTCTTTTTTATTATGAGTGTTTATTAATATTACTAATAGTAAGTCAATACTATGATGACTTTGTTTTTCCAACACATATCATATCTTCTAATAAATCATTTTTCAAAATAATTTTTGATTATATTTTGTTGTGTCTTATACAGAAGGTCGTTCGCACTTTATGGAAACGATTTTGATTGTTAAGTTTTATGTATAAATGACTTGTTTATTGCGGCGATTTGCATCTGTCTGATAGCCATGGTTCTTGACAATAACTCTAGCTTGAATTTTCCCCGAAAGTAAACTTTGTCTTAATAGTGTCATCTCAATTTTACCCCATTCCTCTTGGATCGTTTTCCAAAGTTCGTTCATTGTTCTTGGATGCCGTTTTCCTAAGGCTCGTTTTAATAAACCGAAAGCGCAAAAGTCTATTGGAGAAACTTCAGGTGATTTTATAGGCATTTCATTAAATGGGATACACTTTATTTCTGTCTTTGATTCCTTCTTTGCTAAATAAGCGGCAGTTGATTTAGACGTGTGACTAGAGGCTTTCTCCATATAAAGCTCAACTTTATCAATGTGCTTTCCGTATAAGGCTGGAATTGTTTCTTCAAAAATTGGTTCTAAAATACACTTCTAATAGTCAAGTGAATAAATTTTGGCTTTATATGAGACTTTTTTGATTTTTAATCTGCCGTTGTAAAAAAATCCTGCAACTATCCTGAATCGTACACTGACGGAGCCATTTCGTACGATCATTCCCGTCATTTGACCATTAGAAAGTTTATCTTTTTTTATTACAGTCACTTAAATACACGCATGCCTCATCGAGTGTTACCATAAATTTCCGTTTTTCAGCAGCTAGGTGTTTTTAATATAATTTTCTACAAATTGTTTTTCTTTCAGCAATATGGTTTGGCAAGAGCAGATGAACTTTAGGTTTAAACATCCTTTATAACGTCAAATCTTTATGAATGATTTTACTTACAGTGCCAGAAGACATTCCTAGTTTAGATGCAATGGATCTTTGAGTCGGCGGATATTCTTTTAGGATCAGAGACTTCACTTTCTTGATATTTGCCTGCGTTCAAACAGTCTTAGGATGATATTTTGCGATCAACTTTTCGTTTATACTTTTAGTTAGAAGTTTTTTTTTCTGTCAAATTTAATATACTATAAATACCTTAATTTGAAATACCATAACCACGAATTTTACACCGCTTTGTAATTTGTTAATACGATTATTTCTCCTCAGAAAGTGCAGTTACGTAACCTTCGAGCCATCTATCAATTTTAGGAGCCCTTTTCAAAATAAATCTTTTATTTTACATTCCAATCAAAACAAATCAATAGCAGACGATTATTCTGAAGTTGCCAAATTTTTTATCTCAAAATGCAAACAACCAAAATAAATTACAAAATCGATTCCATAAAGTGCGAACGACCTTCTGTAGCTATTAGGAAAGTTTTCTTCGTATATCACCTTTTAAAAAATTTACAAATGATAAAAATGAAGCTAATTTTGTGGAGTTTATTCATATATTTCGACTTAAAGTTTGTATTATTTAGTTGTTTACCTTTATATCTCACTAGCGGCCCGTCCCGACTTTGTCCGGGTTGAACAAAATATTATACCAATAAATTTCCAGATGATAGCCAATAAATTGTAAATCTTTTTTTACCTTAATAATAACCTAAATTATTTATTTCTACTGATTAGATATACATAATATGTAGCCTATGTCCATCTGGAATAATGTACCTTTCAAACAGTGAAAGAATTTTTCAAATAGGTACAGTGGTTCTGAAGATTACACTCCACGTACAAAATCGGTCTCTCTTTATATATAAGTATAGATAGAACGACGCTAAGGATCGTTGAAGACTTCGGCACAAAAAGCGGTAGAGGACAGTAGCGGTAAAAATGGAGATTGTTAGGATTAAGCCCCTAATTTTATTTCTACTGATTAGATATACATAATATATAGCCTATGTCCATCTGGAATAATGTACCTTTCAAACAGTGAAAGAATGTTTCAAATAGGTACAGTGGTTCTGAAGATTACCCTCCACGTACAAAATCGCTCTCTCTTTATATATAAGTATAGATATCACCACGCTAAGGATCGTTGAAGACTTCGGCACAAAAAGCGGTAGAGGACAGTAGCGGTAACAATGGAGATTGTCAGGATTAAGCCCCTAACTTTATTTCTACTCATTAGATATACATAATATATAGCCTATGTCCATCTTGAATAATGTACCTTTCAAACAGTGAAAGAATTTTTCAAATAGGTACAGTGGTTCTGAAGATTACCCTCCACGTACAAAATCGCTCTCTCTTTATATATAAGTATAGATATCACCACGCTAAGGATCGTTGAAGACTTCGGCACAAAAAGCGGTAGAGGACAGTAGCGGTAACAATGGAGATTGTCAGGATTAAGCCCCTAACTTTATTTCTACTCATTAGATATACATAATATATAGCCTATGTCCATCTTGAATAATGTACCTTTCAAACAGTGAAAGAATTTTTCAAATAGGTACAGTGGTTCTGAAGATTACCCTCCACGTACAAAATCGCTCTCTCTTTATATATAAGTATAGATTAATTTTCTGCAAAACCCGTTCTCCTCTGTAAAGAAGATATGCAAGATAAATTTTATGCCCTCAAAATTTCCACTTTTCTCTAAAGATTTTCTATGAAACTTACGGAGATAATTATAATAATTTCTACCTTTAAGAAAACTTTAATGTATTTAAGTTTTATAATTGAAGTGTCACAAATAGAAGAAATCGATATATCTCAACAAAGGAAATTGCCCCTGCTTTATCCACTAAATTCTCACGTCGTAATTCAAGAAGTAAATCATAGCCGGAGGTTAAATGTTTTCAAAGTATAGTATAAAGCTTTTCCGATTTCAGATCATAACTGCTTTAGAAACTACATTATGTTACCGAATATAGATTGATACACTTTTGTGTACATGTATTTGAAAGATTCTCATTAAAATCAAGAATGACATTTGAATTTCCTTCAAATTGAATATCGATTTTGAATTTGCATCATTAAGACGCTTGCAGACAATAGATTTTCATTATTTATGATAGATTATTTCACATAATTCTCAGGTGGGAACGCGTGATTTTGCTTATCATATTCAACCAATGAATTAAGAGCTTTTTGTTTCACGTTGGACTTGATTCATTTTATCAAGGTAACACTCCCTACTTATATTTCTTTTTGAATCTGAGCCGCGTTCCAAAAATTGTAACATTTGTTAAAATATTTTGTATTTAGGAACTTTTTATAATTATGAATTATTTGAATAATTGAAAATAGTGTCATATTTAATTACATACTTATGCGACTATATTTTGAACTCGCTATCATCACCCGGTTCTTACGATGTGTTGCTGCATATGGCTTTATTTGAAATCAATTCATTACATTTCTAGCATCTACTACACCCTAAAATATAAGGAAAAACAAAATATACAAAAAGAAGCCTTAAAGAAGCACAAAAGAGTGAAAACCGTCAAGTTAGGTTATAAGAGTCCTGCTGTCCCAATCTATACAGAGGCTGTTCACACATTTTTTAGACGATGTATATTGTATTCACAAAACTAAATGACATAAAATTCTTGTGTTTTAAATGTTCTATTTGACATCCCTGATTCTGAACTATCTTTCGACACCGCAATTTCCAGGATAATAATGCCTTTTGAAGTGTCAGAAGAGGTATTCTATCCCATTCCTCCTGAACAGCTTTCCAGAGTCCTGTAAGGGTTTTGGGACGACGTTTGGATAATGCAGATTTTAAAAGTCCGAAAGCACAAAAATCCATAGGTGATACATCGGGAGATTTAGTAGGGATATCAGTGAAGGGTATGGCCTTGATACTAGTTGTTTTTTCCATTTCTTTTAGGAAATTTACAGTGGATTTTGATGTGTGACTGCTAGCTTTGTCCTGATGGAGTCTCACAGATTGATGGCACTGTGGGTAAAGCGATGGTATTTCATTCAGAAAAATTGGCGATAAAATATGTTCCTGATAGTATTTGGAGTTAATATTGACATTTTTTTCCACTCTCTTTATTTTTAACTTGTCATTATAAGAAAAACCAGCAACAATCATGAATCCCTTAGAAAAAGTTTCTTTCGATTCTTTGAACCATGTACTTAAATTTTTTTATCCCCTTTTATGATAATAAATGGCTCTTTTTTTGTTGCAATCATTTAAATACACCCATGATTCATCTATTGTGACAATTGTTTTCCATTTTTCTTTGGATAAGAGTTTCTCATATACAATTCTGCAGCTTGCCCTGCGTTCAGCGATATGATTTGGAAGAAGACGATGCACATTGCGTTTTTTCGCTTTCTTACGATTTAAATCAACGTTTACCATTTAGTTTACAGTGGACACCGGGCATTTTAATGATTTTGCAACTGTCCTTTGACTAGGGGGATTTTCTTTTAACATTAATCAACGTACCTTTGGAATTGTCGAAGATGTCCATTTTTTCCTTGGATACTTGTTTGGAATTTTTGTCCCACTTGAGGCTCCAATTTGACGTCTTTTTCCTTTCTTGTTGACGATATTACCTATCGACGCTTTAGATATCACAAAACCATGACTCTCACATCGTTTTTGCATAACCTAGTATGCATATTTCTCTTCGGAAAGAGCATAAATGTAGCCTTCGAATCACTGCTTTGTTAAAAACGCCATTTTGAATAAAAACAAAACTTTCAAGCCGCAGACGATAATTTTGATTTTTTAAAACATAATACAATTACAATTATTTCTTTTGCAGCAAACCATTTTTTATTACCGCTTACCAAAATCATCTAAAAAATGTGCGAACAGCCTCTGTATAAAACAGTTCTGTAATTGACTGGCAGATAACGCACAGACCAAATCTCTGGAACTAAAGGGCTGGAAAATTGCATGGCGATTCTTCTTATAGTGAAGGGGTGCATTAATAAAGAGTTTTGAAAAATTCTTCTTAGATTTTTTTAAATTAAATTTTTAAACTGTTTTTGTAACATTCTTTAAAGTTTGAATTTAAAATAATAATATGAGGGTTATAAAAGTTATATCACAAGAATGATCATAAAAATTCCTTTAAAATGAAATCTTTTGTGAACCTTTACCATCAGTCTCTGGTTTTTGGTGAATTTTTAAAGATTAATTTTTAGAATTTAATTTATTAAATGATGATCACATGATTTCTTTTCTTTTTGTGATACTTTAAATTAATTTTGCGTCACGTGCATAACGAAATAAATTGACAAAAAAATATTAAAATACGGTAAAAGATAAAATTTAACCACTACACTAATTGAGATGGAAGTTTTTAAAGAATTTAATTCAAATTAGTATGTTTTATGGACATTAAACACACAAATTAACTTCATGTATTGACCGCTGTATTTATTATAAATTTTGTATTTTTTTGGCATTAATTGCATACATTGATCATCGTATTTAATTTGAATGTACTCCGTAGCTAAGTACGGGTATTCAGCTAGTATATCAATATACAGTGGAATCTCAATCTATCGTTTTTCAAGGGACGGACTGGACTGAACTATAAATGCTGGAAAACTATGATAGGAGAACGATTGATCGATATTAAACTGTGTATATATATATATATATATATATATATATATACGAGGGCTGTCCGTAAAGTATCCGAACTGAATGTATAAAACATAATACAGACACCGCTCTGCGTGCGCACGCTAATTAGCATGTTTAAACATGTGTAAACTTGTTATGTTGGCAATTAGCCAAGCACTGCGAAGCGCGGTTCTCTTGTAGCAAGAACGAAAAGTGAACGCAGTGGAAGTCTCGTGTCGGGTTGGATCATGACGGAATCTACTGAGCAACGTGTTTGAATCAAATTTTGTAGTAAAATTGGAAAAACGGCAACCGAATCGTTCAATTTGCTTAATAAAGCATACGGTGAGGATGTTATGGACCGAAATCAAGTGTTTCAATGGTTTAGACGTTTTAAAGATGGAAGGGAATCCGTGGAAATTGATGCACGATCAGGGCGTCCATCAATATCGAGAAATGATGTCAAAGTGGAACAGGTTCGTACTGTGGTGCGATCAGATCGACGAATGACAGTTTGAGAGATTGCGGACGAGGTGGGAATAGCAAAAACTGTTTGCCACTAATTTTTAACCGAAGATTTGGGCATGCGGCGTGTATCGGCCAAGTTTGTCCCACGTTTGCTATCCGAAGATCAACGAGAACTTCGCATGCAAATGGCTTCCGAGATATTCGAACGGTCGTGTGAGGATCCAGAAATTCTGAATAACATCATAACAGGGGACGAGACATGGGTGTATGAATACGATCCGGAAACCAAACAATAATCATCTGAGTGGAAGAGTCCGAGTTCCCCCCGACCAAAGAAAGCCCGGCATGTTCGAAGCAAAATCAAAGTGATGTTAATTCTTTTCTTCGACCGTGATGGAGTTGTGCATTACGAATTTGCCCCGGAAGGACAAACCATTGTTAAAGAGTTCTACCGTGATGTGCTCAGGCGACTTCGTGATTCCGTGAGGAGGAAACGACCAGCAAAGTGGAAATCTGGGAAATGGATGCTTCACCACGATAATGCCCCTGCTCACTCCTCACATATGGTTCAAAATTTTTTAACCAAACATGGTACCGTTCAAGTCCCGCAACCTCAACTACTCACCAGACCTCGCTCCCTGCGACTTTTTCGCATTTCCAAAGCTAAAGAAAACACTTAAAGGACGACGGTTTGAGGATGTGACGACCATCAAACAAAAAGCGATCGAACAGCTGTAGACCATTCCAAAGAACGACTTGCAATCCTGCTTCCAAGAGTGGCAACAACGTTTGGCTAAGTATGTTGCTTCTCAAGGAAGATACTTTGAAGGGGCTTAAACTGAAGTATATATACCCATTATATTTTTTTTGTTATAAATTAAATTCGGATACTTTACGGACAGACCCCGAATATATATAAAATACAAAGTTGAAAGTGAAAAACCGGTATGAGCTCTAAAACTACTTGCAGCCAGGAACTAAAAACATGAAAAGATAAGTAAAAATTAGGTATTAGACAGCATCTCTTCATCAGCGGTGCCGATACTGTCTATAAACCAATGGATTGTTTCTGATAAGTATGATCTAAACAATAAACATACTTAGACACCGTACAATCCATTAGAAACAGAAGAATTGAATAAATAGTTACTTAATCAAAGAACTCCAAGCCTGGCGCTAAACAGAGTTGAAGTTAAGAATAGGAAACCGCAAGAAGACTGACGTCACAAAACTTGCATACATTGAGCAAATGGAAACACAGTAGCAGACTTACGATAGAGACTGTGTTATAGGACAATTAAACCTAAATTACATTAGTTTTTTATTATTACTAAGAGTAATACATTATTATTTATTATTTAATATTATTTTTACTTATATATATATATATATATATATGTGACATTATAAGTTGAATCTCGTCTATTTCTATAATTCGGGTCCCACATCTGTTAAGAGAGGACCCTGTTCTCAGAAATAGCCCACCCAAAAGCAAGTGAACATCTGCAAATTCCAGTGGGGAAAACAACACAGTAAATTCTTTTCAGTTGATAGGAGTATTAGCCGTGCCGCCCAGAAGGAGTAACAAAACCCCGTCTCTAGTCATCTAAAATCCGCAGTTCACAATATCTCAGAGATAATGGCTGCAGGTGCCAGAGATAAAGGATCAAAAGTGTCAAACAATATCATAAAGATAAAGCGCACCCAATGTGCTTCTTAGTATTACCACCCACGAAAAACATCTGTGTTGATGTAAACAGTCGCTGACATTGGTACAGACCCTGACTAAGAGAGCAGGCAGTCTGTTGTGAGCTGTGTATGTGAAAGCACTTGTATGTTTCGCGTCATGCTAGAAATACGCTCTGATATCCGCTCCCAACTATTCTGAAATAAAGGACTGCAATTTTATAGAACGTCGTTTTTGTGCTTATTGAATGTGTTATGGAATCAGGGGTGAATGTCACAAGCCGACAGGATAATACTTTGCTAAGGAACACCTAATGGATCTTAATAAGAAGAAATCAAATTGATTAAATGAACTTATATGCATTTTTAAGGCAATAGAAGACAAGAAGGACAAACATGGCGGACGAGCCCTGCTTTCCAATTCCCCACACCGAACTGAGGAGGGTGTCATATTGCACCCGCGAAGGAAGACAGTGCTGTAATAGCTCACTGGTGTTGCAGTGGAAAGACAGTTTCGTTTTCATTCGTATACAAGATGGAAGGAGTTTGGTGATAATCAGAGGTCGTTGACACTAGCTTCGGACAAACTAAGTAAGGGGAGAAAGTGAACTTTCTCTGCAGCCTAAGACTACAGGGGCTGACAGGAGATCGGGACTAAACCCATTTGAGAGTGGCAATGTTTCTCCGATATTCAGAAGAAAAGTATTCACGTCGGAAAGCTGTACAGTGTTATGTGGTGAGTCCTCGAGATGCAGTTTACCTGAACAGAATGTGGTAGAACAAGAGAGTAATGAATGGGCACAGAAATTTATTAGTGATTAGACAGACGCCGCCGACTCGATCCAATTAGGTTGTGATAAAATGAAGTATAGATCAGTGTGATTATGTGTGCACGTCAAGTATTATTTATGACGGGAAATGCGATTGTCAAAGGTTCTGATTAGCCTTTGATGTGGCCCTAAGTGTCATCGAGTTACGAAGTGTTATTTTAGTGTTTTGAAAGTGTGTGTGTGTGTATTTGTGATCACGTTGAGTGATGTGCTCATCTCATAGATTCTTGCTGCAAAACTTTAGTGAAATGCATAGTAACCAACTATGGTGTTTAGAGAATCCAGAACACAATGATTATAACGGACAATTCATAAAAGCAGTGTTACCGCTAACAGTGCAACAAACGCAAGGTAAGATTGTTATTGTTAAAATTATCAGTATAGAAGCTACAATAGGTGATCTAATCAGAACTATTGAGGTGTATGTTATTGATACCCAATTGAATTATATCTTATTATATTTGCCACATAGGAAATTATTTAACTTGAATATTAAATTAAGTGATTGTAACGTCATCTTTACGTCTGTTGGATTCCGTTAGCAGTATGTTTTATTATTATTATTAACTTAAATTTGTGAGTAAGTGTTGATTTACTATTTTTCATGCTTATGGGTAGTATATGTTTAGTGTGTTTATATATAATTGTTTAAGTGACATTGTATTAATTTCAAATTGTGAGTAGAGGTTAATTCAATAATTTTCATATGTGTAATTAGTAATTGCGTAGTGTATTGGTATATAATTGTTTAATTGGTATTTTATTAATTTTAATTGGTATTTTATTAATTTGAGTAACGTGTATTAATATGTAGGTCGAGTAAAATGATAAATGAATAGTCTGATGATAACAACTGTGCTAAATTATATTATGGTCGTATTGAAAATAATTGTGATGGTATAATGCTAACGAATGGCAATGGAGAACAAGAGCATCCAAAAACGTCTAAGAAAATCAGGAATACACTTGATTTGACTGAAGACTATAAGACTCAGAATGCCATTCAGGATAAATTACCTGAATTTGCTAACATGAGTCTATCGTCGGAGCTCATTCCTCTATTGTCATCGTTTATTGGTATATTTGCTAAAAGTAAATACGATATTGGGAGAGTAAATATGGAGCCTGCTATAATTATTACAACATAAGAATTACGTGTAGCATTGAGGCCTTATAGAGCGTGCGAGGAGTAACAGTTGAACCCTAACCCCAACAGAAGTAGGTCAAACGACGAGTAGTGTTTTAGAGGGGGAGGAAAGAGCGAGTCCCCGATTCCTTTGAGTGTGTAAAAAGAGACGAATAATAAGTTACCTTAACCAAACTAGCTGAAGTTGTCAGAATTATATTATTATTTTTTTAATTATGAAGTTAAGGGAAAAAATGGAAGGAGGAAATTTGTACCTTTCAGTAGCATCTTAAATTCATTTAAATAGGACAGGCTTATTCAAAGACAAGCTATCATGAGAAATTAGTACTCTGATTAGCAGATGTCATCATAAGTCAGAACACTACAGTTAGGTTTGAAGGATAAGGTAATTGAAAAATTGAGCTTGAGACAGATGAATACTGGAAGGGTGAAAGGATTAATTTTCGCTCAATGTAGAGATCTAAAAGAGTATAGGAAAGAGATCTTGAGATAAAGAAAAATAGAAGTTATTCCCCTGTATTAAAGAATATAGTGAATTAAAAAACATGAGAGAATTTAAGTGGAATGAAAGAGATGAATAATCTAATAATTGTAAAAAGCATTATGTTCATATGATATATTTGTGTCTTAGTAAGGATTTTATTATATTATATCACCGTTATTTCTTTTTCATTATTACGCACTATTATTATATTATCTATTTTATGATCATACTGGCATTATTGTGATTGTATAAATAGTAATTATTATCCGAGTAAACCAGTGCTCTAGAAGTGTAAATAGTATTGAGTTATATTTTTCTGAATTGAACTAATTTAGTGCGTGATTGTCAATATGTTTTCCTATTTAATTAATGTTAAGTTACGTTTACCTGAATTGAAGTATTTAATGTATCATTTCTGTGTATTGATTTAGCATTGATTTACAAGTATCAGAATTGAATTGTTTTTGTGTATGATTTCATGTAGATTACTATTGAACTAGAACTGATTTTCGGTATAATGTATCTGCATGGAGATTCAATTAAGCCATATCCATTACCATTTCTATGTTATTCTTTTCATGGCTATACTAGTATATTACCTTATTACATATTTTATTATCCCACTAATATTGTTATAATTATGTACTTTTAATTACTATTAGACTATTGTTGTAATTGTGCACCTATTAATTTGAGGCCGAGTAATTGTATTGTTATGGTATTGAACACGATGACTGGAGATGGAGGAATTTAGATAGGTGGAGAACTTCTCCAGAGATACGGAAAGATTTATAATTCCAGCTAACGTATGTCGATATAAAGAGCTTGATACTGCAGATCAAGAGTTTTATATCGATTATGACTTAACTTAAAAATTGAAGTAGTAAAACTTATAATGTTGATCTTGCAGAGTGACTTAGGTGAGGTCCCAACATACTCACACTCAGGTGTCTCTCACCCTATGCAGCCATAGGATGATAGCCTCTTGGGAGGGGGGATGTGACATTATAAGTTGAATCTTGACATTATAAGTTGAATCTCGTCTATTTCTATAATTCGGGTCCCACATCTGTTAAGAGAGGACCCTGTTCTCTGAAATAGCCCATCCAAAAGCAAGTGAACATCTGCAAATTCCAGTGGGGAAAACAACACAGTAAATTCTTTTCAGTTGATAGGAGTATTAGCCGTGCCGCCCAGAAGGAGTAACAAAACCCCGTCTCTAGTCATCTAAAATCCGCAGTTCACGATATCTCAGAGATAATGGCTGCAGGTGCCAGAGATAAAGGATCAAAAGTGTCAAACAATATCATAAAGATAAAGCGCACCCAATGTGCTTCTTAGTATTACCACCCACGAAAAACATCTGTGTTGATGTAAACAGTCGCTGACTTTGGTACAGACCCTGACTAAGAGAGCAGGCAGTCTGTTGTGAGCTGTGTATGTGAAAGCACTTGTATGTTTCGCGTCATGCTAGAAAGACGCTCTGATATCCGCTCCCAACTATTCTGAAATAAAGGACTGCAATTTTATAGAACGTCGTTTTTGTGCTTATTGAATGTGTTATGGAATCAGGGGTGAAATGTCACATATATATATATATATATGTGTGTGTGTGTGTATTTGCCCTAGCAGGCATTTTCTAGATGTCGGAAATCTGCATCCTGGCGAACCAGAAGGTGATTCGAGTTCATAACGTTTATACGTATGTACCTAGGAACGTTTATACGTAGGAATCACGGCCACCTTTTTCGATGACCCTGTATTTTACTTTATGAACCTATGTAACCATAAAGCGACAGGAAATTCAAATAATCTTTCTAATCATCACAGTATTTTAAACTTAAAAATATGAGTCCTTCACACATTTAAAAGTATTTAAAATGATATTAAATCCCAACTTTTTTATCTATGTGATGGTGTTTTCATATACAGCTCTAATTAAAATTACATACCCATTTCAAAACATATTGAAAGATTATTCTTTTAAGAATATGATATTATATAAATTTTGCTATGCTGCATAGAACAACTGCTGCGAACTAATTTTTAAGAATGATAAACATTACGTCCTATGTAAAAGAACGAAATATAACAAATGTGCTTTCTAATCGGTAAAGAAGTTAAAATATAAAAATATTATACTCTAAAAGCTTGTAAAATATTTCATCAATCTAAAACAAACCTATTAAATGTTTAGCTAACTATACATTGCACAAATCACTACTTTTCATTTATGTTCTATTTAAACTAGAAAAGAAAAAGGCTATCTACCTGAAGATTTCAGAAAAAAACACTGCACATCTGAACTAGAAGCGTATTATATTCAAATAAATTCCTTTATAATATCTTTCTGTCAATATTAGATTTATATTTAAGTCGGGAAACATTCTCCCTTTAAAATAATCAATATATTTATTAGGTCAACATAAAAACACTTTTACTGTTGTTGTTGTTGCTTATGCCGCTTGACCGACATGTAACATCAGATCAAGTCCCGAAGGCTATGGGCGATGAAGGTGCGGCTCCGGTTTTTAATAGCACCACAAGGGTCGGAGTCCGACTTGGCTAAATGACCGGTCCCGTAATTTTGAACCGAGGCAAGTGACGAGACCGGAACACTTGACCCCGCACCTCCAGAGGTAAATTTGAGAATTTGGACATTGTAGCCACGCCCTATTTTACGTGCCCCGGCCACCATTAGCGAACACGGCGGTAGTTTTGCAGCGACGAGCATCGAACCAGGGACGTTCAGATCACTAGCCGCTGCTCTTGCCAACCGGACTACCGCGCCCTTTTACTGTAAACAAGTCTATCGGAAAAGTACGTAAATAAATGTTGATTATACAAAATTAAGGAATTTTTTCTAAAGTTTGAAATGTAAAAAAAAAGTATTTCTTTATCGACTGTTTAATTATTTAATTAATTCACAGATAAGTTTTTCATTATAAATAAGTGAATGGTATTGCAGAATATTCCGTGATATTGTGTCTTGTGTCCACTTATTTTTATTATTAAACATTTCATTATTACAGTATATTTTAACTCAAATTAAATAGTATCTAAACAATAGCCAAAATTATTTTAAAGATTTTCCTCCATAATTAATGAAATATTTTTATGAAATAGTAAACCGTCATTTCATCTGCTAATACAATTTCAAGATTGACTTTAAGAAATGAAGTTCTTTCTGTTTCATAACGATCGGAGGATCATCAAAAAAGTGTACATTAATACCCGGCTAAAATACCCTCTGATGACCTAGTTATATTCAATAATCTCCGTCAATTATATCTATATATCTATCTATATCTATCTAACTTTATCTATGTATATATATATATATATATATATATATATATATATATATATATATATATATATATATATATATATTCGTAAATATACAGCTGTGAAATGTTCAGAAATATCACATTTTCCTACATAAAAAAATTAACAAAACAACATCGAATACAGAAAACACAGGATTTTTAAGTTCGTAAAGCAGAATCTGCGCAACCGTTGTGATGAGATTGTAACAGTTTCAACTCGATGTTCAGATAAAATGCAGATATATGATGCCTTAAATTTATAAAGACATAAAATATACATTCAACCCATGTTTACGTAATAGAACCATTTTTCAGCGCTAACATTGAATATTCCATGAGGCACGCTGTTTAGAAAATCCTGCAAGTATTCTGGCTTTATTCCAAACCAGCTTGGTCCATTATGTTCCTTTCGTTCTATCGCACTAGAGACTCGTTGTCCGTTCCCTTACATATCGCAAGCAGGCAATTTCTAAAGATATAAAATTAGGTTAGGATTACCAATTCTTAAATGCGAATGTGTGTTATTAGTGTCGCACCGAATTTTAATTTTAACTGAAGAATTAATCATGGGATTCATCATGTCCTGATGGAAAGTGTAGTCACTTCCTGAATTAATCTTTGCAGTCTTCCTGAATTAATCTTTGCATGGGAGGTGACTACTGAGTAAATTTTTGGTAATTCTCATAGTTATGTCTGCCAATTAAGGATTCAATACCAATAGTTCCGTTAAAGAAAATGGAGCCCCTTACGCCCCTTATATATTCTAATGTGTCTGTTATAGACAGTTCGAGGCTCTTGCCTCAAATCATGACAATAGCAATTTCAACAATCTGAGCCATCCATGTTAAACATATTTTTATCGGAGAGGATTGGGGTTATCTATTAGTCATTCCCTCTGTGTGACATAAACCAAGTCAATCATTTTGGTTTACTAAGCTGTTTTAATTTGTGCATAGGGTGGTATTTTCAAGAGCAAAATAATACGGGTTCCTCTCATTCAAGGGCAAAATGAACCTTTTTTGATGCCACACACTTTTGGTACTTGACGCACGGAACGAAATTTGAGACCACATGAGATAAAGAATCGAACACTCTTTTTTCTACAGTTTTTTTTAATAATGTTGATCCATGCACACTAGGGTGGAACGAAAAAAACTTTTTTTAGAATTTCAATATGCTCTAGTTTTCAAAAGTTGCCTTTTAACAAAATAAAGACGGAAATTAAATATTAGCGTAATTGGTGCATGTTTTCAGTTCGCGCAAGAAGGGCAAACTTTTGGTTTTTATTAAATTTTTGACAAATTTCGCAATTATTTTGAAATTGAATACACTTGTAGTACAAAAAAGTAGCAAAATATGTAATTTAAACATTTCTTTTAGTCAGGAGACCTGCTAAACTGATTATATAAGACGTTTTGCTTCATAAAAATAGTACACATAAAGGCACTTAAGGACGAGGCACTTAAAAGACGGACATCAAGGTGGAACGAAAAAAATATTTTTCTCAATTTCAATATGCTCTAGTTTCTAAGAGTTGTCTTTTTAAATTAAAATTAAGAATATAAAATCTTATTGCTCTACTAAAATATTTTCAAGTGCCGCAAAGGGGTTTCAAAATGGATATTTTTATGAAAAAGTGATTATATTTGTATTTTTTGTTAATTTCTTTTATAGTATATTAAAATAATGTATATTTTCTGTAAATAAAATATTCAAAATATGATATTTTGACAGAAAACTTGAATATTCTAAGTATTTCTAATTTTTAGATGCCATAACAGAGAAAGTGATTTTGTGGAATTTCGCGATTTTCATCATATTAATTTTACAGTAGCATATTCTTATAATACACATTGAAATAAAAGAAAAACAATTTTTAATTGACGGAGCTTAGTTAAAATAAACAAATCACACTTATTTAGAAAAATATTAATGTAATGTCTATAGAGGCAAAACGTTATTTTGAAAAAAATATTCATTATTTTCAAAAGTCCATAGTAATCACACATGGTTTCCATTACTTATTTCACTGACACATTGAATTGTTTTATTGTTTCAAATTTTGGCATTTTCTTTTGAGAATGTATTTTTGTTTTTATCAATGCATCTCTTGCAGAAGTACCATGAACGGACAAGGATGACCCGGTAAATAATTTAACAATCCTTTCTACTACTTGTGTGTGACATGGAATGTTGTTGAAGTCAATAACTTAAATGAACTGCCCCTACGTCAGCTATTTTGTTTCCTAGATGGAAAAACTAAAGGTCCAACTGAATTTGGAATAGAAATAGGTAAACAACTAGAAAACTGCTATGAACTTCCAGTGATTGAATTTTCACCTGTTGAAAATAACATTCCATTACTAGAAATTAAGGATGATTTAAGTGTGGACCCAAAATATTTGTTAGAAATGTGTAATACAATCTCTGTTGGAAAGTGCTCTTCTGAATTGTCCATGAGAAAACCAGAAAAATTTTGTCATTCATGATGACTTACATTAGCAAACCGAATACTTCGCTTGTATGTGGGAATAGAATGTCCTTCAAAAAATCTCCGAATACTGACTGAGTACGTTTTGAAAGTTTGTGCACCAATTTGGTTTAACATAAAGCTGAAACCATCTTGTATCCATGGATCGAAGCACTTGTGGAAACTTGTAAGATATTCACGTTACCTCAATCAGACTCTTAAAAATGTAATTGACCCTGTCATTCAAAGAAATGCATACTTTGCAACTTCTGAAAATCTCCTCCTTTGTATGATATTAGACGATCGCAGTCATGTAAGAGAGCTTGGATTACGCCGGATCCTAAAAGCAAAGGCGGAAAATGAAGGAGGCATCAGAAAGAATTTAGTTCCACGTATAAACTTTGATGCCAAGGATTATATTGATATGATTGAATGGAATGATGTTAAAGTAACAGAACCTCCTATGACGTGACATGTTTCTGATGACAAACTAAAACAGTTTATAAAGGAAGCAAAATAATCTGATCACGAGAAACAAATTATTGACTTCAACAACATTTCATGTCACACACAAGTAGTAGAAATGATTGTTAAATTAGTTACCGGGCCATACTTGTCCGTTCATGGTACTTCTGCTAGAGATGCATTGATAAAAACAAAAATACATTCTCAAAAGATAATGCCAAAATTTGAAACAATAAACAAAGATTTTACATTCTTAATTTTAATTTTAAAAGACAACTTTCGAATACTAGAGCAAAATTAAATTCAGAAATATTTTTATTTTCTTTCCACAATGATGTCCGAGTGTCTTTTAATTGCCTCGTCCTTAAGTGCCTTTATGTGTACTATGTTTATGAAGCAAAACGTATTATATAATCAGTTTAGTAGGTCTCCTGACTAAAAGGAATGTTTAAATTACATATTTTGCTACTTTTTTGTACTACAAGTGTATTCAATTTCAAAATAATTGCGAAATTTGTCAAAAATTTAATAAAAACCAAAAGTTTGCCCTTCTTGCGTGAACTGAAAACATGCACCAATTACGCTAATATTTAATTCCCGTCTTTATTTTGTTAAAAGGCAACTTTTGAAAACTAGTGCATATTGAAATTTAAAAAAAAGTTTTTTTCGTTCCACCCTAATGTACACTCGGTATGAAAAATTGTTAATTTGCCAACTTGATTAATATAAATATTCCCGTACGCATTTTTCTTTGTTATGAGAATTGAATATTTTAATTTCTTTTTCCAATTTAATTTAAGTTAATGATTAGTAAGATACTGTACATATTATTCTCAGATGACATTTGTTCATCCATTATCATGGCTTTCTGCTTGTATAAACTTTTGTGAAAATAGTAATGTGTCTGTAGTTTTCAGTCGCACCTCATATACATACATTACATTTATATACATTCGCACACCGGTGTGGTCCGATTAACAGGAATAGACTATATATATATACCGGGTGCGTCATAAATTCGTGCAAACTTTAAAAATTCATTATAAAAGAAATAATGCTCGGAAAATTTTTCTGTTTGCGCCAATACGATCAGAGGGATTTTGGATTTTTTTCCATGTAAAAAAAAAAAAAAAAAAGTTTCCAAAAGTAACCGAAAGAGGGCAGTCATACGTCATACTGAGACGTTTTATGCAAATCAGGTAAACACAAACAGAAAATCCAACATATTACAATAACATGAGACTGTGCATTTATTTTAAAGTAATAGATGTTCAACGTTATCACCAGCACAAGGTAATAGGCAAGTGAGGTGCCTTACTACGCCCATTACAGCGGAGTGTAGCATGTCTCCATGGATGGCAGCGACTGTCTGTCGAATGAAATTTTTCAGTTTCACCAAAGTGGTTGGGGAACCCCGGTACACACGAGACTTTAAGTATCCCCATAACCAAAAATCCGCCGGGTTCAAGTCTGGTGATCGTGAGGGCCACTAAACCTTACAACCTCGACTTATCAATCAGTCTTCAGTGAAAGATTCCAACCGGAACGTCTGGACATCACGTAAAATGTGGGGCGGCGCACCATCTTGCATGAATGTGACAACAGGTAACGCATGTCTTTCCTGCAATGGGGGCTTAAGGTGGTCACGCAAAAATGTAAGATACCGTGCTGCAGTCTCCCAGATACGACTGTTTTGCGTATTAACGTCACAATGCAGTGAAAAGTGGGCTTCATCCGTGCACATGACTTTCAGCAACCATTGTCGGTTACTTTCCATTTGTGCCAGAGCCCATGCAGCAAAGATTTGTCTTGCATCTGTACCTGCCGGTAATAACTGGTGAAGTGCATGGATTTTGTACGGATACAGATTCAACATTCCGTGCAGAATACGTCGAATCGACGGTTCCGGAATCCCCGTTCTTTTCCCAGCTTCACGTGCACTGCTACTTGATGTCTCGGCTGCCAAATTTTCCATGGAACTTTGTACAACATGGACGCGGTTCGCACTCAAGGATGGTCTGCCAATTCGTGGACGATCCTCCAAACTCCCCGCTTCCTCAAAACGTCGTACTAAATTCAGTATCCCATCGAATGAAATAGGCCTTTTTCGCGCCTTCAGTCCTTTCTCCGTGCGAAACTTTCGCAATGCAACAGTTAGGGATTCACCATTCTTGTAGAAATTTTAACAACCAACACTCGATCTGGTAAAGAAAGCATGCTGCCGGCTTCGAATGACGGATCCATTTCCAACCAGGTGTTTTATTAATAGCCTGATTTGCATAAAACGTCTCAGTAGAACGCGTGAGTGCCCTCTTTCGGTTAATTTTGGAAACTTTATTTCTTACGTGAAAAAAAATCCAAAATCCCTCTGATCATATTGGCGCAAATAGAAAAATCTTCCGAGCATTATTTCTTTTATTATGAATTTTTGAAGTTTGCACGAATTTATGACGCACCCGGTATATATATATATATATATATATATATATATGTGTGTGTGTGTGTGTGTGTGTGTGTAAATTGGTGTCTGTTGTTCTAAATTAATACAGCTGTTCAAACTAACACCAATTTATTTGTAGACAGGTCACAGGACAAAAAAGAACAGTTAAACAAAAAACTATAGACGATTTGACGTCTTAGCGGTGGCTGTCGGCCACCACGTTATTATTCGTAACGTCTTTCTTTTTCGGCGTCTTTCCATCTTCTCCCTCGTTGTGCGTTCCCCGTAGCACGACGGAGCTCTCTGTCCGGCGGGAACGCGTCTGATTCGTCACGGGTGTTGTGGATGCTGTTGCCACAGCTCTGTATATCACACTCGGGCATCCTGGCTCGACAGGTCCTCCTGTCGCCGAAGAAAATTAAAGGAACCAAACCTAAAAGAAAACAAGAAAGGGGAGAAAGCAAACAAAACAAAAACATGGCATGGTCGTCTTAAAGCTATATCATCGTCGTTGTATAGCAATTGTTCGTCATAGGTGCCAAAGTCTTTGCCGTCATTGAAACATTACACAAAACAAAGAGAGAAGAAAAAAAAATGAAAGTCATTAACAATAATTCAGGATCATGAGAGAATGTCCATTGTTCAAGTCCAAGTCGTCATTGGAAAGGAGGTGTAGGTATAGTCACTAGGTGTTTGGCCAACTTTTGAGTTGATCAGCGGCTGTAGATGTCAAGTTGGGACCATCGTGCAAACCAACTTTTCGGACGTCATATCGGTCATGTGATTGAACTTTTATGATTTCGTAAGGACCAAATTGGTTACGTTGAATTGCTTCTTGATAGGTCGGTGGATGTTTACGACGTTTGTTATACTGTTGCTTGTTCTGCTCTTGTAGTTTCAAAATGTTGTTTTTTGCGTCGTTGCGAAGATGATTTGTGGCTGAAAATGTCATGTTGATAAACCCATCTTCTAGGTCAGAAACCTGCTTTATCAAAGCTAGTCGTGTTTCGTCATTTTGTTCATCTCGAGCTGGCAAGTCTTTTTCTTATTGAGTCTTTAGTTCTTGCATGTTCACTTCGAAACGTAATTTGGAATCTTCAGTTAACTGTAAGTCGTCTTAAAGTTCTTCAATTTGGTTGTCTAATTCGTTGTTAAGGTCTTCAAACTTGGATTGTAATTTGTTCTTTGAATTATTCAGTTTTTCATGAATTTTTTGCATATCGTCTAATTTGTGGTGCAGTATGTCAATATCTTTCGACATCGTCTTATTTTGTTCTTTTAACAAAGCAGAAGCATCTGCTTCCTCTTCAGCTTTCTTTTTATATTCTGCAATCTGGATTTCGGTAATATCTAACTTTTTCTCTAAGTTTTTCCTTGCTTCTACTTCTTCAAATACTTGCTCTTGTAAACTCTCACGTTCACGTTCAAGATTGCGCTTAGTCTTCTCTAGATCAATTTTAGCTTTTTGCACTGAATCTAACTGTTCATTTAATTTTTCAGTGTCAATTGTATGTTTCTGCTTCAAATTACGAATCTGGTTTTGGTGTGCAGCAGTTTCATCTTCCAAGTTTCTCTTTAAAATATTGAGTTCATTCTCCATTTTTGTTCGCAAAGCTTGTTGTGTATCTGTTGAATCCATATAATCAATAAGTTTATTCCTCAAATATTCTAACTCCTCATTTAAATTTCTTTTCTGCATTTAAGACATTGCTAATTCTTCTTTTAAGTGAATCAGTTCAGATTCCAAAGCTATTTGTTTCTTTTTAGCTACTTTCGCTTGAGCATTCAGTTCATCATTAACTAACCGAGATTCTTCCACTTCTCGCTGAAAATCTTTCAATTCACTCTGCAATTTCTTGAGTTGGTGGGTTTGGTCAGTAATCATTGTAGAGTCGTTATCTGAATCGTGAAGCTCATGAAGATAATTGTTTATCATTATTGGATAACACTTGTAAATGGATGGTGTAGGAACATGTAAGGCGTCATTAGGTGGAGTAGTTTCCGAAGAATTTTCTGGAATTGTCTGTCCGACGCGTTGGGAGCAAGTTGAGGATAAATGTCCAAAAGAATTGCATGAAAAACATTTTGGGGTCGTATGCGGGCAACTGGAACTTTTGTGGCTCTTGGAACCACAATTGTAGCAAACGGGGTTTTTTGAAGTATTATTAGGGAGTTTCCTATCGTAGGTATAATTTCGTTGACGATTATTATTTGTGAATTTAATATCCTTAGAAGGTTTATTTAATTTGGAAGCTGAAAGAAATTTCTGATAAACTGTCAATTTTTCTTTGAATTCTGAAACAGATTTAGCACCACATAACAAAATTTTATTAGATGTAGAATCGGGAATACCATTGATAACATAATCAAAAATTGAAGAAATGTCAATTTGACCTCTTGAACCGATTTCTCGCATAGCTATGAAGTAGTCGTGTAAGGATTCATTAGGTTGTAACCGTCTTTGCAGCAACATCGTGTGAAGATCGGCGCTATTTAATTTGGAGGAAAATTCTTCTAATAAGTTTTCTTTGAGCGAATTCCAAGTGGTTATGCTATGAAGAGAATCAATAAATGTTTTTGCGGAACCCACTAAACATTTTTTCATAAAGACAATTTTGTGGACGTCATTTGTGATACTATTAAGATAAAAAAGTTCCTCTAAATCCTGTATGAAAATTTTAACACTATAAGAATCTGATGAACCGTTAAAACGCTTAATGCACTCTGCGAGGTCTCGTAAAGATAAATGTATTCCACTATTAGAGGCTGGAAAACATTGCGAATCAACAACAGATAAAAAAGGATTCATCTGTCTCGTCTGGAAAGAGTTGTTTATATTAGAATGTGAAGCCGCGGTTGGAAATGAACCTTGAACTGGCACCTGGCTAGTCACCAAAACCGTAGAGCTTGTGTTGGCGCTGTGTGAATCATTTTCGGTTTCACACTTATCCGAGAGCACAGGGGGGGGGAATAATGCAAAGTTATTTAAAACATTCAGAATAGTTTCACAGCTCTGAGCTGGGTCTGTTGAACACTCGAGATATCGCAAATTCGCAATACAAATTAAATCGGTGCTGGAGAATGTTTTAAGTCTTTTATCCCGTTCGTCATTGACATGAAAAGTTTTAGGGAAACCAGAAAAAATGCGGAGTTCTTTTCGATTATCTCTCCCAGCATCAGTTTCAAATATAAACTGATGTAATAATCTAATTGCTTTTGTGGACCCTGATTTAAGGGCTTTTGAAATATGCGGGATATCATTTAGAGTACTCATATTGAAAGTAAACAGCACAAAATATAAATATGCAAATATATCTTCAAAAACAAAACACTTCTTGTATCAGAATTAAAAATGCAATCATTTGTTAGAAAAATGTACTTTCTTTTTTAAATATTTCTTAAATATGTTCATATATCTTCAAAAACAAAAGTAAAAGACTTCTTGTATTGGAATTAAACATGCACACAGTTGTTAGAAAAATATACTTTCTTTTTTAAATATTTCTTAAATATGTTCATATATCTTCAAAAACAAAAGTAAAAGACTTCTTGTATTGGAATTAAACATGCACACAGTTGTTAGAAAAATATACTTTATTTTTGAAATATTTCTTAAATATGTTCATATATCTTCAAAAACAAAAGTAAAAGACTTCTTGTATTGGAATTAAACATGCACACAGTTGTTAGAAAAATATACTTTCTTTTTGAAATATTTCTTAAATATGCTCATATATCTTCGATTGACAAATTAAATTGAACTCACCGGTTCGTCGTAGTTGGGCAAGAAATAAAGTAATCCAGTTCGTTAATAACGTCGTAGGATGGCTGGCTAGGGGATATGGAATAGTGGCCCAGACCGCACTTTTAGAAAAATGCTTCGGTCGAGCGCCCATGTAAATTGGTGTCCGTTGTTCTAAATTAATACAGCTGTTCACACTAACACCTATTTATTTGTAGACAGGTCACAGGACAAAAAAGAACAGTTAAACAAAAAAATATAGACGATTTGACGTCTTAGCGGTGGCCGTCTGCCACCACGTTATTATTCGTAACCTCTTTCTTTTTCGGCGTCTTTCCCACTTCTCCCTCGTTGTGCGTTCCCCGTAGCAAGCCGAACCTCTCTGTCCGGCGGGAACGCGTCTGATTGGTCACTGGTGTTGTGGATGCTGTTGCCACAGCTCTGTATATCACACACACACACACACACACACACACACACACACACACACACACACACACATATATATATATATATGTGTGTGTATCTATGTATACGTATAGATACATAGGTATAGATATATATTTAACAACACTATTGAATATCATATGCATATTATTTATGAAGGTCTCTTTTTGAATTATTTACGAATAATTTATGCAGCAGATCACCGTCAAGTTAATTATAGTAGTTATAACTCAATGTCCCCTTCATCAGGAAGCATAAGATACATTTTATTTTTTGAAAATGCATGTTGAATTACTAATAGATTATAATAATAAAATTTAAAATTAATAGAGGGAAGTAAATATCTTCAAATGAATAGAAGCACGTGGGATTATAAATTTTACTCTTTTGAGTTAAATGATTTATCATTGTATCCGGTGAAATATAATCTGAATTTCATATTAATTCTATCGATTTTATGTATTCAGATACCACGGTGTACTTTAAAACTGAACATTGTTGTTTTTTTTATTTCAGATTTTTTTTTAATACTTGAGCTGAAAATATTTCTTTGCGTTTATTAAAGCAACGCGTTGAAAATTCAGTAATCGATTTTTGTATTTATTTAAAATATGTTATTATGTACGCTTCACATTACGTTTACGCTCCCTGAACCGAGAGGCACGACAAGAGTAATTCAGAAGAAATTTTATACCCTTCTCTTCCCCGTTATACATAGTAAACATTTGTTATTTTACTGTAAACTCCCATGCTGAAAAGTTTTGCTTTTATATTATACTGCTCAGTGTAGTGAAAGCGAATTACTAAAAAAAAATTATCCTTATAAAACATCTTTTCTTTGATCTTTTTTTAAGTGTAATTTTCTTTGACGATTCAGTTAACTATATTTTTAACTGTTTATTTTTGAATGCGTGTATTGTATGGATGTAGTACAAAGAAAGACTGTCCTTTACGGAGATGCGTAACTAAAGCTGGTCACAAATTGCATAAATACATTTTTTAACTGTTGATCTTGTACGTACCAACTATTATGTATTTCAAATGTTTAGTTGATATCAATATTTGATACAATATGTATCAGGAATTAATTAATTATTTCAAAATAATAATGCAGATTATAATATTGTTGTAAATAGCTGTAAATATTTGTAAATAGTTGTAAATAAACTTTACTTCTGCACAATTTATGTTTGTTTTGTATTAATGTCTTTATTTTTATGTTTGTGAGTTTTAGGTTTCGATATGCGACCCTTTGGCAATATTTTTGAGAATTTTGGAAGTCTTGGCGACAATTCTGGTTACTTTTGGGTGTATGGAGAGCCAATCAGATTCGCCTAGGGGGCATAAGTGACAAGTTCTGGAATTTTCCATTTCTAGAACCATCGAGAACGTTGCTAAGGGTATATAATGTTGCAAGAAAAAATATCACCAAAGGCATATAAGGAACCCAAGCTCGGCTCCTAAAATTCAGAGTCATTCGTTTGTTTGTCGGTGAAAGCCTGCACTGCGAGACCTTTATTGTGTTCATGTGTATATTGTATCAAATCCGAAGTCTTTCTTTGAACTTCGGTGTAGTCCTGTTCCCTATGTTTTTCATCAGTTTAAGTCTAAAAAAGCGCCGCCCACATAGTATACTGAATAAGACTGAATCAGACCACATAGTATACTGAATAGCCCCGAATAAGACTTGGTCAATTTCGTGCATAGGGAGCAATAGGGAGCAATACATAGGAAGCATAGGGAGCAATACTGGCTCACCTATATGATGCTCCCATAATAAAGTAAGCGCAAAACTTCGCGGATCTTCATGGGACAATGTCAAGAAGTACTTACCGACAGAAACAAGTGCATGCCGCATAAGAAAAAAAAGTCTAAAAAGCAAATAAAACTTTTGGGTCGCTGTTTTCTGGAGTTGTCGATCTGTAATATCGACAAGCAAGAAAAGCAACAATATATATTTAAAATAATTACAAGATAAAAAGAACTTTTTATATACCATGTTTTTAAATTTTCTGTTGAATCATATAAACTTGACAATTCTATTTATTAATAAATACTTTTTTAAAATTTTTTTAATGAATTATCCCATCAACTTGAAAGAAAATGATCAAATGCATAATAAAGATTATCAAATGCGTAATCAATCGTTTAGCTCGAGACTTAGAAGTTAACTTGATTTTAATTTTTCGTTCTCTTCCGGGTGATAGATGGCTGCACCATTCTACAAAACAAAATTAACTGAAAATGAATTCAATCCTGCTTAAAGATGGCGAAAAGTATTAAAATAATGCATTGTCATAGTGTTCTGAGATTTCTAAAAGTTTCAAATGTCTAGCTAGTCGGGAAGTTAGTTAAAAATCGATTGCAAGATTTGTACTGGACAAACAAACAAACAAGAAAGCGAGTTAATAAAAAATGGTAATAAAAATAGTATTCATCTTGTTACTATAAATATTTATTTGGAGGCACAGTCCTGCTACCAGCAAGAATATTGTGAATATCCGAATTTAGACAGAATGGTCATGATCTTATTGGATTCTCAGAATAGATGATACATACAGTAGAAAATTATGATCCCTGTAAATCGTGTAATTGAATCGTTTATTTCGGAAACCCGTTAAATGCGCTATTTCAAATTTTCGGAAAACAAAGAAAAGCATTCTATTTCTGATATTATTATAGATTTTGGCTAAAAAATTTATATCATTAGTAAATATCTGCGTTTTAAAAAATAAAAAAAATTGCAGTCAGTTCGGCAGTTAAATACGTTCCTCTATAAAGACGTTAGGCTCTTAAGGCTATTTTCCTCATTTTATTGTGCTATTACGATTTTTAAAAATGAGTACAATTCTATAATATCTGTATATATAAAACGCGTAGGTATGCGGCACAAAAATCAACGATATTTCTATACTCCGAATGGCAACGACTGCAACTACCAGATGTAAACATTAGCTGCCAGCTGCCTGTGTGTGGATGATAGCACGTAATTTGGTACAATTTAATTGCTGTATTTTACTCGTGAATAATCTTAATTTATTCATTTGTTCCACCGATTTTTCTAAATGTATGTAAGAGGACAAACTTTTGACAAAATATGTTTAGATCTATCAAATCCAGTGTTTAGTCATGGACAGTTGTATGTAAGTTTATCTGGAGTCCATTCTTTTGATTCTGTCTATGTAGTATCTCCTACTTCTGAAATACTCAACTGTGTATATCAAGAAGTTTTAGGGATATCATAGTAAAATATTAATAACTGAATTTTTCCTCCATTTTATAAGTGAAGAAATTTTCCTAACAATTTTTTATTTGACATGATTAAGTGTAGATATCTGAATTGTGAACAATAGTACATACAGAGGGTGATGTAATCCACACTATATTTTAGTACTTTTGACTGAGATCCCACTACAACTTAACAACGTATGTTTATGATGACAGGTAATGGTAACATTCCTTATATATATTCTTTCAGTTGAGTTGTTTTGCAAAAGAGAAAATAGAAAACTAAAAGCGACCATGCTGGTCGCTTTTAGTTTTCTATTTTCTCTAGTATATTGTATTTTATTATTGCTAGTATATTGTATTTTATTTGAACACAGAATCAAAAGTTAAAAAGCTAAAAACTAATACTACAGTTTATATATAATATAAATAAATAAATAAATAAATAAATAAATAAATAAATAAATAAATAAATAATAAAAAAAGCTTGATCCTTATTCTAATATGCGCTCTGTCTGTACATTTGCTCGTCTTTGTATTCCCTGTATACACTGCACTTAGCATCCGTAGAGACCATTGGAAAATGTTATCGTAGAAATTATATACCCTATAGCAGGGGTCTGTAACGCGGTGACCGTGAAACAATTTTAAGGTGCCCGCCGTTCAAATATCTAAACTTTAGATATTTGAACAACAAACGTTTGTAATTATAATGAATAAATGTAGTAAACGTAATTAATAATTACAAGATAAATATAACTTTTTATATACCATGGTTTTAAATTTTCTGTTAAATCATATAAACTTGACAATTCTATGTATTAATAAATACTTTTAAAAATTTTTTGATGAATTATCCCATCAACTTGAGAGAAAATGAAGTTAATCGGAAGTTAAGTTGCATTTAACTTTTCATTCCCGTCCTGGCCGACAGATGGCTTCACCAGTCTACAAAACAAAATTAACTGAAAATGAATTCAATCCTGCTTAAGGATGGCTAAAAGTATTAAAATAATGCATTGTCATCGTGTTCTGAGCTATTCTAAAAGTTTCAAATATCTAGCTAGTCGGGAAATTAGTTAAAAATCGATTGCAAGATTTGTACTGGACAAACACACACACAAACAAGAAAGCGAGTTAATAAAAACATGGTAAAAATCGTGAAATTGTATGAATAAAAAAATAATTAGCAGTCTGCTCTCTCAACAGCGTCGTTTTCCCCTCGGAGTGAAATAGCTTCTTTTTCCTGTTCTGAAATTGAACTCTCGTTGAGCGTCGACATATGCTTGTGAATCTTTCTTTTCCAATATAAAATACTTTAAATCAAAGTACCGATCAAACCTCAGTGACACTCATTTGGACAAATGCCTGAGAACTCGGAATTCAACTGATGTGCCACATTACAATGAGTTGGCCGCAGATTTGCAATGTCAAATATCGGAATTAATTATCAGATTTAAGAATACTTTGTTCAAATTCAAATTTGAATTTGTGTGTTAGAAATGAATGTCGTATTAATGTTTTCATGTTTAAATATTACCCCCCCCCCCTACACATACCTCTTTATCCACAGGTGCCCGCCGAACCCCTGGCTTTCTCAAATATGTCCTCTTAGTAAAAAAGTTTGCCGACCCCTGCCTATAGTGTAGATACTTAGCTTCTTCAGGTCAACAATTTTCCTTTGTTATTGTTCGGTACTTTTCCAGAAGCGTACGCTCTTACCGTTGGGATTTCAGGAACATCTTGTACTTTTTTAAGGTGAACGTTGAGGACCTGCCTCCATCAATAAACTGGTTAACAACAACTTTTCCTCGGTTAGCTTTATTGAATTCAAATTGTTTGTAAGATAAGCCTTGAAATGGTATTGTTTGGTTCTTGGGAATACCTCTTATACATGTTCCATGTCCTTCCAGGTGTTTTATTCTGAACTACTAGGTTAGTCAGCTCTCCAACTTCGATCACTATAAATTCCATGGATTTGTAATAAAAAAATAAAAACACACACACACATTTTTGCAAACAGGAGAACGCCATTGGTCTTGTACACAAATGATTTATTTCTTCTTTTTGAGGATGGAGTTTTACTTGAAACTATACGCTAAATTTCTCTTACGTCTATCAGTGTTTCCAAATATTGTATATATTGATTGGTTTTTAGTAACTAACGAAGAAAAAAAATCCATATCTGATTTTTTGTTTCATCAACAAAGATAAATTGCATTTACCTGGACATTTGCACATTATCTCATCCGGAACTGACTTTGATGGAAGCATGTTACTGTACTGATTTTGTAGCCCTCACCTTTCATTATTGCTTTTCGTATGACATTTCGTGTATAGTTATCTTCATTTGTAATACCTCGTTTCTTTTTTGTTTGAGGTTCATCTTAAGAACTACTACAAGTCATTTTGAAAAACAAACTATCATAAAACACTACGCGAAACCGTAAGATAAGTACCCGCTGCACTGTAATTTTACCCTACACGAAAAGAAAAAGCAACTCCAGTGTTTCAGCAGAGCAATGTTGAAAGTAGGATGGAAATTAAATTTACTGCAGATATGTCACTTGTGATGTCACTTGTCGGGTTTCTGCACTAAAGTCAATATGTACTGTCAATAGAAACCATTAAAAGGAATTGGTAGTGGGTTTATTTCTATACAAATATATGCGTTTACTGTAGAAGACTCTGATTTTGTAAAACAATGAATATCCTAAAAAAAATGTCTATTGACGGGTTTCTGAAATAAACATTCAATTACTGCATAAGTAATGACACTTCGTCAGTCTAGGCTTTGCAAATATTTGCTGTCTGCTTTCTGTAAAACTTTACTTTGTTTAAGGTTGAAATAAGAAGATCCAAATTTTCCGATACCGTTCTTCCAAGTATATTTACTTCGTTACACAATTTGTTATTTCGCTAACCGTAGGAATCATTACTCAGTTCTATGCTTTTTTTAAGGATCCATAGTCTCACATTTGAAATTTCTAAAAAATTGCAGTGAAGGATCTACAACTTATTTTATAAAGTATAGCTTTACGGCATATTAAAATCACACTTCAAATTATTTTAAGAATATATAAATACACGGGGTTCCCACCGCATCTCGCACCGTTTTTGAGATAAAAACGCTCATTCCAAAATTTGACCGATAGATAGCGTTGTAAGTTGTCTCACCGGGTAGCACTTTGGACCGGTTAGCCCTTTTACTATACCTAGACACCAACTTTATGGCCTAAGCTGTCACTTTAAAAGTTAAGGGGGATGTAACGGATATATGTGGGAACCCTGTATATGTATGTATGTGTTACAAAAAACCTAGACGTTTCCTAAAAGTCGTAGCATTTTTTATTTAAATATAAGAGTCTGTAGGTGAAGTAGAATTCATTTCCAAAAAGAGATGTCTTAAAAACCTTGGTATTAGATGTGAATCACAACTTGTATTCACTTATCAGGTCATCGAAGGAGGGAATTATAATGAGAAATAATTGTTAAATACTGAAATAGGTGTGAGCGTTGTAAATGCTTTAAGAATAACTGGGGAGCATGAGTTCTGTAGAAGGTTATACAACTTCCTATTTCATATACCATAATTAAAGGTAGGAAAAGTAAGTCATAGCAGGTTTTCACTGCGTCATGAGTTGATGCAATAAATGCCAAGGCACCAAGTCTTCTACTAACTGTATTTCAAAATATTATGCAATATTCGAATTAGGTATTCAACTTTTATACTTATAATGTATTTGTTACAAATGGTGTCTTAAAAATATTGAACTCATAAATATTGCTGAAGACTCTCGGGTGTTGTTATAAGAAATTACCTTTATCCCTAATGCTTCTTTATAATCATTTAAAGCTTATTTTAATTATATACAGTGTGTATGTAAAATAATAGTGGGGTTTTTAAATGGTTATAGCTTCGGAACAAAGCATTGTAGAGGGATGAAGTATGCGTAAAATTGAAGAAAAAATATCCAATTTTTTTACCTGTTCCTTAGATTTCTATATGTGTTCCTTTCGTTGCCTTTCAGACGTCTAGACGATATTCAGTTTCTTCGAATACACAGCAAAGAATATCCGGTGTGATAGACGAAACAGGTTCAGTGATCACTTCTTTTAAATGGTTCAGATTTCGAACTTGAATGGAATACACTTGTGTTTTTACATAACCCCCAAAATAGAAATCCATGGGGCAAAGGTCAGGACACCGTGGGGGCCAGGCAATGCACATTTCTCTGCCAACCCATCGGTGAGGAAATGTTTCAATAAGAAATTCCCGCACGATCGTGACAGAATGTGAAGGTGCTTCGTCTAATTGGAAAATAGAATTATCCGGAATGTTTGGGAGCTAGCACTGGAGTCTGTTGGAGTCTGTATGGAAGCTTTCACACATGTAAGCTTGGAGTGTTTGTCTTTCATTTAAAGTATGATTCATATCTTTAACATGTTTTTTTTGCATAGCTATAACCATTTGTAACCCCAACCATTTACGGTTACACTGTATATTAAAATCGGACATTATAGATGCTGAAATATTGTGATTGAAAAGTTATTTGATAAATACTACTTGGCTTTATTGAATGATATTTCAAATAAATATCTTTACATGAGGAAATTTATTTTAAAATTCATCCATAAATAATGAAGTTACACAAAGTTATTCTCCATGTAATCACTCGAAAGACATTTTTTTAAAAAATTTAATCTGATTCTCGCTTGTTAAAAATAATTTATTTGAATATTATTAATTCTAAAAGTAGCGGTTATTGAAATGAGTTTTCAATAGCCGTTATTTTTAGAATTAAAGAAATATTCATGCAGGCTCGCATATTAAGATTTATATTCAAGGTACGTATAGAATTTAATTTTCTTATTTTATAATGTTATGCTTTTTAAGACTAGGACAACTAGCGGTTTAATCTTAAAACTAATCATTCATAACTAGAAACTCAAATATATTTAAATTTCGTTGGAAATAACAAAATATTACATTAGAACTAAGAATAGGATTTTCAGCATTCCTGTTAAATATTTTCCAACTTAATCTGTCTCTAATCCTTGATATTAAGACAGGGGCTCCAATTTTGAATAAATTTAATGACCTCATAATTTTTGAAAATTATAAATTTTTAAATCTTTTCCATTTTTGCCATAATATGAGGATTTTCTTAAAGATAATTCCTTAGAAAAAGTTTCTCCCTCTTGGAGTTAATGCAAATGAATCTTTGGAGTACATGGCGAACGAGGATTATCGAAATAGCGAAGTGAAAAGGGGGGGAAATCTTTAGAACTTATTAAAATCAGTATTTCGACTTTCAAATGGAAAATGTGAATTTCGAAATTCTTACATGTGTTTTGATTTTCTAATCATTTATTTAAGCTGCATTTCTTCTGAGAATACTGAACTTTTTTTCTATGAAAGCTTAACATCAAATCAGAAGAGAAACAAATGATTTACATGCTAATTAAATGCTATTTAAGTTATTGTTTATGTCTAAGAGGCAAATTAACGTTGATATATTAAAATATATTTAAATCTGAAAACAGGGACCAACAACCGAAACTTCAAGAAAAAAATTGACTATGACTATCTGTTCTTAAAATGTATAGAGATTTGTTTACAGGAATAATTGGTTTTTCAAAGACAACTCGTCGGTGTTCTGTAAAATGAGTGAATACGTACTCGTATATATATATTTACTTACGTAGTTATTGGTCCTTTTTACAGAACACCGAAAAACTTATAACAATATATGTACTGCAATTCTCATTTTAAATTAATATACAAGATGCGTTTCTTTTTTTAATACAGTGTATTCTTTTTCTTAGGGTTACACTCATTAAAAGTAGTTTGCTACTAATCTATAATCACCTTAACTGCTCAAGTATGTTTGGATTTTCATAATATTGTAATATTGCGTCTTCGATACATCTCGTGGAGGATATATATATACAGGTGGTTATCAAAACAATGGAAACACTAAGAAACATCATGAAAACCTTTATTAATACGGGGCAGGATCACCTTTGTCATGCAATACCACATGATTCACCTTGGAATTCGATTATACAATGCATAAATAGTGGTTAAAAATATATTATACCATTCTTCAGGGAAAAATCATAAAAGTTCCTGTAGAGATGCTGTGATGGTTATTGATACCTTTATCTATCCGCTTATACAGATCACAGTGGTTCGATGATTTACAGTCGGGGGGATTGTACAGGGCAAGATAATATAATTGACTTCTTTTTCATGCTCTTCGAACCAATACATGATAGATTTAGCTGTATATATAGGGGGATTATCATGCAGGAGAACGACATCACCTGCAAGAAACAGTGTTTGCACCATAGGATAGACTGATGAGCTATAATTTCGACACAGTCGTCCTCATTCAATCTCCCTTTATGGTTACCATAGGGCCTAAAGAAAACCATGAGATGTGATCTCAATCCCTGATAGATCTACCTCCATGATTAACAGTTGAGATGAGACAGCCAGAATCTTACGCTTTTGTAGGTGTTCTCCAGACATACGCACGTCCTGTTGCGATGAACAATGCGAAAAATTATTCGACGGACCAAATGCCGTTTTTCGACATATTACTCAACCAGGCTTTGCGCACCTTTGTCGCACCATTGTGGACAATATTTTGTATGGGCATCTATTACAAGTGGCTTGGGAATAACTACTCTTCCGTAAATGCTTTGTTTCAGATGTTCCTTTTTACCTCTCATGGTTGACATCAGAATATGCAGATGCTGACTGAGCTCTTCGGTCATTTTGGTTGCAGTTGTTTTCTTTCTCCGTGTCACAATCCGCTTCAATACGTCGTCCATTTCTTTCACTCAGTTCTCCCTTTCGTCCACTATTCTGTTCGGCAAAGGAAGTTTTTCCGTGCACTCTGTATGCTATCATGACTTTCGATACCATAGCTCGAAAAACACCCATTAGCATGGGAGTTGCAGCAACAGATACTCCATTTTAAACGCGCTCCAACAATTTGCCCTTTTTGCAAGGTCTGCAAGGTTTGACATTTTACGCTGTTTCCCTCAAAAGCACGATGCCCTTAGTTTCATCACTGCTACCTGACAGTAGAATAATGCACACACTATACTATATAAAAATACCGGTGGCCAGACTTGTTTTTTAAGGAATACGAAACACATTCATAAACACCACTAAAATTGATAGATGTTTCCATTATTTTGATAACCACCATATATATATACACTGCTGGCCACCCAAATTGCAACACCAAAAAAGACAAGAGATATCACAACAAAATTTATTTTGTAGATAACATGTTGACCAAGTATCAAATGATTAAATTTATAGACTTCTGTAAAGTGTGGTTCCTGCCAAAATCAGTAGCCAGAGTAGCCGCCATTGTTGGAGATCACCGCTGCCACACGCCTCGGCATTGATTCAAAGAGACTTTGGATGAGTTCTTGGGGTACAGCAGACCAAGCAGCTGCCACACGTTGCCAAAGTTGATCTGCTGAGGCAGCTGTGGATAGAATCTGGGTCAATGTTTTCTATCGGCGAAAGATCCGGAGAGCGAGGCGGCCAGGGAAGCAATTGAATCTGGCTTTTGACGAAGAACCGTTGAACAATGCGTGCCACGTGTGGTCGCACATTATCCTGTTGAAATATGGCTGTGGGCAAGTCCTGAATGTAAGGAAGGACATCTGGCTCCAACACCTCGGAGATGTAGCGCTGGCTGTTTAAAGTACCGGCAATGCGTACTAGAGGTGTGCGAGAGTGATATCCAATACCGCCCCATACCATAATACACGGTGCAGGACCAATGTGGTGGTGCATGACGCAGGTGTTCAGCATCCTCTCTTCACGGTGTCTCCAGACTCGAATGCGACCATCGTGGTGTTGCAGACAGAAGCGTGACTCGTTAGTAAAGACAATTTCATTCCATTCTGCCGTCCACATCCTTCTGTCATCGCACCATTGGCGGCGGAGACGTCTGTGGTTCTGCGTCAAGGGTAGACAAAGCAATGGACGTCTTGCGGACAGACCACTCTGCTGTAAACGGCGTCAAATGGCACGCGCAGACACTGGATGATGCGTTACAGACTGCATGTGCTGTGCTATGGTTCGTGATGTGACTGAGCGATCCGTCACTGCCATGCGCACAATTTGCCTGTCATCACGTGAAGTGGTGCGCTGAGGTGGATGCGATCGAACACGCCGGTCCGTCGTACCCTCCTGCATCCAACGATCACATATCCGCATTACAGTTGTTTGGTTTCGTCCAACACGACTACCGATTTCCCTGAAAGATAATCCACAATCTCGGTAGGCCACTATCCTTCCTCTGTCGAACTCGGATACTTGATCAAAAGATGATCGCTGTTTTCGACGAGGCATAATTGATCGTTTTTTTTTTAAAAAACCACTAGAAAAACACAATTGCCGAACTTGAAATCGTCGAAATCTCCAATCCTTAAATAGCGCTTTGAAGTGGCGCCACAGGCGCGCGTGATGTGCGTCTGCGCTGAAATTCTAATCATTTGCATATCTCACCTCCGCTAACGCATGTTGTAAATTTCATGTTATTTGCATGTTTCCTTCATGGTGTTGCATTTACAGTGGCCAGCAGTGTATATATATATATATATATATATATATATATATATATATATATATATATATATATATACATATTTATTTATTTATTTATTTCTATGTAGTATGCATAAGCATAGTACGATTTACCTTAATAATTTTTTAATACAATGTCTTCTTTTTGTTAGGGTTATACTGACTGAAAAAAGGTAGTTTGTTACTAATCTATAATCACCGTAACTGCTGAAGTATGCTTGGCTTTTCAGAACTCTGTACTATTGTATCATCTTTACATCTCGATGAGGGAAAAATGTGTTTCTTGCATCTAGTATGCATAGTGATAGCACGATTTATACTAATAATGAGGATGCTAAGAACAAGATAATTTTCTTTTTTATTATTTCAGGGTTTTCTTTTGTTAGAGTTGTGACTGATTGACTAAAATTAGAGTGCTACTAATCTATATGAAGCATACTCTCAAACTTCGTATCACGCACGACAAGGAGAGGAATATTAGAGGAATAATGATAATTGTCCTGATTTGGAGATTGGCATTGCCCTAAATATAGTAATATATTCCTGCGATTGGACCAAATCTTATTATGAGCGATTTCCGTATTAATTTTTCATATTCTTTATGAGGGACACAGGATGCAGATGTTACAGGATGTTGATCCATACTTATTGCATATATTATTTATTTTGTCTAGATTATTCCGTGGTGCTGAATAAATTTCTTTGTTAACTGTTTCTCGTATGCATATTAACATCTAGCATTCCTAAACCCAAGGCCATTACAAATATCGGAGAGAAGGTATTAGAAAGCAATTCCTTCAAACTGCACTATTGCGGAAATGTGAGGTTCTTTTATTTTTAACTAGCAAGGCTTCGCCCATCTAGCCGGTCGGTTTAGGGACCCGCTCTCTACAGCAATCATTGTCAGAGAATGGAAACACTAAAAAACAACGAATAAAGGTATTTAAATTCTGTGGTGCAACAATAAATATCGCAAAGACTATGTATGTATGTGTCACACTTGATGCAGCGCATACTGTATCAGTCTCGTGACGCCATCTAGCGGATCTTAGCAGAAATAGAATCAAATATTGCATAAAAAATTGAATCAATTAATTCGAAGTGTGTATAATGTTTTTAAACCGTCTTAATATTATTAAGAGAATTAATAGGATTTTAATAAAATTTATTTCTTTTATGATAGAAATGTTTTTTCTGTGTTTTTAATTGCATAATTACGCTGTGAATGAATCCCGATTTGTTTACATCGTATGATCGGATGATCTCAAGAATATAATCCAAATAACTCCAAAACTATTGAAGTAACAGATTAAGTGTACGCAGAAAAAATTATTAGTTTTTAAAGCTCTTTCCAAATATGTAACATTTATATACTTCCATGAGAAAAAATACATCGATTTCGACAGTTTTTCAAATATGGCCGAATTTGAAAGGGAGGCTCTTCCATTTCTGTGTTCACCCTTCTGAAATTGTTGGATTTTTATTAATTAAAAATTAACGGTATTAAAATTTAAAATTCGGGCTTCGAGGTGCACATGTTCAGACTCTTCACTACCCGTGTGCCAAATTTCATTGTTGTAAGTTTCATAGATTCGTCTGGAGGCAGCACACAAACACAAAAACACTTCCTTTTATTAGTATAGATGACATCCCTCACAAAACTTTATCTTTTAAAAAGAGGCGAAATGTTGCCTCTGCAAAAATAAGACATCCAAGTGATGTTCGCAGCTTTCTTCCCTCCAAAAAAGTGGGCATATTTTTACTACACACTAGTGTGGAAACGGCAGTTTGTTTTAAAGGTATTTGAGGACCTAGAACCATCAACGAGAACTTCAGAACAGAATAATTTCAAAACACTGGAGTAGTTAATGTCTTGGAAATGTGCCTCACAAACCGCCACGTCTTATAACTGAGAAAAATTGCCTTGCTGCACATCTATACAGAATCGGCATTGAGACGGAACCTTTTTAGCCTTTATATAAAGAAGCTGAACCTATGGACAGATTCCATCTGTATAATTGTAAGTCACTGTATGGAGAGTCAGAAATATTTAGGCTTATTGGAGGGAGAGAGACCTTTTGCGACAATAACTTCAGTTAGATTTGCTTTTTCATGTTCCCAACTTTTTTTCTTTAAGCTGTATTTTAGTGTTGCAATTCCATCTTTCTGTGACTTCGCCTTAGCCATTGTAAATAAAAAAAGTTGTTGCTAACAGCCGCCCACAGATTATAATGGTTATCGCCATGTGGTTCCACAGAATGGGCTTGGATTTAGATCCCGGATAATGCTTGACTATTCTTTTGCTGTCCCTCTCTATTGGGCGATGTTGGCCTACTTACAGAGTGTTTTGATAATAAAGCAGCCAAAAAGTTCCTTTGAGGTAGCGGGAAAGTCTTTAATAAAAAGTCCATGAAGTGTCGAAATTTGGAAATGATGGGATCTCGAGAATTTCATATCAAATCCTATGTACAGGGTGGTCACAAAAAAACTTTCCCAATATATGGACCTCTAGTGGCCGTTCCGTTCAACCTATCGAAATGACATTTCAGATATAGTTATTCAGAAGTATGATCTCGGGATTGTGTGAACGACAACAAAGTGACGCTCGCGGTTACAGTTATAGGTACAGAAACTCGAAATTTTCGAATGGCAACGCCCACTTTTTCCCGTCGCAAAATGCTCATAGGATGCGATAACCCTAAATAGCTTTAGAACGGTACGTGTATCATAAGAAACGGACCCGTTATGCACCCGCAAAAAACAGCTCTGCGAACGGCTAACAAAAACACGATCGGAGCGCACGGAGGAATTTTGCATATGACAGATCCAAGACACCAATCACTGATGAAAACACATCGGACAAAAGAAAACTTATTTGGTTTACGCATTTTACACATGGGTGCCATCATCGCGTTTTTGTTGGCCGTTCGCAGAGCTGTTTTTTGTGCGTGCATAACGCGTCCGTTTTTTGTGATACACGTACCGTTCCAACGCTAGTTAGAGTTTTCACCTGCTCTAAGCATTTTGTGACGGGAAAAAGTGGGCGTTGCCTTTCGGAAATTTCGAGTTTGTATCTATAACCATAACCATGAGCGCCACTTTGTTGTCGTTCATAGAATCTCGAGCTCATACTTCTGAATAACTATATCTGAAATCTCATCTCGATCTGTCAAACGAAACAGCCGCTAGAGGTCCATATATCGGCAAAGTTTTTTTTATGACCACCCTGTATTTCATGATTTCTACAAATATGACTAACAGTTTCTTGAAAAAATATGTCGCCCCCAAGATTTTGACCACAATCTCTAATCCCTCCCCAACTTTTCCATGCCTCCCCCCCCACTTTAGTATCGAATTCCGGTGAACGAAATGTAGGTGGTATTCTAAACAAGACTGTATTATCTATAGAATAATAAACACATGAAACGGAAACGAAGGAGAGCTCTAGGAAGTATCTAGTGTTAGGGATCAAACTGACTCCTGGACATAGTTCTAGGTGTAAGCAGTCACTGTAAATATACTAATAGATGAAACTTAAAAAAATTTTGCTAGTATAATATTTATAATACTCTAGAAAAAGTCGTAAAATTGCAACTTTGTGTGAAAGAAAATAAAACGTATAAAAGACGAAGTATTTCCTTTGGGGTGAAAATGACACCCACCGTAGTTCTAGTGTTAATAGGTTGAAATTTGCATTCTGGATGTTGAAAATAATTGTAGTGATTACAACCTTATAAAAACTATCCGGTTGCTGCTCAGAAGGAACCCATTTCAATTAGTAATACATGTCCAGTATGAGATTCAGCTGTTACATTTATGATACATTTTCAGTTTCATAATATGCCTATTCTTATGAATATAAAAACCTCCTATTTCAGTAAAGGTACCCATATACGTAGAGAAAATCCTTGAAGTTTTGACAGCACTGTCCAAACCTTCAGGATTTTCCCGCCATGCGTGGGGAAGCATTGAGACAGGTGGCGGACTGTACAGTCCCAGAAATCCCAATTGGTAAGCATTTCTTTTTCCTCCTTCGGGCCGGAACAACTACGCAGTTTAGAACTGGAGTGTGTGTGTGTGCTGTCATCAAATAAGAAGAATACATGTAGGATTTCCTTTAGGATTTTTTGCAAGAGTGTGCGAGAGGGTTCAGTTGAAGAAATCCTCGAGGAAATCCTGCAGACTTTTTCCTTCAGGATTTCCTGCACGTGTATGACCGTGTATAAAAATGTCACCAAGCAAAAATTATGTTAAGGTAACAGAGTTTTTGCTTGGCGACATTTTTATTTGAGATCAGTAGCCCAAAGGTAGTTGCGAAATCTGTTTACATTCTATTCAAATTTACAAAACTGGCAAACCATAGTAGACACTACTTTACCAGTTTTAAAGGGAGACGCATAATTCAGGTACCCATATATGTAGAGGAAATCCTCTAGGTCTTGACTGCGCTGTTCAAACCTTGAGGATTTCTCCGTCGTGTGTGTGGAAGTCGAGAGACCGGTGGCGAACCGTACAGTCTCAGAAATCCTGATTATAAAACATTTCTTTTTCTACCCTCAGTCCTGAACTGCACAGTTTAAACCCAACACAACGTACAATGAAAAAGCCTGCAGGATTTTTTTTAAATAAATAAATTTGAATAGAATGCAACCAGATTTCACAACTACCTTTGGGCTTCTGATCTCCAATAAAAATGCCACCAAACAACAACTCTGTTAAAGTGGCCATACACGTGCAAGAAATTCTCAAGGAAAAAGTCTGCATGATGTCCTCGAGGGTGTCTTCAAATGAACCCTCGCGCACACACGTTCAGGAAATCCTCAAGGAAATTCTGCTGGATTTTTCCCGAGGATTTCCTGCACGTGTATGTCCACCTTTACACTGGACTGGTATTTTTCCCTGAGTCACGTGAAAGCTCATATACAATACATTTTGTTGAAGCGTCTATCCTATAGTGAATTTCCATTATATGAGCAAAAACTTACAGTAAGTTTAGCATAAAAGAACTTCTGATAGAACGAATCATAATACTGTAACCTAAAGATCTCATGGAAAAAGCCAAACTGAAAGTATACGAAAATTTCGTCGGATAGTCGGGAGGGCTATAAATGTTAGACAGAATTCCAAAACTTGATATTTATGACAGTGGTCATATTTAATTCAGAAAAATGTATGTAATATATACAGAAATTTAACAGGTTTCAATAAACTGAAATTTTAACAACTTGAGTATTAATTTATATACAGGTTTAGGAAAAAATAGAATTGTTCAAAATTATAGAATGGGTAGCATTTAGGTATCAGTAAAGCTATTAAAATATATTTTTATAAATAACATTGAATATGTTTTAAATTTAAAATTAATTTTCTTAAACTTAAATAATTCGAGCATAACAATATGCTAATTTGTAAATACAAAGCAAATTGAATAACATTTACGGCGATCTCGCGAGTTTAGAAAACATCGGAACTCTTAATTTGAGTGAACTTTAACAATGGCTAAAACTGTTTCGTTGTATATTGTAACTTACAGAATGGTACCGAGAATAATGCTGAAGATGGTATATGTTTAACATAGAATAAACTTATATATTCTGAGAAATAATTAAAAGTTATGACCACGGTAATGCATACAACTCATAACACAGAAAAATTACATATTTTTTACTATACAAAATGACAGTTAAAATAGGGTGTAACCCTCATTTGATAGGTTATACTTACAGGTTATATCAGGATTATAACACATAAAGTAGAAACTTTATGTAAAGTACATCGGTATGTAACAAATTCTCGATTTAAAATTACAAACTTAAAGTCATATCGCATTAAATTCTTGAATTTTGCACCAAACATTTTAATTTTGATTGAAATTTTGTTGTTGTTCAATAAAAATATATGAATAAAAGACCGACTTAAATGTTTTCCTGTATGGTATAAAACAATTTCTTATATTATGTAGACAAATGGAAGATAACTCGACTTTAATGTAGCAAAAATGTGATATGATATCTCATATAATTTAGGTTGCGAATATAAATTAGACGTGAAATATTCTCCCTGAAACACATTAATCTCTCCATAAAATCCTCATAAACCGCGTCCGAGTTATCATTTAGCTAAAGACTAAATTTAGTCCCGGTGTTTTCGGCTTTATAAAGCCCTTGATAATCCAGAGCACTTTATAACGCATTCATTAATACCTCCAGCATCTCATACGAAGCGTCCTAATTCAAAAATGGAATACCTTGGTACCATATTGCCGAGATGATAAAGTGAAATTCCAGCATTCCTTCGCAAATTTGGTGAGTGATGCTCTTTCGTCCTTTCTGTACCTTTCGAGGGTTTTCGTAGCTCTCAAGATTCATTTACATTCAGAATATTTTAATTAAAGTCTGAGAACAGAACTTTCCCCTTTTACCTATAAGTACTAATGTATTTGTATGAGGGAATGCATTATGTGTTTGCTCAGAATGCACCTCGAGACTGAACTTTAAGTGCTTGAAATTGTTTAAATGTTCTAAATATATTTCTTTGAAATAAGTCATTACACGTGACATAGTTTTACTCTTTATGCAGCTGATGAACAGTTTGAGGTATTTTTCTCAAGCTAATTAAGAACTTATATTCAAACTTACATAACTGCTTTTCACGCTGAAAGAACGTGCTCGGTTTATTTTCTCGACAGTAGAAGAAACATCTAAAAGAATTAATTTTTAAATATCTTGTTGTGTAGGAAAGTTCCTTTTACTTTGCGTGGAAAGGAATTAAAAGGGATGTACGAAGATTGTTTCGACAAAAAAATAGTGAAGATTAATTGCGAATGAACTAAGGTGTAGTATAATAACTAAGAATAATACATTATTTCAGTCCTTATCATCTTAAGTGTAAAAAATGCATAACGTAGTTCGAGGGAAGAATACAATCTCTCTCTCTCTCTCTCTCTCTCTCTCTCTCTCTCTATATATATATATATATATATATATATATATATATATATATATATATATATATATATATGGCTTGGTACAAGAAGTGCCTAAGTCAGTTTTTTTCCAAGCTAACATTGTTTGCTTATGTTTCTTTACGGGCGTGAAGCTAAAATGCAGCTTTTTGAGATAAAATACATGATAAATGTAATGTTCTCACCCTATGTAAACATTATTTGGCAGTGAAAATATTTTTGGATCAGGGTTTTTTTTTCTAGGAGGTGGCTAGATGTCATAGCCACTGCCCACTTAGGACATTTTTTTTGCTATTTTCACTTACCTGTTAGGATACAATTAATAAATTTTATTATAATATTTTTATGAATAAAAAAATTTTTTATAACTAAATACAAAATGTATGAATAACATAGTAAGAATAATTAATAATAAAATAACTGTGCAACACATATTTTTATGTCTCTTATATTTAAATTGTCCGTATACGAGTATTCTAAGATCATGTATAATACACATTTTACGTTTCAGTTATTTAAAAATAAAATTTTGACATGGAGTTATTGTGTAAGAGAAATAATATAATCCCGATGAGTGAAGTTCACAACACATTCTTCATCAGTATCGCTAATATCAGATGCTTTTGAATCCTCATCTGATGGCAATTCTTCGAATACGGCCAGAGCCTCCTCTCCAGATACGCTCTTCCTGGACATACTACTAGATTTTAATTATATATAACGTTAATAGTATAGTAAAATAAAGGTAAAATAATCTTATAAAATCAATATCCTAATAAAAAATATCTATCTGAATATATAAATCTACGTAAATAAAAATTAATCAAAATATAATATGCGACACATTAAAATGTGAACATTATGGCTGAACAGAAAAGCTATATTGAAACATTTTAGAGAGAAAATCTCTCTAATCACATGTTGTAAACAAAGATTGTTTATATTATATCCCCCTCAACAGACCCACGTGATTTTACGCGCTCTCTCAAAGAGAGCACGTAATGTCACGGGGATGTTTACAAAGTCATTGACATATGCTCTAAGCGGGCAGTGGCTATAACGTCTAGCCACATCTGAAAGTTGCCCAAAATCCTTATTAAAATCAATTACTTTTGCTTGTGAATTGTTTTCAATTATGTAGGGGACAGGAAAGTATACATTTGAGTACTAAAAATATTTTTCATACACCAGAAATTTTATTTAAAGTCATTAAAATCTAATTTGTAGTAATTTCACAAATTTGAACAGAATCGGTTATTCGCCAGAGGACATTATTGAAAAAATATGTGAAGTGCTACCATCTGCATTGTTTTTTATACATTTTACTTTGAAATCATATATGTTGCTAGCATTTATAGCCACTGCCCGCTTAGAGAAAAAATTTTCTTTATGTTGCTAGACATCCTAGCCACTGCCCGCGAAAGGGTTAAAAATATATTATTTTCAATGTAAGAAATACCCAAGTCTGTCCGATGCTTTAAAAGTGTTTTCTAAAACGTTATAATGAAGTGGGTGCTTCTTATGTTGAAAATAATGTTTTTTTAAAGAGACATAAGCTAACAAAGTCAGCTTAAAAAACTGAATTAGGCACTTCTTGTACCAAGCCACACACACACACACACATATATATATATATATATATATATATATATATATATATATATATATATATATATATATATATATATATATATATATATATATATATATATATATATATATACATATATGTATATATATATATATATATATATATATATATATATATATATATATATATATATATATATATATATATATATATATATAGATATACATATATATATATATATATATATATATATATATATATATACATATATGTATATATATATATATATATATATATATATATATATATATATATAGATAGATAGATAGATAGATATATACTAGATGTATTACTCGGCTTCGCTCGGGATTCAGTTTCTGTTATTATTTTTTTCAATGATTAGCCTTATGTTATGATGTTCTAAAGTTTTCTTTAAAATTCTTTTGCGGTTGCAAATAGCATTATATTGTTGTCGGTGCTGTCGTTGTTCATCGCTTTCCTCTCCTTTCGATGTTGAAGCTCGAGAGACGATCGTATGTTCGACGCGTTAAAAGTTTCTTCATCAGTCTCACTGCTTTGGATCACTACAATTCGAATTCTGTTGCCTTCGAGCTCTTGAGAATGTTTTTTCTTCAGATTCTTGTGTGCGTCTAACTGCATTTTGAATTCTGTTGGCTTCGCGCGCTTGGGAATGTTTTACTTCAGATTCTTGAGTTCGACTAACTGCGTTTCGAATTCTGTTGGCTTCGCTCTCTTCTGTTTTTTTTTTCATCACATTGCTCATTTCTCAACAATCTTTGACATTTTCCCCTTACTTCTGCAGGATTAAAAGTTGCTCTCCTCTTTTTGGGCATTTTAAAGCATTAATTTACAGCTAGTCAATAACGTTTGAATGGATTTATTATTATAGAAAAAGAATCAATAATGTTTGAATGGATTGAGACCACATTCAATATTAAAACACATCAAATTTGATAATTATTATAGAAAAAATATATAAATACATTTCATACTCGGAATTCTTTCTCAAAACTAAATCATCTGCTACGTTTCAATGCCACTTTCAGACTTTCGTAATTATAATATACACGTATTTCATGATTGTAATTCTTTCTGAAAACTGAATCATCTGCTATGTTTCAATGTCACTTCAGTTATATAAATCATCGCGTCAAGTCTAAACGGACGTGTTTCTAGCTAAGTCAACGTGTCCTGCAGTATATTTAAGTTTGAACAGGTAGCTTGGGATAGTTTCAATTCATGAAGTTGATAGATAACACATTCATTGAAAATGACTGACTTTCCATCCTTATATTTTCATTTTTAAAAAGAAATATTCCGGCGTTGCCACGTATATGAAAATAATACATCAAATTCATTCTTACATGCGCCAATATATGAATAATTTATTTATTTATCTCTCTCTATATATATACGTATATACAGTCGGACCTCTATTTAACGAACCTCTATTTTACGAATTTCTCTATTTTGTGAACTTTTCCTCGGAACCAAGAACATCTTGTGAATTTCTTCGTAAAATAACCTCCAAATAACGAAGTGCATTCTCTATTTAACGAACTTTTTCTTGTGATCCAATATTTTTTTCATTCATATTTCTCAAAATATTTCTGGACATTTCAAACTTATTATCTCTTTTAACACATTTTATGGTGATCAATGATCTTGAACTGGTTTTACCAGTCGCCTAACTCACCGAGAGCAGTAAATTAATTGGCTGTCATACTTTGCATTTCAGTTAGGAATAGCAACATTTACCCCCCCCCCCCCACCACCACTGTCCATTTCATTAAAATAACTTTCAATATCCCCCTTTCAACCTTAATGGAGCTATCCCGTGTCGTTAAACTAATCTCCCGTTTCCTAGATTGTTCATCAGAGTCATGCTGGTAATTTCGGTTCTGGAAATTGAAAATACAGTGTATTCCCGTACAATGTTTTGTTTTATTCTTGTTTTCCTTGTAGATTTCTTTTTGATGGGTAATATATATAAAACAAATAGATATTAATTTTCAAAATAAAGGTGGGTTTAATTACTTTTTTAATAATATTTAGTGTTTATGAATTTTAAATATCGTTTGTGTAGTTTTAAGTATTTTAAAAGGTGTATCTCTATTTAACGAATTCTCCTTATAACGAACTTTTTTTCGAGATTTAGCGACTTCGTTAAATAGAGGTCCGACTGTATATTGTACTGAATATGTCTAGCTTCAGGAATATCTTACGGTTTTTTCTATCATTAAAACTTGAACTATCATTATTTTTACTCACTTTCGCAATAGTTTTTTTCCGAAAGTATTTTATTTTAGTATACTTTTATTGCAAATCGTGCTAGTTCACTGATTAAAGGTGATAAATAATGAAATTGTTTTAAAGCAATGCATTATTTATCAGGTAATTTTATCACTTATTAATTACTATATCGTTGAATAAATTACTTACACTATACATTATAGATACTGTCAGAATTATTGCTATTTTTTCTTCTTGAATCTCAATCATCTAGATTTTCTTTTTCTTTCAGATATTTGGCAAGACACAGAATATTTTTGCATTGTTGTCTAATAGTATAGCTGAATAAATTTAATCAAATCGCAGAAAGTTTTTACTATATTAGTTAAATAGCCTGATATATCCCCATTGTTCATTCTAAATTATTGTTGGCTTAGAATGTTCCATGCAGGGCTATGACTCTGTTAATTAATGAAACTTTACTAGACATGCTAAGATAGAGGTGACATTAATCTGTGGTATACATGCATTATTAAATATGATCAGAAAAGCGTCTAAAAGAATCTAAGTTCTTATATTACCTAATTTATACTCGAGATTTATTGAAACTTCAATCATGGAACGAATGAAATAATAAAAAAATTGAAAACTATATTTTTTATATGTTTTGAATAAAGGAGCTATAATTATTCAGAAAAAAATTAATGAATGTAGCTGGATGTTTAAAAATAGATTATTGAATGTACTTTTAAAATATCCACATGTGAACACCGTTTTAAATAGCGACATATATACTTACTAGCTGAAAACCCGTACTTCGCAGCGGAGTACATTCAAATTAAATACTACGATCAATGTATGCAATTGATGTAAACATACGAAAATATATATATATATATAAAATCGTAAGGGATTTTTTTTATAATAGATAAATTAATGAAGAAGGAAATATTCAAATTAAATCTAATAGAACACACCAAAGAATACAGTTTACTTTGAGAAACATTTCTTTTACTGAATTTTAATATTTTTTTGGATAATGTCCAATCGTCTGCCGCATGAGGAAGAAAAATTTTTTTTTGTCTATTTCATTGTTATGCAGGTGACGCAAAATTAGTTTAAAGTATCACAAAAAGAAAAGAAACCACTTGATCATCATTTAGTAAATTAAATTCTAATAATTTATCTTTGAAAATTCACCAAAAATCAGAAAATGGAGGTAAAGATTCGAAAAAGATTTCATTTTGAAGGACTTTTTAAGATCTTTCTCGTGATATAAATTTTATAACCCGCCAATTATTATTTTTAAACGAACTTAAAAGATTGTTTCAAAAACAGATTAAAAATTTAATTTTAAAAAAATCTAAGAATAATTTTTCAAAAATCTCTCTTAGTGCACCCCTACACTATAAGAAGAATCACCATGCAAAATTTCAGCCCTTTAGGTCCAGCGGTTTGGTCTATGAATTGTCTGTCAGTGAGTCAGTGAGTCACTTAGTCAGTCAGTCAGTTACGGAACTGTTTTATATATACGTATATAGACAAGGATGATGAAAATTGTTAGCAACGTAATCGCATACGACATCATATGATCTTAGTTCTTTCCCTTCTCTCTGATTTGTTCTCGTATCAAATATTTCTATTTGATGTCATATAAAAGTTGCTCTTTTTGGGATCCTGTATAAGTTTATAAATACATGTGATGTTCTTTTTTCAGACTGTCTGTATCTATTTCTGTTGTAGATTGTATGTGTTTGACCTACTGTAAATAAATGTCTACTTTCTAGGTCCAAGGAACTCTTTAACCCAGTTGCCTCTCTTATCCTAACAAAATAAAGATGTATTGTATGCTGTTTGTCATTACGAGTAATTATCTGTTCCAATGAATCTTGAAATGTTTCGAGAAATGTAACATCAGTTATTTGAAGTCAAGCATTTGTTATAATCACACCTTTAATAGAAATCAGACTCCTCAGTAGGTATATTAGAAGAAAATTTGTACTTACTATGTTTTGATTTTGTTTCTATTATAGCATCATGACAGAAAACTCTGCCCATCTTTCGATCTCCTAGAAATAAAAAGATAAGATCTTTCATTTTTTTTATTGAAACAACTTCAGCTCTCATTGTTTTGGCAGTAGACAAATAAAGCATTTATCAAGCCTATGCAATGATCTATTTTGCTCATGATCTAAAGCTCATGATCTGTTCAAGCCTAATGATCTGTTTTGTTCAGATTTACTTTAATAAGTTTATGATATTGATTTGAGAGACAAAACCTTTTGAAATTCCATTCCGATACAATCGAATATCTTTCAATGTGCTTAAAGGTAGCCAATTCCCTGTATACTCTATCGTAATTTTAGCCGTCTGAAATCAGGCAAAGCCGTCCTTAAATATGGTCCTGAGAGAGACTAAAAATGCATTTATTGGTTAATCAGGTCATTTAAGTAGTATAATAAGGATATCAGAATACGTCATTTCGCTTTATATATTCTTGTTGGACCAAATCCGAAAAAGCACACAATCGCTCAGCTTCTAAAGGTTTATTATAAGCAAAAGGGATTTCGTCTCCATGCATTTTTTTTATTATTACTCCAACGAATCGGTCATACCTCACTAATGTAAGCCGGGATTCATCGGTCCAATTGTCCTTAGTCCATTGGTGCTCAAACTAGTGTTTAATATTCCTTAGTTAGCAGACACCATTTATTATGAATTGTTCTTTTTCTTGATCTTTGACGGTCTTACAAATGGTTCCTTTTAGAAATGAAACACACAATTCTTCTTTCGTTTATTTACATACAGGGTGTTCATAAAAAAAACTTTGCCGATATATGGACCTCTAGCGGCTGTTCCGTTCAACCGATCGAGATGAGATTTCAGATATAGATATTCGGAGGTCTGAGCTCGGGATTCTGCGAAAGGCAACCAAGTGGCGCTCACGGTTACGGTTATAGGTACAGAAACTCGAAATTTTCGAAAGGCAACTCTCACTTTTTCCCGTCGTAAAATGCTCAGCGCATGCGAAAACCCTAAAGATCGTTGGAAAGGTACGTGTATCACAAAAAACGGACGCGTTATGCACGCACAAAAAATAGGTATCCGAACGGCCTGTGATGGCTTTCATGTGATAAATATGTAATCCAAATTAAAGTTTTCTTTTGTCCGATCAGTGTTGTCACCAGTGATTGGTGTCTTGCCTCTGTAATATGCAAATTTCCTTCCGTGCTCCCCGATCGTGTATTTTTGGCCTTTCGCAGAGATGTTTTTTGTGCGTGCATAACGCGTCCGTTCTTTGTGATACACGTACCGTTCCAACACTCTTTAGGGTTATCGCATGCTCTGAACATTTTGCGACGGGAAAAAGTGGGCGTTGTCATTCGAAAATTTTGAGTTTTTGTACCTATAACGGTAACCGTGAGCGCCACTTGGTTGCCGTTCATAGAATCCCGAGCTCATACCTCTGAATAACTATATCTGAAATCTCATCTCGATCGGTTGAACGGAACAGACGCTAGTGGTCCATATATCGGCAAAGTTTTTTTACGACCACCCTTTACATTCTGTAAAATTTTTTGTTCTCGAATAAATTTTCATTATATAATCTTTGTACGCATGGAAAAAATCATAACCGTAAAAAAAATGTGTTTTAATAAAAATATAAAATTTTAAGCATATTTATATTTTGCTATATCAGGGGAACCTAATGCTCATTTTTAATTATTTTATCACATTGTGCATAAGAAAATAGTTAAAAAATTCTGTCCTAGAGTTATATTGAAGTTTATTATCGATTAAAATTATAGTCACTCAGGCAAGCAAAACACTTTTTGTCAAGAATATTTTTCTGTATCGAAAATATTTTGAGAATTTCAAACAAAATTTTTAAAAAGTCTTGAGGAATGTTTGATGAAAATATCTCGAAAAAACACTGTTTGAAATCTCATAGATAGCTTGCAAAGAATTTTAAATACAAAATTTTATAAAAAGGAAAATTCGGAAAAAATTCCATTGCGAGAACCAGGGTCTTCAAATACATGGTTATTGAAGGTACACAAAAACAGTGCATTCTAGAAATATCCCAATTTGCCATGCAATCATAATAAAAATATGCGGTTTAAGCTTCTTAAGTTATTAGCTGTTTTAAAAGTTTTATAATTGTGCGCTTTTAAGCCACAATAATAGTTTTTTTTAAAGATATGTGTCTCTGACTGTCTACATTCTAGCATGGCAGATGATCAATCCTGGTATGATCACATAAAGATGCTTTATGTTTCCATTTGTCTACGGTACTTTATGCTTTAGTTGCATCACATTGGTCATAATTTTCTATTCCCTGACTTTTGACATTATTAAGAGTTCCACACTAGATATTGTATTATTGAACAATACCAAATGTTATTCCACTCTGTTTTTATTACGGCTGCAGTGATCCGCCCAGATTTTAATAATACGCAGCGCCCAATCTTAAACATTTTATCAGCTTTCTTATTTGTTTCCTTTCCTTGATGTTCCGTTTTCTTACCCTTGTAATGCGTAGTTACATGCTTTGTCTAACCCTTTTAAGCATCATCAACCACGACTGGATATAAAATCATTGATTACCTTCAAGTTATGAATCTGATGCATTTAATGACTGTATTTTGGAAAAAATTGCATTGTAAAGCCAGCATTTAGGTCTTCAATACTAACAACTTAAAATCAAACGGTAATTCCATTTTTGCCAAAAGTTATGAAACTATACTGTCCAATTGATGATTGTCGAAAAGACGACTCTTCATTGTTATTCATATTCGAAGCTGGGCCAATTTTTTAAAATCAATTATAGTTGCTGGAATTGTCATACATAGTAAATGGCATGCCATCATTTACGAAGCACTGATATGTACTATATCTACAATTATTTACTGATAAAGGTAAGTAAAAGATTGGTTTATTATATAAATATTGATGAATCTTTCTAGTGAATTGAATAAAGCTATAATTCATAAAAGCCATAAATTATTTTCAGCTGCTTGTAATCTCTGTAGTGTCTTGTTTTACCATCACCACTTTTGTACGAAACATTATAATAAGTTTACAGGGTTTGATAAAAAAAGACAAAGAGTGCTGCAAGTTTTTTCATTATAGACAAAGACATAGAAAAAAATATGCTACGATGTAATAATAGCCTCTATATTAAATTCCTTTCAGAGAACTGCATAGAAATACCTCTCTAGAGAACATGATGAAAAACAAGATGCATGATACTGCATAACTGAAAAACAGAATACATTAGTTTCTTAAAAGACAGTAATAGATTTAATATCAGGTCGATGTCAAAGAACTTTTATGGATGGGAGTCCCAATATGCGTGTTTGAGGAACTTTAGAAAAGATTTTGCTCGTTGCGTGAAATATCTACATTTTTTTCGTAGGCATCATCAGTATATATCCATCCCGAAGAGCAATTTCGTGTTCTTTATCTAGCACAAATCTTAAATTCAATTTACGGAGATAGCACCCAATTTTTGGCCGTGGCCTCGTTCTCGTCCATTTAAATGCTAATAGCATACTCAATATGATCAAATGCGTAATATTTTTAAAGTTCGGATATTCCGTAATTTTCAGTAGAATACTTTAAGAAATAGGAAAAAAAGGATTCAGGAATTACTGGAATCACGTCCAGAGTGCATGGTACACGATATGTGTAAGGAAGATGTATCTAGTGTAAGGACAATTGAAAACTATGATTTAGAAGTCTGGTCACGTTTGCAAGACCCTCTGGAAAGTAAAAATTCAACCAAAGACGTGGAAGAGGGCGAGAGCATCGGAGTATACGATAGAGGAAAATAAATTTTTAGCCGAAGGAATGTAATGTATGTATTCAAAGAATTCTTCATACAATTGCGTAATAAAACCTTTCCACACAAAGAAAATGTGTGAATTGTAAATAAAGAGAGGAAAAATTTAATGGGTGAAATAAATTTAAGAAATATAAATTTTCATAAATATGAAATCCATTGAAAAAAACTAAATTTCAAAGGCAGAACGTAGAAAAAAATATTTTAAAGGCTAATACTATTCAATTTTCGAATTTTTTGTACGCATCAATTAAGGCTGCTTTGTACTAACCCTATTGGATTCGCTCACCTCAATATATACCTATGGAGAAAATGTGCGCCGACTTGGATTTTTTTAAAATTGCACTACGTAATATAGAAACAAATTTTACACTTTGCGGAATTTTTCGTTTTCAAAAAATACAAATAATGTATTAAAACTTAAATTATTTAGGCTAAAAAACCTGCTATAGTGTGATTTTTACCCCCATAAATTCCTTTGTTGGACGAAATTTATAAAATTAATCCTGTTGCAAGGAGCACAAAATATCAGTCTACCTGAAAAAAAACCCTCTTTATTTGATTATCAGCATTTATGTAGTAGTAAACAGCAGACTAATTTTCTCCATAGGTATAGTGACGCCGTTGAGCTCTCCCGAGAATAGGATCGGATTTTGCGACTGACACGATTCTTGGATCGACCACCGAGCGACTACTTTCGCTGTATGTGTGGAGCACTGGTGTGCTAAGTTGGACCTGGAGGCGGACTATGTATTATTTGTAACTGGGGATATTATGCACTGTGTATTAATTATTTATTTAGCGCGTACACGAATTGCGTAGACTTTTGTTCATCTATATATATAAAACAGTTCCGTAACTGACTGACTGACTCACTGACATACAACGCACAGACCAAACCACTGGACCTAAAGGGCTGAAATTTTGCATGGCAATTCTTCTTATGGTGTAGGGGGGCACTAAGAAAGATTTTTGAAAAATTCTTCTTAGATTTTTAAAATTAAATTTTTAAGCTTTTTTGTAACTTTTTTTAAGTTTGCATTTAAAATAATAATTTGAGAGTTATAAAATTTATATCACGAGAAAGATCATAAATATTCCTTTAAAATGAAATATTTTCCGAACCTTTACTGGGATTTTCTGATTTTTGGTGAATTTGTAAAGATTAATTTTTACAATTTAATTTATTAAATGCTGACTACGTGATTTCTTTTTCTGGTACTTTAAATAAATTTATCGCCTCGTGCACAGCAACTAAATAGACAAAAAAAATATTATTTTTCTTTCTAATGCATCAGACGATTGGATATTATTCAAAAAAATAAATATCCCTCACGATTTATATATATATATATATATATATATATATATATATATATATATATTACATCAATTGTTACATTGATCGTCGCATTTATTATAAATATATATATTTATTTTTTTTTCCCATTAATGCCTACATTGACCGTTGTATTTATTTTGAATGTACTCCGTAGCGATGCGCAGGTTTTCAGCTAGTCTTATATAAGGGCTTTTATACAATTGTCATTTGTAGTATATATATATATATATATATATATATATATATATATATTATTAATGGGCAAGCAGTGTGACTTGTTTGCGAAATTTGTAAATTGTAGTATTCCTGTTATATCGGTTTCTTGGTGTATATGTTTTATGTTACAGTTTTCTGATGGATAATGTATTATTTTAAATTGCAAAGTACTTTTGTAATATGTAAGTATTGGTTATGTATTTATTGAGTCTTGCATTTGAAATTGCCTGTGAAAGTTGATATGTTTGCAATAATTTTGGCTCTTTTGAAATAAAATCTAGTTTAAATTGAAAAGTCTCAACACATCAAGATATGGCAGATGTTCACTTTGGAGAGTTTCTCCCGGTTGGCGCGAAGGAAAATTTGACAGCATGGGAATAATTTGGGAAGTGGATTGCTGTCGTTACGGCTGGTCTCCAGTTTGAACAAGCCGTATCACCTCTGTTGGGGGCGGTGTAGTCGTATTGAATTTTTCCATAGTTTAACATTGAGGTGAGAGAATCCAGTAGAGTTAGTACACAATAGCCTTCATATGTTCCCCTTAAAGAAATGCCAGGTAAATGTGCAAATAAATTTGAAGTACAATAGTCGTAATTTTTTTTCTAATGTTATATTACAAATTACACAGCTAGATTATAATGGAAAAATAAAAAGATAGTCTATAAATTCATTCGGTTCCTAGTATCCGAGTAGCACTTCCACAAAGAATGGGAAGCAAGAGCAGGGAAATGGAGGAGGTGGTTTATGTTCATATCCTCACAGAAATTGCAGAGATTTATGGAGGGTCAGAGACTGTTATCTGGAACAGTCGTGACCCGTAAAGTGTAGGAAAAGAGCCACAGCTTTTCGTGGAGTAGACACCGGTATGTAGGAAATACCGTCCTACCACATCACGGTACTTGGCAGTAAACAGTACTTGAAAGAAATTTTACTGCAATTGTAGATGATTAGTTCAATAGAAGAATTTCAGTAGAATATAGAGAAATAATGGAAGGGAATTATACATAAGAACCAAACACAATAAAATGGAGGGCTATTGGTGGAAATGTTATACATTTCTATTTACGTTAAGTTTTCATTGTAAACGCAGGTCGTCGTACTTGAAAACTTTTAACAGTGTCATTGTTTTATTCAAATACAATCTATATATAGAGAGACCGTATAAACTCACGTTGTTAAGTAACAATAATAATGCAAATATCTAGAAAGATTTAAATGAAAAATGAGTGAGACGGCAATGAGAAAGAATAATAATCTTACGAGTTTAAGGCCAACTTGGCATGTTGTCGCCGACATGCGATGTTTTGAATTTACGATAAACGAAAACGATAATTTTGCACGTTCAGCATCTACCATGGGGTAAATAATAAATCCTACTCTTGGGTCAGAGAGGGGAATTAGGTTAGAGCTGTGGGGCAATACGGGGTTACGGTTGCTACGTGAATAAAACCAAAAAAAAAGGAACCTTAATAAAAATAGGTTGGTGCGATTTTTTATGAGAGATTTTAGACAAGCGATTCTTAATGAATGATTAAGTGTGATACAGGACACGGCTGACACAAGAAGAAGTGTTGGGAAAGAGGTGAAATACAAGGTTGTATGTTATGTTTAAATAATTGATTTAGAAACTGATTTTACGTTTGTACTCCTCCTTGTGTAACGAAGATTTATTTAGGTACTGGAATTGTTTAGCTTCCAGTGAAGAATCAGTGTTCAAAACTGTCTACATACCTGATATTTGTATAAAAGGGTACTGAAGTTATGGTTTATATAAAGTCCTGTCATTTAATTAGTGGTGACTGGCATATAAATTTTTCAGTTTGTAAATTTACAAACGCTTAAAATAACAAAAAGTATCTACTCATCGTTCGGATTCGGAACAATAACAATATTGAAACTGAAATGAGATAAGAACTGAACAATCTACGCAAAGAGTATTGCTAGTTTAATTTCATAAAATAGAGGAGAAAAATTATATTTTTATTGAAATTATCTCTTATATCCACAAAAAAATATAGAAAATAGCAAAGCAATTAATTTTTGATCATTGAGTAAACACAATGCAATGTTTACCATTGCAAAAGTTCAACTTGACAAAACTAAGTACACTCATGGACAAAAAAATTAGAGCACCAAGAAATAACTGCCGGATCGTAGCGAAACTTGCAATGAAGGTACATGTCGGGGAGATATGCAAATGATTAGAAACTCAGCGTGATTGCGCATTACGTATAGCCGGTAGAGGGCGTTGAACATCGTACTCTGTGGAGTATAAAACAGGTAACCAAAGCTTGTTTGAGTGTGCTGAATCATTTACAAAGGAAGAGCTGAGATAGACATACCATTACGCCGTGTTCGAAGACAATATAAGCAGTTGTCGCAGTTTGAGAGGGGGAGAATCATCCGGATGATGGAAGCTGGGTGGTCAGATAGGCGAGTAGCTCGTCAATTAGGCCGCTCTGATTGTGTTGTGAGGAGGTGTTGGGACCAGTGGACCCGAGAGATGTCATGTACACGAAGACCAGGCTCAGGACGCCATCGACAGACCAGTCGTCGAGAAGACCGCCACATCGTAATAAATGCACGCGTACAGCCAACTGCTTCATCGGCCGCAATCCAGGCACAGGTAGCACCTTCACTAGGGGCCTCTGTGTCTTCTCGAACCATACGAAGGCGCCTGGCTGAAGGACAGTTGGTATCGCGGCGCCCATTACGTGTGCTGCCCTTGACGCCCACTAGGGTGGAACGAAAAAAACTTTTTTTTGAATTTCAATATGCTCTAGTTAGGAAGGATTGTTAAATTAGTTACCGTGTCATCCTTGTCCGTTCGTGGTACTTCTGCAAGAGATGCATTGATAAAAACAACAATACATTCTCAAAAGATAATGCCAAAATTTGAAACAATAAAACAATTCAATGTTTCAGTGAAATAAGTAATGGAAACCAAGTGTGATTACTATGGACTTTTGAAAAGCATGAATATTTTTTTCAAAATAACGTTTTGCCTTTATAGACATTATATTAATATTTTTCTAAATAAGTGTGATTTGTTTATTTTAACTTAGCTCTGTCAATTAGAAATTGTTTTTCTTTCATTCTAATGTGTATTTTAAGAATATACTAATGTAAAATTAATATGATGAAAATCGCGAAATTCCACAAAATCAGTTGTTCTGTTATTGCATCTAAAAATTAGAAATACTTAGAATATGCGAGTTTTCTGTCAAAATATCATATTTTGAATATTTTATTTACAGAAAATATACATTATTTTAATATACTATAAAAGAAATTAACAAAAAATACAAATATAATCACTTTTTCATAAAAACATCCATTTTGAAGCCCTTTGCGGCACTTGAAAATATTTTAGTAGAGCAAAAAGATTTTACATTCTTAATTTAATTTTACAACACAACATTTGAAAACTAGAACATATTGAAATTCCGAAAAAAAAATTTTTGTTCCACCATGATGTCCGAGTGTCTTAAGTGCCTCGTCCTTAAGTGCCTTTATGTGAACTATTTTTATGAAGTAAAACGTATTATATAATCAGTTTAGCAGGTCTCCTGACTAAAAAGAATGTTTAAATTACTTATTTAGCTACTTTTTTGTACTACAAGTGTATTCAATTTCAAAATAATTGCGAAATTTGTCAAAAATTTAATAAAAACCAAAAGTTTGCCCTTCTTGCGCTAACTGAAAACATGCACCAATTACGCTAATATTTAATTTCCGTCTCTATTTTGTTAAAAAGCAACTTTTGAAAACTAGAGCATATTGAAATTCAAAAAAAAGTTTTTTTCGTTCCACCCTAACGCCCACCCATCGACGCCTCCGTTTGGAGTTTTGCCGCGCACGAGGAAACTGGACTGCAGCGGAATGGAACCAGGTCGTCTTTAGCGACGAATCCAGATTCAGTCTCGGCAGTGATGACAATCGTGTTCGTGTGTGGAGAGCCCGTGGTAAAAGCTTCAATCCTGCCTTTGCTGTACAGCGACACATCGCTCCCACAGCTGGTGTGATGGTATGGGGTGCCATTGCCTACAATACACGGTCACCCCTAGTATTGTTCCGTGGCACCATGACAGCCCAGCGGTATGTTCATGAAATCCTGCAACCACATGTGTTGCCACTCATGCAACGGCTCCCAGGAGCCATTTTTCAACAAGACAATGCTCGGCCTCATACGGCAAGGGTGTCACAAGACTGTCTCCGCACTGTTACTACCCTTCCTTGGCCTGCCCGATCCCCAGATTTGTCTCCAATCGAGCATATCTGGGATCATTTGGGACGACGAGTTGGGCATCCCACGAGTTTGAACGAACTAGAGGCAAGGTTACAGCAAATATGGAACGAAATGTCTCAAGTCATCATACAGAACTTGTATGACTCAATGCCCGATCGTATCGCATCGTGCATTCGCGCTAGAGGGGGTCCAACGGAGTATTACCTCCTCTGCTGTTTAATTTTTCTCTGAAATAAATTATCCTTTTTCTTTGATTTTCTTATCATTTACTTATATCAAAGTAGTCATTACGTATGTAAAAGTTCGTTTCATTTTGACGACTCCTTCTTGGTGCGCTAATTTTTTTGTCCATGAGTGTACTTTTACGATTTTCCCTTTATTTCTTTATTTCTTCTTTATACAAACTTAGTAATATATAAAGATTCGAGATTCATATGTATTTTGAGTGTATAGTGATATATCTGGGTAGACGAAAACTGATGCTTATATATACTGGAAATTCTTTAATGGCTATTAGATTTGAAAATTATTGAGTTATTTTATTCTTTCACAATTTAATAGCACAGATAAGTAACAAACAAATCTGAAATTGACGTAAATTTGATAACATACCATAAAATTATAAAACTCAGACAGAAAAAGTATCACTAGTTTTTGATAGAACACATCAGTTAAAGTTCGAAAATTTGAAAACAGGGGTAAGGTTTAAAGTTACATTACCGAGAACAATTTAACTATCAGCATGCTTTGTTGTTTTCAGTAGGTCAATCCATGCGAGGGAGACACTTTACCGTAATGCTATTTCACTCTCGATTTCTCTATATTTTAAATTACATGAAATTGAATTTTTACATTAAAAAGTGGATAAGGTTAAATATATCAATTTGTCTATAATGTATAATCTATAGTCTATAATCTTATTGCGATTAATTATATTTCTAATGAACAATTAGCATATTTAACTATTGTCTCCAAATTTATGTCTCATTTTCAAACTTGATATTCTTTATATAAGTTGTTATAAGAAATGTTTCAAATTTTACGTTTAATTCTAATTTTTTCTATTCAGTTACACGAAATATATAGTTCCCTCCTCCATATTCCTTGGCATAGAGGAAAATTCTTTTAAGGATAAGGAAAGTTGTATTAAATTCCCAGCATCACGTTCAAATCATAGAAAACGAGGTACGCGAAAGTAAAATGTATCTCGACTCTAGGCAATCGAAACTTCTAGATTAGAAGTATAATCACGTTTCTCGTATGTTTGTAAGGGGAAAATGCTAGTGAAAGTTAGGCTGAGGAAGACAGTGACCGCTAAAATATGCTGGAAAAGATGTTATAAATTCAGATATTCCTTCTACATCTGTAAGATTTTGATATCTCAATCCTTTCGATCAGTCCAATGTGTCCGGGTTGATCAGTCCAAGATTGTTCGGGTTGACTATCGTTTCATTTTATATGTAAAGGAGAAAAGGAAAGTTATGCAGTTAGGTAATATTTGGGAAGACGGGGAAGGTTTAGAAATAATTAAATATAAAAAATTGTATGTGCTTACTTTATTTCTCTTGATTGTACCAACTTATAAGAAGATAAGATAAAGATATTTAAGATTTTTTTAAAGATTACACTAAGCAAGCATGGCAGAAATAAGGCATTAAATTTTATATTTTATTGTTAAGATAAGCAAATTTTTTTACTTTAGAAAAATTGGGAATGTTAAGGAAAAATTAATAATATAAAAATCTCACTCTCCTTACTTTATTTCTCTTGAATTCCTCATCGTATTCAAAGCAGGAAGATATTTAGGATTTTTTTTTGCATTGAGAAAAAAAGCGCGAAATTAAGGTACTATATTTTCTACTTCGTTGTTTAGATTTCATTTTTTGGATAAACATGTTTGCTTACTTTTAGGAAAATGTGGAAGATTAACAATTAATTCAATTATTAAAATCTTATTTATACTTACTTCAGTTCTATTGAATTCATTAAATTATCAGAACAAAAAAAAGAAGAGGTTTTTTTTAACTTTACACTTAGTAAAAGCACACAAGAAAGTACTATTATTTTTTATTTCACTGTCTAGATTTACTAATGCTTCTCTCGACAAATTTGGATGCATTATGAGGGTTAAATTCATGAATCTCAATTGAAATTCACTGTCACGTTAATGCTAAATCCTAAAAAAAATTCCGATAATTTTCTGTTGAATCATATAAACTTGAAAATTCTATCTATTAATAAATACATCTAATAATTTTTTTGATGAATTATCCCATCAACTTGAAAGAAAATGAAGTTAATTGGAAGTTAACTTGCGTTTAACTTTTCGTTCCCGTCCCGCCGATAGATGGCTTCACCATTCAACAAAACAAAATTAACTTAAATGGAATTCAAATATGCTTAAAGATGGCTAAAAGTATTAAAATAATGCATTGTCATCGTGTTCTGAGCTATTCCAAAAGTTTCAAATGTCTAGTCTGGAAGTTAGTCTAGCTAGTCAGGAAGTTAGTTAAAAATCGATTGCAAGATTTGTACGGGACAAACACACACACACACACAAACAAACAAACAAGAAAGTGAGTTAATAAAAACATGATAATAATGTTCATTTTCCGAATATTCTAGTAATGTGTTTTTTGTTTGAAACTTCCTTTAATATATGTGTTAACCATTCGCTAATTTCTACTGTTTACTTGCCGCACACATATTATCTGTAAAATTAAGAAAGCATTAGACGCTAGACCCATGGAAGATTTCCTGCCTTACAAAGTCAACAAATTACTCATGCATTGTAAGCATTATAAAAACAACAAAAATAACTGATTTAATTTTTTTTTTCAAAACTTCGACAAAGCGTGAAATTTTGAAGTTTTAGATTTATCTTCATGGCTTTTAACTAACAAGTTTGCTAATAAATTAATATAATTCATTTGAATAAGTTTTCACTATACATTAAAATAACATTTTTGTCAAATACACGTCCCAAGTTCTACATGCATTGCGGATATTTTCAAAATTTACCTAGTATCTGATCATTCCTAACATAGTGAAGCGACTGTTGTACCACGCATTCACACATTTATTAATCATTCTTTCATTCAGTGGGTAACTCAACGGACAGAACGTCAAAAAAAAAATTCTCTATTTTCTATAAATATCCGATTATTTACTACACCACAAAAACTTCTCATTATATACACAAACCGTCACATGATCTTCATTCTCTTTTCTTTTTAGCTTTAGAGGTTATGAAAATATCCCTCTAAATTTACCTCATGACGAATATGGCAGAAAAAAACTCTCTGTCGAATGCACACTATATTGTAGGGTGAACACATCAAACTAATGGCACTTTAACGTCTCGTACTGTGATATAGTATGTCAGTGAATTATAGCACTGTATCTAATAAAACAATGTGAGGAAGAGAGCACAAAAATCTAAATACATATGCAAAAATAAAACTGTCTTTATAACATCCCATAACAGATGACATCTACCATTTCAACACTAAGCTACGTCAGAATCTACACTAATGAACTTTTACTAATGATTATTCACTAATGACTTTCAAAATTATAACACCTTCCAATTTGAAGCATGGGTAACCAAAAATAAATCTTTCTGCCAAATGAAAGTGGTATAGGAAGAAAGACACAGCAATAAAATGATTTTGACACCAATTTCCAGAGTTCTTGTAAAGCATTGAAAGTGTAAATTGAATCTGATTGCCTGAATAAATCATTTTGGTATACTAGGGGTCAATTAGAGAGTAAAAACGCTCAATGCCTTAAGTATTTTTTATACAAGACAATACTTTTAAATAACACATAGCCGCAAAATGGATCTTGGAAAGTTAACTTAATTTTTGTTGCTATATTCTATTTCAGAGATGGTGAAGTGCCCACGCATTAAAAAAAAATAAATAAAAATAAATCATTGTGAGTTGAATTGTTAAATTGGTAACTTGCTTATTTGAAAAAAATAGCTATTTCAGGAACTATTATGGTTATCATACTTCAATTATCAAGGTAATTCATTGTTAAAATTATTGTTAAAAATATTGTTAAAATATTTCCTTCTTGCAATTCAAGTTGTTTTATTTATTTATTATTTATTTATCTATTATTATTTTTTACGAACTACAGGCGGTCTTTGTGTTCATTCAATACTGCTTCCATTACCTTCTTTCCAGGTTAGGTCACATACAGCTTTAAAACTACATGGAAAGAAAAATGATCTCATTTTTCTGTTTAATCCCTATACTTTATCCTATAACATCAAATAATCATATAATACTCTTTACCTGAAGAAATTTCTTCAACTCGGCCGCAAGTTGAAAGAAATTGGAAAACGGGGGAAACAAAAAAGTGTACCAGTCACGTTCAAATTGTATGGAACACGTTGTCTAACGGTTAAATAGAGGAATTAAGTGTATCTTGAAGTGTAATCACGCATGACATTCTATCTTCCATTAAGAAATCTTTTATAAATGTTTGAGAAGGAATTCTTATCGTGAAGTGAAAAATACTGTGAAAATATTTCTCTTACAGCATTTTACTAATAATCATGTTATTTAAATTTTGTAAAACATTTACCCTAATCATTCTTGATAATATATATATATATATATATATATATATATATATATATATATATATATATATATATATATATATATATATATATATATATATATATATATATATATATATATATATATATATATATATATATGTATATATATATATATGTATATATATATATATATATATATATATATATATATATATATATATATATATATATAAATATATATATATATATATATATATATATATATATGTCTGCCGCTGGT